>BPTQ01000002.1:248008491-248163767 GCA_019973895.1 Chrysanthemum seticuspe | reverse complement strand
TGATCTTAATAGATTTGTTGAGTATTTTAACGTGTTTGAATAAATTCCCCGTGTGTTTTATCGGATTTGACATATATATATAATTATAATCTTATAATATATATATATATAAGTAATACATTTACCGTTATCCGAAATAAAATACTCATAAGATCAAAATACTTGTTTTTACGAAGTTATTATGGGTTTATAAGTTTTTCTAAATTTTTCCCCGAATTTACACTTTTTGCCCTCGAGTTACAAAAAGTACAAGTTTAGTCCCTATACTTTTAGAAAATGACAATTCGTACCCATAATTATTATAGGCTTAAAGTTTTCAGATTTGACACTTTTGGTCCCTATAAAAATCTGTTTTTGCAAAACGTTTTTAAAACTTATTTTTGTTACACTTTTAATATTTACTCAAGTATTAAGCTTAATTAAAGTGGAGGGGTGTAATCTGTCAATAGGTGATAGTTATAAAAAGGGGAGGAAAAAGGGTGCAACAAGTGAGATTCGAACCAGTGACCTCCCGCCCATAGCCCATGCGTGATAACCAACTGAGCTAGGCCCTTTTTGTGTTAATTCTACGTAACATGTTATATATATAGTATAGTTTCTGCGTTAAGAATTCTTGTATTTAGGCTACTGATTATGTCGAGATGCATGCATGGTTCCTTTTTCTTGTTTTCTTTTCTACTTCTTCTTCTCAAGTTGTTAAGCCTTTTAGTTCTTATTATGTCTATGTCTTCCACAAGGTGGTGAGCTTATATGTTCGGCTTATTACAAATAAGCTCGAAAGAAAAGCTCTTGGCTTCCTTGGGCTCGAAGTGGGTTTAGTTAATCCATTTGGTGCATGTATAAGTGTAACATTATACTCATGATAACGAAAATAAGTATCGAAAATGAAAGTGAGAAGATTCTAATGAAACTTACAACACTCACTTGGAGTGGAGATGATACGTGAGATGAGTGAACTTGTCGAATGAACTCGAGTACTCCTTGTTCTCCTTATAATTTGTCACCGTATTCTTATTTTACCCAAGTCTCCTAGTTGTTAATAACCCAAAACTCTTTGCTTCCTTTCTTCCCTTTTTCTCCTTGCTCGACAGAAACCAAGAGAAGGAAATAATGTGAAGTGTTTGTGAGTTGTATGTGTTTAAGTGAAGAGTGTGTTTGCTTGTCGTGGGTTTTAAAGAGATTTCAAGCATGGCTCTTTCAATTTTTAAGTCTCCTAGCTTCCTAATTCTAGCCTTATAGTCACATGTTATTTTGAGTTTGTTTATGTTTGTGTGCATGTTTCTTGGCGTGGGATTGATGGCAGCCAAGATTGTGGCATGCTCAAGGCTTTGTCAAATCATTTGAAACATAGTTTCCATTGGTTTATAGAGTCAAGCTTGGTCAAAATGGATTAGGGGAGTATTTTATTGGCTTAGGGTGGCTAAGCTTAGGAGTTTGTCTCTTTTGATCATGTACACACGCAAGAGATCAAAGTCAAAGCAAGTGTTTGTGGATTTCTTCTTGTGTCCCTGTCGTGGGTGATAGCAGTGAAAGACCCATGGTTTATAAAGTCTTGGTTGAGTCAAAGTGGGTTTAGTTTAGCTTAGGTATTTTTATAATTGCTTAGGGTGGCCTAATGGGTGGTTTTTGTCTCCTTTGTTCTTTCTCTCACGACAACACAAGGATTCAAAAGAGAAGTATTTTTGTTTCTAGTTTGGTTCCCTCTTGTTTGCTTGTTCGGTTTCAACAGAAAGAAACACAAAAACATTTTTGAGTCTTTAACTTTACTTGTACATATATGGGGATCAAGACCCAAACTAAAACATGTTGGGTTGGGCTCGGCAGCGAGGCCCAAGGAAAGTAAAATATGTTGGGTTTGTTTGTTGGATTGGACGTGAGACAAGGCCCAAAGAAATAAATGAGTTGGGCTCGAATTGGGTAACGAGGCCCAAAGAAATCACGGGTGTGGGTTTGATCCGGTTTTAAGGTCCGTTTACGTGTCGGGTTTGAGTCACGAGGTGGAATAAAGTCCAATGAGTTTTGAGGCCCAATACGAATTTTATATACTTTTGCTATAATTAAATTCGTAATTTTTACAAATTTTTACGTATTCGATACGTATTTTAAGGTTATCAAGATCGTGGGGAAATTTATTTAGATCACAACGGTTTATTTATGAATACTCAAGCTGCGTTGATCATGCATATGTCAAATGATATGCAAATGTGATGTTCAGAAAATTTCATGACGAAATAGATCGTGTTTAATTCTTGATTAAAACGTTAAGTACATTGAAATTTTCCGGGAGCTTACATTGTACCTGACCACAATAATTTGCAGCAGCAACATACTCTGGTTCAATAGTTGAGGTAGCAACAATAGTTGAGGTAGCATATAGGATGCATAGGCCAAGAATATTCTAATGGCCTCAACTCTAGCTACAGGTGCAAAAACTTCATCATAATCAATTCCTTCCTCTTGCCTAAACCCCTGAGCCACTAATCTTGCTTTGTTTTTAACCACTATACCCCTTGCATCTCTTTTATTCTTCAAGATCCATTTTGTCCCAATTGCAAACTTCCCATCAGGTAGTGGTACCAAAATCCAAACCTGCTGATTCTTGAATTGTTGCATCTCATCTTGCATTGCTTCAAGCCAACTTGAATCTTCAAAAGCTTGAGTAACACTGGTTGGTTCCACTTGAGAAAGGAAGCAAGCAAACAGACAGTGCTTAAAGTTTGTGTGATTATCCCTTTGCTGGTTTGAGACATAGGAAAGAAAAGCAACTTGACCATACTTAGAACTTGACACAGTACCTCTAGTTCGAACAGGTGCTTGAGGATCACCAATAATATTTGATTGAGGATGAGCACTGTTGATCCTTTTTGTAGCAGAGGGGATGACATCAATTGTGGTGTCAAGATTGTTCACAGTTGGTTCAAAATCACTGTCATAGGAAGGTGAGGTGAAGATTCCATCTTTGGGTTGATGATTACCAAGATCCGAAGGACTTGGAAATCGTGTATATGGTTCTTCAAAGTTTGTGGACACACTAGTAGGAATTTGAGTAGATGCAGCAGGGCTGTCAGCAGATTTGGTGATGTCAAGAGAAACAGGATGAGTGTCAGGAGAATCATGGTTTCCACTGAATGCGTCTCTTGCAAACTCCCCACCAAGCCTCTCAGCTTCTAGATTGGCTGCATACTCTTGCTTCTTGAGCCTAGCAAGATCCTCTGCATAGTGTGACTCATCTTCATGCTTCTCAGAAGTTACTTTAGAATGATCACCTACAAAATGGTTAGGAGAGAAAGAAGGTACAAGAATTGGTTGTTCATCATGATCAGACTCACTCTGTGAGTCATCATCCAGGGTACCTGCATGGTCAGTGGGAGACTCTTGTGGACCTTCAGTTTGGTTAGCAACATGTCTAGTATAACCCAAGTAATCAGTTAAGTAATCCAGGTCAAAGGACCAAACATGACCTTGTCCCTGAACATTGGGCTTATCTTCGAGGTATCTCAGGTTCAGAGTCTCCTCAATCTTCTTAGCATTTAAATTGTATACCCTATAAGCCTTACTATGAGCTGAATAACCCACAATATACCCCTCATCAGCTTTCTCATCAAATTTTCCCAGTGGATCACTAGTGTTTAAAATGGTCACTTGACATCCAAAAGGTTTGAGGTAATGAATAGCAGGGACTTTCCCAGTGAGAAGTTCATAAGGAGTCTTGAAATGAGGTCTATTAATGGATACCCTGTTGAGTACATAGCAAGCCGTGCTCACTGCTTCAGTCCAGAACATAGTGGGTAATTTAGAGTCTGCAAGCATGGATCTTGCTGCCTCTATTAAGGTCCTATTCTTTCTTTCAGCTACCCCATTTTGTTGTGGGGTTCTTGGAGTGCTATAGTCCCTTTTTATCCCTTTAGACTTACAGAGTTCTATTAATACAGCATTTTTGAACTCTGTCCCATTATCACACCTAATTCCTTTAACCTTTTTGTTCAACTGGTTTTCAACAAGGGTAATGAACTCTTTTAACACTTGAGATGTTTCATCTTTAGTCCTCAAAAAGAATACCCAACAAAACCTGTTATAGTCATCAGTGATTACCAGGCAGAAATACTTGTGATCAATACTCCTGACTTGGGTTGGACCAAAGAGATCCATATGCAGCAACTGAAGAGCATCTGAGATAGTGCTCACAGCTGTAATGGCTTTGTATGAGGCTTTTTGTTGCTTTCCTTTGTTGCATGCAACACAATTGTGTTCATTGGTGAAGACTTTGGAAGGAAGTCCTTCAACTAGACCTAGTTTAGAAAGCTTGTTAATGGTCTTGAAGTTCACATGAGCCATCCTTCTATGCCATTTTGTAGATTCATCCAGGGATGCTTTAGCCACCAAACATGTTAGGTCACCTTCTGGTTGAACATCATTCAAATTGAATGTGTATAAATTGTGGCTTCTAGGAACTCTCAGCAAAATGGATGTATCTTCTGGTAGTGTGAAGTCTTTAGAGAGCACAATACATTCAACCTCAGAAAATAATACTTTGTTCTTGGTGTCCCAAATTTGTGATACGGAGAACAAGTTGAAATGTTGCAGTTCCTTTACATAGTACACATTCTCAAAATCCAAATGAGGTGTTCTAATGGTGCCTTTCCCTGTGATTCTACCATCTCCTCCACCAAAAGTCACACTGCCTCCTCCTTCTATAGGTACAAAATCATGCATCTGTTCTTTGTTTCTTGACATGCTTCTGGAACAACCACTATCCATTATGCCAACATCTTTACTCCTTAGGGGATGATCCTACAACAACAATAAGAATATATATAAAATATTAGTACACTATGGAGACTCAAGTCATTACTGACTTGAGCTTGCCTTGTGGATCATAGGATTTAGGCCATGTAGATGTAAAAGATCCACTATTGTTCTTGGACCTCCATTGAAAATTAGGTCCCTTTTTAGTCCTAGAACAACCTGCTGAGGGCTTCACAGCAGTATCCCTATATCCCTTGCCAACATACATAGAGTCAAAACATTCAGGCCAATAACCATTTTAAAAATATTTACTTGTTGGTCGCACATATGGTCTAGCAACTGATCTTCTCCAACCAGAATTGTGTTTGCTGTTTCTATTAGTTGCTTGTGGAACAAAAGATGGTATATCATTAACATTTTTCCATATTGGTCTAAGTTTCTTTTGACTAGCACATACACTCATTCTTTGCTCATGAAAATTACAATCCTTAATCAAATGAAATTTACTTCCACAAACAAAACATGTCTTCCTTTTAGAAGATTTATTCAAAATGAAAGAAGTTTCATCACAAGCAAAAGCATTCAAACCACAAACATGAACAGAATTGTTTTTAACATAATTATTGTTTTGCAAATAATTAAATGACAAGTCTTCAGAAGAAACTGTCTTGGAAGTTGATTCCTCATAAGCAACTCTAAAAGGCTTGTAGAGAGTCTTGGGTGTAGGCTTGGGTGAGGTCTTGGGAAGGTCTGACTTTTCATTTGAATCACAACTGGTAGATGTAGTAGACCCTTGGTCAGAGGACTTATCACTGTCAACACAAGAGACAAAGTCAGTAGATGAAGAATCAGGGTCTGGCAAGTCTCTTGACTTTTTGCCATAAAGATGGTGTGATCCATCGAAGTCAACTGTGATGGAAAGGTCAATGGGCATATGTTCACCTCTAATAGGTCCAGGTACAGCATGTAATTCACCTTCTTTTACATAATTAGCTAATCCTGCTGGAGTAGATTTACGCGTATCAGTCCTAGCTTCTAAGCCAACATATTTTTTAAAACCTAAACCTAATCCTGAGTTTACAGATTGACTACCATAGAGATATTTAGCTACTTTCTCACCAGAAACTAACCATTCTTTATGTCTAGTTACTTCCTCATCTAGTTTATCTTTTAGCACTTGGTTTTCAGAAACGATATCAACTTTTTCTTTTTCAGTACGTTTCAGATCAATTTTAGCACATTCTAGATTACTTTCTAACACCCTTATCTTTTCATCATAAGCAGTTGATTCTTTTGAAACCAAACTTTTTGTCTTTCTAATGTTTTCAAAGCCTGTTTATAAGCCTCAACTTCGACATAACATTCATTATATTTATGTTTCAATTCATCATAGGCTTCCTTAAGTTCATTATATCTTTTACTACAACCAAAAACATAATTATGTACTTGAGCTTGCCAGCAATCTACCATGTTCAGAACCAGGAGCTTCATCATTTTCAGACTCATGCACCTTCCAGTTGACATGGTCATCCAGAGTGACCATAGCAGTTGAGGATCCAGCTTTGGAATTTCCAGCTTCTTGCTGATAGGAAGAATACCTAACCTCATCACCAGCCTTCCTATCCTTGCATTCTCTTGAGAAGTGACCCATCTGACCACAAGTATAGCACTTGACTTTCCTTTTGTCAAATCTTGCTGGATCTCTTCCCTGGAAACAAAACTTTCTCCCAAACTTACGCTCAAACCTCTTGATGTCCACTGAAAGCATGGTCAGTTGCCACTTCAAGTTCATCTCTTCCATATCAAGTGGATCCACCTGTTCAAAATCCTCAAAGGCTAGTTGCTGCTGAGTGTCATAATCAGCAACAAAAGAGTGAAGTACATCTTCCAATACACCACTGGATTTAGGTTGAGAATTTGATGGAGTGGTAATGTAGGATGATGATGTTGAGGAAACTGGACTTGGAGCATAAGTCATCTTATTTGAGGAGGCCCCAACAAATGCTGTGTGACTAGGAGTGGATGAACGAAAGGGACTTCTGACATCGAGCTCAAGAGATTTAAGTCTGTTGTAAAGTTCATCAAAAGTGAGCATATCTAGCCCACCTTTAGCTTTGAGTGCAATGCTTACATGCAATCAAGATGGAGGTAAAGATCGTAAGAACTTTGAATTGCAATCATAATTGTCTGGCCTGGCCTTCAGCTGATTCAATTGACTCAATATCTTATGGAACCTGTCATACCCCTTGTGGATACCTTCTTCCTCAGAGATTTAGAATTCTTGAAACTGCTGTTTCAACATACATTTTCTCATTCTCCTTGACTCCTCGTTCCCACCAAACCTAGCCTTGATAGCCATCCAGATGTCCTTAGCATCCTGCATGTAGTGAAATTTACCCATGTGATCATTAGGTATAGCCTGAAGGAGAATAGTTCTAACTTTGTTCTCTCTCTGAACAACCAGTATCTCTTCAGCAGTTTTGGGACCAACTATGGTAACAGTACCATTCGGATCTGTGACATGCCTCTTCAAACTGTTATCCTTCTTCACAACTTCCCAAAGATTCCAATCAATATTGGAAATCCAATTTTGCATCTTCATAGCCCACAAATCATACTCCTCCTTCTTTAGGTATGGGAACTTTGCATTGCTGTTTGTGAGATTGAGTTGTTGAAGAGATGTATTGTTTTGATTGTTAGTGACTTCAATTTCATCGTCTGACCTAGGCATGGTGAAGGTTGTTTTGGTTGTGAGGATGTAAAGAAAAGAATGTTCTTAGTATCACAGAGACTCTCCCGAGGCTCTGATACCACTTGTTGAACCTTAGACCTTGATAGATCTTTGAGCACTCGTGAATCGTTAGTAATGCTTATGTAATCACAAACACACTAATAGAAAGTCTCTATTACTTGTATTCTAAAGCGGAAATCAAACACAAGTATAAACACAGATAACTAAGAATACTTTAATCCTCTATGGATCTTTGAATAATACTAAAACTTGTTTTTCAAAACCCGTACATCATTTATACTAATGTGTTCCTTTTATAGACAAGGAACCCTAAACCGTTTCCCAAGAAACGTATAAACATAAAACTAAAGAAGATATACATTATCACTTCCTAATAAAGCTCGTGCATATCCTAACTAACTATAAAATACACGGAATATCTATATCCGCAGAAACAACCTATGCAGTTTCTCTACTTCCGCAGAATCTCTTCTTCAGCAGAATCCTTGCACTTCAGCAGATTCTTCAGCAGAATTCTTACTTAGTAGAATTCCCAACATTAAGTGAATCGGAAAAGGCAGTCCTTGTGTTTGGAAAATGTGACTCAAAATCAAGTTTGTCCTGTAAAAAAATATGAATGAAATTTCTAAAATTAAACAATGGCAGCGAGAAATAACTATAGATTAGTTGAAAGGTATACCCGAAGACCGCCAGTTCTGTCATGTGCAAGAACCTGTGAAGGTTTAAGTGTTAGAAAATTCCGGCAGGTGATGTTATAAAAAAGTGAATCTACTATTCTTATATTATAATGAATATAAAGAGAACCTGAATAATACACTCAAGTTTAAAAACTTGGCGATTCAGACCGGCAATTACATAATCCTTAAGGCTTTTTGTTCTGGAACTACTTCCACTCTTGCATTGTTTTGAATTTACTTTCAAACCAGTTTTCGTACGTTGTCGTGACTTTTCAAGCCTTGAAAAGCAGGTATCGACAAGGCTGTGCTGGGTCTTGACCGGCGGTCTGGGAACGTAGTCATTGAAAAAATGTTGGCTATCTATCCACCATGCAGATTGGAACTCATGTATAGAAGGTCTCAGATCAGTAATTATAGTTGAATCCTAAAGTTCAGTAATGGTTACAAAAAAAAAATATATGGTTTGGTTAATTACTTTGAGATACATACGACACCATTTTATAAGGGATTCGTAATTAAAGTCATAAACTGAAAGATTTGAGTGCAAATAATATTTCCACTGCTAGCTTGCTTGAAAACACTGCTAGTTCTGGGCAATCATTGCTAGTTAGTTTCTGATGAATGTGGAAACTATAGGGGCTGTTTTGTAACTTTTTGGCGATAACATATTTATTCTCCAAATCACTGCTGAGGCAGGGCAGTGGAAACATAAGAACGACCCAACCAATGGCAACTCCCAATGTGGAGAGTTCTTTGCAATTCAACACATGTGAAGGAATCCCTAGACAACTGGCTAATTTGGGGGACATGGATGTTCAGGCTAGGTCTGATGCAATGTTAGACACATCTCGAATAGATGCGGGTAGTTTGGAACACCAACATGATCTGACGGCTAATGGCTTTCTACATGATGACAATTCCAATGATAGACTTCTCGGTCCAGGTTAGTCAAGGTGGTGAGGATAATATGAAACTCAATCTTGAATTGACGGATATATTCACAACTATGGAGTCAAAGATCACTGGTCTTCAAAATTCGACAACTACTCGCGCTGAAACAATCAGGATGTTGAAGCACCGGGTAAGTGTTTTGGAGAGACTAAGTAGGCCAAGGTTCAATTCATTCAGGAAAGTGAAGAAACTAGGAAAGAAAGCAAGCTACGCTGGCATTCAAAGTTTAGAGGATGCGTCCAAACAGGGAAGGAGTGAGAGTACAAATTTAGGCGAGGCATGGAAGGTAAACACGCAGTACTGGATGATTCTTTAAAGGCTGCAGTTGAAGAAAAGGAGAAGGAAGTGGTGCAAGCAATCAGTTCCAGTGTTGTGCATCCGCTGATAGTATTGAAGCAACCACTGCTGCAACAACTGCTGCAACAACTGCTTGTATTATTATAGCCACTGCCAATTCAGACGTTTCAAACCTAGAGGCAACCTCTGCTACAATTATAAGCACCACAATGTAGCCAGACAGATGTTGGAAGTTAACCTTAATTTGCAGTGTACAAAATCAACTCATCTAATTGTTCATCCACTGCTGAGAAAGATTGGAATATTGCTGATATGAAATTCATTTGGCCATCAAAAGGCAAGCCTCAAGGTAGAATGAAAAGAAAGGCAGACATATCAAAAGCATTTGATGAAGAATCTGAGTCTAATAAGATATTGTGGGCTTAGATAGGTGGAAATAGAACATCTAATTTTGTGTGTAGGTTTACTTTTTTTATCTATGAACAATAAATAAATAACAACAAAGTTTAACTGGCTTACGTTTGAAAAAAAAGTTTGAACAATCAGTTCTTTTAAAGATGGACTTCCTAGACCAGGCAAGTGCTCCTGGTATCACATTTGGATGTTTAATCCACTAAGCATGAGATTTTTCAAACGACTCAAGGATCCACACCTATGAGAATAAAAAAATAAAAAAGAAAAAAAAACATAAACTTTTAAATATAAAAATCAGTAAAAATGTTAAGTTGGAAAATGGATACCTGAAACCCAAACACAAATCCAGACAGTGTGTATGTCGGACAATGCTTTGGATCTTTCTTCAATCTTAAAAGGTGGTCATCCGCGTGCTTATCAAATACATTATGAAGTTGGTCGTATAAATGAGTCCAAATATGTTCACCCCATGGAAAAGCATTCCAATCATCTAGATTATCAACTAACCTCATCAGTGTATCATCTACCTCGCATGTCAACAAACGACCCATAAAGATCACCTCTAAGGCTAACAAAAGACAAAGACGTACAACATCTTCATCAGATATCTGTCGAAACCGCTCTTCATCTTCGATAACACCAATAACATCTAAGTTGGTTAGAATATACCCTTGCTTGTCAGGAAATACCTTGTTACGAAAATTTAGAGAACCAGATGCATACAACCCAAAGCTTACAGATCCAAACCGCAGCCCGGTCATTAGACAAAACTCACGACGACCAAAATGTAAAGCATGCCCTTCAATGTAAAAAATGAAGGGCATATCATAGTGAGAATCGTCGACTTTATGCTGTTTCCTTAGTATATAATCTATGATGTGCGTTTCATGTTCAAAAAACAAGAGATCAATCCATCTTCCAAAGCAGGTATTCCTAAACAAGATGTGGCGTTTTGCGTCTAACTTTTGCTTTATCAACCAAAAGTAGTTCAGTTTACTGCTAATGATTAACTTGGCTTAATGGTCCTAAAAAGGGTCAACAAAAACAACAATTTAAATCAGAAAATGGATGGAATCTATACCAACGTCGTAAACAATTGCGTATACGATGCATATAAACCACTCCTTATTAGTCTACAGAGTGTCACTAAAATTTATAATGAACCAGGTTATGTTACATACCTAACAAACAACATCTACCGTATTATACCCTACATAATTACGAATCAGACAGACAAAAAAAGGTATTAATCGAATAACAACTACTATTTGTTAAAGCATAGAACCAATTGCAAATAAATAATATGTAATAAACAACGACAAAATATTTACGTACCATATTTGGCCACATTTTTTAAACAAACTAGATCAATCCAATGTGGATTGCACTCAACACTGTAGCTTTCTAGCTGGTGACATAACTGATGATACAAGGAAGATAGGGACTGGTGAAGAAGACGATCTCATTAGTGAAAACAAGTAACTAAGAATGTTTTTATGCGAGAAGCAAAAACAGAGAAAAACAGTAACTTTGAATGTTTTTGTGCGAGTGGGTAATTGATTTTGAATACATATGTACTGTACTTTCACCATTCAAAAGTGTACTTTCTATGTAATGTGAAATGACGAAACAACCCTTATCAAAAAATACGGTTGCCCAGCGCTTTTTAGTTGTCCAAAAAACAATACCTTACACATACGGGACACTTGTCGCAATGTCGATGAGTTGCCCAATGACAGCGGTTGCCCTTGGTCCAATTTGAAATAAAAAATATAAGTGGTCCGGAAAGTGACTAGCCTCAGGGCGCGCGGTCTATTTGCATCATTTTTCCTATTATAAATGGGTTAAAAACTACAACCCATGGAATATATCCATAACCCATGGTATTGACCCATACCCTAAACCCTAAACCCTAAACCCTAAACCCTAAACCCATTTGACTAGGTGCGTTGCACTCATGAGATACATTGTATCTAATAAAAGACCCATGGATCAACCCATAACCCATGACCCATAACCAAAATACCCATGGGCAAAGAGGAGCGTCCCACGGATCCCTAGTTTTACACTAGACGAATCCCTTGAGGGAGGGATCCGTGGGATCCAGGGAACAGTAAGCATTTCTCCTCTATAAATAGTGAGTCATTTCTTCCTTTTGGTTGGCCACTCTTACACATACTTTCCCAAAGTATTGTAACTCTCTAACCACTGATCCTAAGGGATCTTTCTATGTAGTTTGTCTTTTGTTTTTGTGTGATTCTCTAGGTTCCTCTTAAAAGGGAGATCACCACTTCTTGAAGTCGAGCAAGCTCAAGTCCATGAGTTGCCATGCTTTGTCATCATCAAGACTACCGAGGTTCTCTTGTTGATAGTTTTTTCCTCCCCCATAGATGTGTTGTGTTAAAGGCATTAGTAAAGGATGCCGAAAGAGTCAAGATGAAAGCATTAGTGAAAAGTGCTTAACGTCCGTGTCAAAAGCATTAGTGAAGAATGCTAAAGGTGTCAAGACGAAGGCATTAGTGAAAGGTGCCAAGCGTTGTTTCAAAGGCATTAGTGAAGGATGCCTAGGAATCAAATCAAGTGGCATTAGTGAAGAATGCATAGGTCGTATAATCGATGAGGTGCATCGTTATACATATAGTGATTGTTTAGTTTCAAGGATGTTGATATCCTTGATGTTGTTGTAATAAGGAGTGGATCTCCTTTGGGATTAGGTGTTGTGTAGTGTTGGGTAGTAGTTCCTCCATTGTAATGGAACTCGGTACTTAGCCTAGTACCGGATAAAGGGTAGGCGACGTTGTGGTAGGTGTGGTTCACCTTGGTGTGAAAGAACCCGGTGGTTAGTCTAGTACCAGAAAAAGAGTAGGCGACGTTGTGAAGGCTTCTCCGCCATAAGGAGTTGATGTCGTGTAGTGATTACGAACTCTCGAGT
This sequence comes from Chrysanthemum seticuspe, assembly GCA_019973895.1. Classification (NCBI taxonomy): domain Eukaryota; kingdom Viridiplantae; phylum Streptophyta; class Magnoliopsida; order Asterales; family Asteraceae; genus Chrysanthemum; species Chrysanthemum seticuspe. Next base: position 248,150,998 of record BPTQ01000002.1, on the reverse strand, counting down.
AGGTGACTCGGGGAGTGGAGTAGGGCAAGGAAGGTGTCATTGTAGCCAAACCACTAAAAATACTCGTGTCGTGGTTATGTGCTTCTTACTCTTTATCTTTCATTACACTTTTATATATCTATCTATCAACGTCCAACATACACATCTAAGTAGATTGACATAAGTCGGTCTAAATATTTTAAAAGGAAGTTTTAAATTGGTAAAACTATTCAACCCCCCCCCCCTTCTAGTTTTTCACAATCTCTATAAATTTATTGAACTAATTTACTACATATAATTAAACTTATAGGTTTATCAAAAATGATGAATCTAAATATTGTTGATTTATAATTGTGTTAAAGTATGAATCTAAAATAATTTGTATTTTTGCAATTACACCTTTTGGAATTTTAAAATCAATCGCAAAAACAAAAAATGAGGATGATTTTTTAATGTCATATGTGAAACGCCTCGAAACAAATCTGACAAAAAAATTTGCACAAATGGCATGACTGAAAATGACCTTTTATTACTAATCCAATATTATTTTATATTTCTATTAAAAATCAGACACTGAAAGTATTTTTAACAGAAAGTATACTTAATACCTTTAAAATGATAGGTGGCATAACTCATACGAACTTACAGTTGATTCTGCCATTTGAGAGCCCTCGATACCTTGACACATTTAGCTCAAAATTTTGAAGTTTCGAAGCCACTAAGACTTTAATGCATTTAGTCTAAATTTATGGGCTTTGCGAGCTACCAAGAGTTTCACACACTTGGTACAAATTTCTGAAGTTTGAGAGCTATCAAGACATTTGACACACTTAATACAAAATATCTGGAGTTTGAGAGCCATCAAAGCTTTCACACTTCATTTTTCGTAAAACATACTTCCAAGACTCAAAACTTTACGAAACCTTCCAGAATTAATCAAAACAATATATAACATCATTTTCATAACATTTGTGGTCTAACTAACCCATGAACACATACTTCACGGGGTTTGCCAAACACTCGCTTTGACCCATTTTCAATACTACTTTTATACCAAAACCATACATGACCATTACTTCAAAACTAAGATGTGGACTTGGACACTTGAAAACAACATTTATAAATCACCTTACGACACTTAAACATCAACTTGGGGTTTAGCGTGATCGAGCTCGGTATCTAGTATTAAGCTCACTGGCATAACCGATACTTTCAACCCTTGCCCAATCCTATGCCTTTGTCAAGGCTTTATCTCCTTCGCATAATAACTAGTCCAAGAGACTAAGAACATACAATTACGTGTTTTCTTCCATATCAACATAAGCTTCACACATCAACATTAACATTATAATTAGGCATTCCACTTTCTAGCTAGTTAAACCAACTAGTCTCATTCTACTCTTAGTCCAAGCAACCTAACTCTTAAGCCTTCCAGGCTTCCATTTCCTCTTCACAAATCTAATCGCATAACGCATAACATATGATACAAGTATATAAATTCAATATAACATCTTGTTATAGTCAAATTACTTAGCTTGCATCGAAGTTACATTACCAAGAACACCATCATCATCAAACCCTTGGTTCCTACCCAATAATTCACACAGTGGCCTATTATGACATTAATAAAATACAAACTAACAAGGGTTTGACAGAATAAACTAACGACTAGGTTAAATTTGGACCAAACCCGTTACGGGTGTTTCATTTCCGAAGAGAAATCGGAACTTTTGAAACTATTGGACCAAAATCGTTATACCCGACAAACTATAAGGCCAAAAATGTACTCAACTCTTTATAAACACATATATAGTAAATTTCTAACTTATACTCGTAACACTATTAAAATAAGGGATAGATGCTTATTGCTTTAGGCTAATTCTTTTAAAAATGATTACACCCAGAAAAGGAGTATGGAGGAAAGAATTTTGCCAATTAAGCCTTTAGTTTTCAGCAAACTTAGGTGTCATTTGTTTTTTCAGAGCTTTTATTTCTTCATCTGCAAACCATGTCTGCAGAAGAAGAGGTACATTTAAGCACTTCATCTGCAAGAAGAAGACCGTTTGTTTTTTGTGCTATTGAAGTACTTCTTTCATTTTTTTTTTTTTGAAAGAAGTGGAAAAAGAAGTGATTGAAAGAAGTGGAAAAAAAATGAAATTTATGTCTGGAAAGAAGTGATTTTACCCTCTTATGTCTGAAAAAAAACAAACGGTCTTCAAGTAAATTGTCTGCGCGCCTGCAGACATAAGAGGAAAAAAGAGCTTCTTTGAAAAAACAAACAAGGCCTTATGTCATCTATATAGTCGTTTATCAAACTTTCTTTCCAGCTCAAATATACGTAATGATGCACTCAGTCATCGACTAAAGTTTGGATAGCACGAAAATAATACATAAATAAAAACATCCATTGACCATTCAAAAGAAGTGACTCGAGTATAAAAGCAACGTGAAATTATTTACAAAAACGATCCCTTAGCTATTAAAAGTTTAGTTTTTGAAATGGTAACTTTTTTTTTGAACGGATTTTTGAAGTGGTTACTTGAAAGCCGAATATTCTATATTATACTTTCATAATTTATTTGGGACATTTTTATAATAAAAAAACTTCAAATTTTAAGCATCACACTTACTAATAATAAAAAATAAAGTTATATCTAAAAGTTAAGTATCTTAAATTTGTAGACTTGTAACATGTCTCTAATAAATACCTAATAAATATTATTTTTAAAATACCATTACAATGACAAATACATATTATTATACATAATATACAAAGTACAAACTAATAAAAATACACAAAGCTTCATATATTTATTATGAAAACAAGTTAATTCTACATATGGTTTTAAAAACCGTACCAGACCAACGGGTTCAACCAGTTTAACCGAGAATCGGAGTCATCACCAGTTCGGTTAGCTAATAAAAGTCATCCGAAAACGAATCTGAGAGTACCGTCGAAACCGGTAAAAACAAATTAATCGTGTCAGACAAGGATCATTTTCTTCTTGTTTTTTTCATGTTAGTCATCTCACATTATTATTTTGCTGATGTCTAGACTTTAATCACAAAATAACCCCCACCGGGCAAATAGTCCGCTAATAATTTAACAATGTATTTTTGCTAGAAATAAGAAAATCTATTTGAGATTTTTATATCCAACGCCTTTTTTATTTCGGCCAAGCCTAATTTCCAATCATTCTATTCTTAGGCCAAACACTTTTTTATGTCATTCAAAGGGCCTGTTTGTTTAGGTTTTTTATTAAGTCCTGTTAAATTAAAGTGTCTGTCTAGATATATGATGTATGTTTGTGGATGAATAAATGGTTGTTTGTTTTGTGTGCTGAATAAAGTGTCTGAATTAGTAAAAATTACTGTTATACCCTTTTATTTGAAATAAAGTTAAGAAGTGGGAGGTTAAACATGTAAAATTAGGAAAAAAAGGATGACTTAATTTGTAGACCCTCATCTCCTTGGCTTTTTCTAGAAAGTCACATGTTAGTTTTAAGCACTAAACAAACATCCATTTAATGACTTAATTAACTTGCCTATTTTTCAATTAAAACACATTAAGTTGTTATCAAACACTACCTTATTCAGTTATTCTCATTCTCACGTTGCCAAACCTCAATCAAAATATAACCTAGATATTTGTATGACATATCGACATGTCTAACCGTAGAGTTTTGTTAGTTACACCAAACGAATGGAATAAATATCTTAATAAAGTTTTGGATCTACACTCAACCACACATTTCATGCTTCAAATGTGCTCCCTTAATTTGATTACTTCACCAAATTAATAATCTTGTACATTTATAATAATTCGTTCGAGTTGCGAAGTTTAATGTTAAATAAAAGAAAAGGACATAACCTCAAAAGAATCATGTTTGTCAAGCTCATATACGTTGTAGCTCTCTGCAAATTAATCCTCCTCATTTTGGTATACAACTATATAACATGTTAGATGTCAATCCAAAAACACATGATTTATCTCTATATGGTACTTGTTAACCTTTGAACATTTTAATCTTCGTGGATGTAGCTCTAAAGGAGGCATGAATCACAAAATGAAAAGGTCGCAAGTTCAATTATTTTTAAGTGTGATTATATATAATTTATTTTTCACGTATAACATTTTATAGCAGAACAACTAACTTGGTGAGCAATTTTTGAATATACATAATTATATAAGGAAGAGATCTAGTGAGAAGAGAAATTAAAATAAAAAGAATGAGAAGAAATTTGAGACACAATTTTAAATGAGGAGGAGAAATTTAGTGGGAGATGCATCTATTTCTTTAGGTGCATCTGAAATGTGCGGCTGTGGTTTCTTCTCACCCTTCTCATTTTAATTTTACTTCTCATTTGATCCTTACTCTAATTATATAACCTTATTACAACACAAAAGTTGACGAATCACTCATGAATGATTTAGTGACAATGCTTGTGATTATCACACTAAAATGCATCAGATCTCAAGTTCAATTCTACTAGGTACAAATAATCCTACAATGGCATGCCTACCTTCTGAAATGAGAAAAATTTACCTAATTTAAGTCTTTGTGCCGGTGAATGCTAACTATGTGAATTAACCAACCAAAAAATTAAAAATCATGATTAATAAGAAGAAACACATGAGATTGAAGTGAAAGTGATATAATAATACATCCTATACCATGCACTATTGTCACAATCTTTACTTAGAGCATTAGCCATTAGGTACTCACCAAGTCACCAAGCCATTAAGTTGTTGTTATGAAAAATGTTGTCACATTATCACTTTTTTCATAACAGTAGAATACCTTATAACACCAAAAACACCCCTCCCTTCATAAAAGTACTCGAAAACTCAAGCCTCGAGCTGTGGTGTGGTCTTGGTGCCATCAAGTGCCGTTTTCCGAGACCATCTCGGCTGGTGGTGACGACACAACACTCGAAAACGCCACTTGTGGTGTGCTCCTAGTTCCATAGAGTTGCGTTTTCGAGAATGGCTCAAGCCATGACACACGACACCTTGTGCTCTTAGAGTGCTTGGTACAGGGAAGATGAAACACATTATTCGTCTGTTATTACAGTGCCACCTCATCACCCTCTCAATAACACACCAATAACTAAAACACATTTTCTATCCAAAAAATAAATAAATAAATAAAAACTTTGTGTTGGGTCTATTATAGATTTGATGATACAAAACAAGAAGAATGAAACATGAAGGACTAAAAGTGACAAGAAGGAAAACTACAAAAAGATGGAGGATTTGAAAGATTCTAGAAGATATGCTTAAAAGAATATTTAGTTTCCTAATTATATTATGATTCCTCTTGTAAACCCTAGATGTCTTTAGTATATAAAGAGACATAGGGTCATTAGTTTAATGGTACGTACAAGATGTAGACGTCTAAAGGTGTGTGTGTGTGTGGGAACCTAGGCGTAGGGAAAACGCCTAGGGTTTAGTTAGTTAGTGTTAGATCAAGTCTTTGATCTTTATTATAGTTAGTTAGTTAGTTTATGATAATTAAAAACCTTGTTCATAATAATGTTGATTCTATGTTTGAATATTCCGCTTTCATTATTATGTGTTCCTAGATATAATATTAGACCTCATCTAAGAGTTACAACGATCTTTACATGTGGTATCAGAGTCTGGGGCTCGTGATATCTAGGATTACAAGGTTTTATGTGTCGAAGAATGATGAAAAAGACGAAAAATTCGGATCTCAAAATTTTCGTATTTTTATAAAGCACTGTTTTGAAACGGCGATAACTTTTTCGTTAACCGTTGGATCGTAACGAAATTTTAGGTGGACGTTCTCTATATACTAATCTAACTTTTCACCGAAAGGATCGTCAATTGGAGCTTTCAGTAAAAAGATATACTATGTCGAAGTTGGCTGCTGAAGGATTTTCAAAGTACTACTGGAACAGTACTTTGATGTACGCTTGATTTGTGTTCGAAGTTCTTGGGTTTATTCCAGGTTTTTGATGACGAATTTATGGAGTGGTGGACCAATCTAGTGCGATAGCAGTACATGGTATATACAATGGTCCTTATTTATTTAATGGTACTGATTGGTTAGATCGGAAGTTTATATATTTGATTAATTCAATGGATGAGAGGTTGTACTGGTCACGTGATGGGTCCAAGAATTTTGTAGATCCATGTTTAATATTGGTTTCTCACGAGATATATATTGATCAAGTAGCTTGTCGTGTACTGCATGAAGATTGATATGGAGATAGCGTTGATTGGCTGAATATGTTGATTTGTTTTGTTTTGTACGAGATCACATGGACAACATATTCAAGTTACCACTTCTTCACGACATGAAGGTACTGCTCGAACATTAAGGTACTGCTGCTCGTATTTTTTTCGAAGTACTGTTTTTGACGAAAGTACTGTTTTGATTAAAGTACTGTTCGACCCCGAAAGTACTGCTTGGACGCAAAGTACTGCTCTTTGATTTGCGACAGTTTAGCAACAATTCAGCAACAGAATTTGTGTCGCTAACTAATTTGGAGAAAGAAGTAATCATGATAGTGACAGATTAGCGACAGTTTACTGACAGAAAAAAGTGTTGCTAATAGGACTGATTTGGAATTAAGGGGAAGTCGAGCATATTGTTATGGTTTTTGGATATCACACACACAGGTTATTGTTCACACACAGGAGTTTGATTATTTGTTCTTAAAAGGATGTTAAAAAACTCGTTTTTAGATTTATTGAAGAATTGATTACGAAGAGGATTATTTATCACTTATTTGAAGGTGAAGTGGAATTACTTGGTTTGTTTTCTTATCATATAGCTTGATGAATCTAGTAATGTGTGATTTTTCTTATGATGCTCTATGCACACATTGCCTATCACTTAAAAGAGTTACATTGTAGTGCTCAGTGTCTCATACTAGTTGAGGATTCTTGTCAAAGGATTGCGGTCTACTTATATTTGGTGATTCGTATAAGTATGGAGTTCCATGGATAGTACAAGATTTAAGACACAAGTTTGGGAAATTCTACTTCTTCATTAAATTCGTTATATTTGGTTTTCTTCACAAGTAATCATTACATAAAGCCTACAAATTTTGAAGAATCATTGATATACATGCATCACTCAAGGGGAAGTGTTTGATTTTTACTACTGTTGATCATTATTACTACTGCTAGTTGGACTTTTCTACTGTTTTGGATCTATTTTTCTTATGATGCGTAATGGTGGGCGATTTGAAGCATTGGAAGTCTTAGATTGGAAGTATGATATTGGTTCGTGGTGGTCAAGATCATTATTTGCATACGTTCCCTATTTGGATAATAACAAAAAGGAGAAGAGATGTTTGAGTGACATGTTTAAGTCAAGGGGAAGATTGTTTCATTCATGGTGAGATTTAATTATCTCAACTTCTGCTACTTCGTCTAGGGAAGTTCGTACAAGAATCGTGTTTGTTCTGTCATCATCAAATAGGGGAAGATTGTTGGGTCTATTATAGATTTGATGATACAAAACAAGAAGAATGAAACATGAAGGACTAAAAGTGACAAGAAGGGAAACTACAAAAAGATGGAGGATTTGGAAGATTCTAGAAGATATGCTTAAAAGAATATTTAGTTTCCTAATTATATTATGATTCCTCTTGTAAACCCTAGATGTCTTTAGTTTATAAAGAGACATAGGGTCATTAGTTTAATGATACGTACAAGATGTAGACGGCTAAAGGTGTGTGTGTGTGGGAACCTAGGCGTAAGGAAAACGCCTAAGGTTTAGTTAGTTAGTGTTAGATCAAGTCTTTGATCTTTATTATAGTTAGTTAGTTAGTTTACGATAATGAAAAACATTGTTCATAATAATGTTGATTCTATGTTTGAATATTCCGCTTTCATTATTATGTGTTCCTAAATATAATATTAGACCTCGTCTAAGAGTTACAACGATCTTCACACTTTGGTTCATATTGGTCCCACGAAATACTCCACCAAAAATACACCACAAACTAAAAAGAAAAAAGAAAAAGTAATAAAAAAAAAACTTATGGTACTAGTCATTGCTTGGGCTAAAAGACGAATAACGAACGGACGACTTGAAGAACGGTGCAACACAACATGCCATTCATCCGTTTTGCGTACCAATGGCGGACAAAAAATTATCCCACACGAGCTCTTTTAGCGAATATACAAACAACATACTACGTGCTTTTAACCAGATGCTTTTACTTTTAGCCTTATAGTTTTCCACTTTTTTAAGTTTCAACTAGTTATTTATATAAGTTATATCTACTACTAAACTAGATTCCAAATTTATATCGAACGGTTATAATTTGTTGTAATCACGTGGCAGTAGGGCTGTAAACGAATCGGACGAACACGAATGAAGCCTTGTAATGTTCGTAAATTTAGTTTTAATCGGATAAATAAACGAACACGAATACATAAACAGACTAATTTTCTTGTTCCTGTTCATTTATTAAGAGAACGAGTTGTTCATTTATGTTTGTTCATTAATACACTAAACTAACCTAAATGAGCGTAAGCGATAGAACGTAAACGAACATAAAAAAACAAACATAAACTTTATTAAATTATACATAGTTTTTTGTTTTATAAGCATTATTTTATTTAAATAAATAAGTGTTAAAAGTATACACTTTAACTATATGAATATACAAATATAAACAAACAAATGAATATAAACGAACATTAATAAACGCATAATCAGATGTTCACGAACATAAATGAACGGACGCGATTTTTGTTCATGTTCGCTCAGTTAATAAATAAATGAACATAAACGAACTTTCTACCGAACGATTCATAAAACATTCACTGAACATTGAGTTCATTTACAGCCTTACATGACAGTTAAAAGTTAAAACCTTGTCATTATAAATTAGCAACTTAAGAAACACAAGGCAAAAACATAAACCTCACATAAAAACCCAAGGTAACAAAATGTAAAAACAAAAAATACTTTGACTACATCCACTCAAAGTCTAGAGGTCATGAGAAGCGTTTATGTCACGCCAATCTCTCTCACGCGTTCACTTTTCCTTCATATAATTTCTTCAACATTTCCATCTCTCTCTCACACACACACACACAAAAACACACACTCTCTCTTTATCTCTCTCCCAGAGAGATATTCTCTTTTCCACCGATTATACTTCAAACTCTTTTTTATATAAATTTCATTTCCCATCATTTTCTTGATTCAAGATTCTTTTTTCCTCTTCATTTTGAATAACAAAATCAAATCTTTTTCTTTCTCTTCTTGATAATCGAATTGGGTATTCTTCATTTCTTCAAATAATCATCAATTGATCAAAAAGATTCAATCTTTATCATCTTTTTGAGCAAAAACAAGGCAAAATCGAATTGGGTATTCTTCAATTCTATCAAATCGAATTGGGTTGGGTTCATTTGTTATAAAGATTCGTTCTTTGCAATCTTTTTGGCAAAATTAAGGTGAATTTGAATTGGGTATTTTTAAAGATTCAGATCTTTATAATCTTTTTTATAAAATTTGTTTATAAAGATCTATTAGATGTCAACTGGATCTTTATCATACTGGTGCTACAGATGCAACAGATCTATAAGGGTTAGAACCCATCAAGATTCATCTCTGTCTTGCCCTGATTGCAACGGTGGGTTTATAGAAGAGATAACCAGTCCTACCAGAACCGGGTCGGATCTTAACCGGACCCGTTTTCCAGCTTCCGCCATGTACATGGTCAACGGTCAACAAACCCCAAGTCCACCGTTGCTCCGCCGTGCTAGAAGGACTACCGGTGACCGGTCACCGTTTAATCCGGTTATTGTTCTTCGTGGGCCCACTAGCACACCTGAAGAGAATAGTGGTAATGAGGATAATGGTAATAATGGTGGTGGGGGGTTTGAGCTGTATTATGATGATGGGGCCGGGTCGGGTTTAAGGCCTTTGCCTGCTAGTATGTCGGAGTTTTTACTCGGGTCGGGTTTTGATAGGTTGTTGGATCAGTTAGCTCAAATAGAGGGTAATGGGTTGGGTAGGATTGATAATAATCCACCAGCTTCTAAAGCTGCTATTGAGTCTATGCCGAATATCGAAATTAAGGATGATCATGTCTTGATTGAGTCTTATTGTGCTGTTTGTAAGGAGCCTTTTGATTTAGGAACAGAAGCTAAGCAAATGCCATGTCAGCATTTGTATCATTCCGAATGTATTCTCCCCTGGCTCGCGTTAAGGAACTCGTGCCCGGTTTGTAGGCACGAGCTTCCGTCCGAGGCTCCGAATAGAGGGGTTAGTGATGCGAATAATCAAACGGGTAATGATGAGGAAGCGGTTGGGTTAACTATATGGAGGTTGCCCGGTGGGGGGTTTGCGGTTGGGCGTTTCTCGGGTGGGAGACGAGGTGGGGAAAGGGAGTTGCCCGTTGTTTTTACGGAAATGGACGGAGGGTTTAATAATAATGGTGCTCCTAGGCGGATTTCGTGGGCTAATAGAGGGAATGTGGCTAGGGAACGAAATGGTTTGAGTCGGGTTTTGAGGAACTTGTTTTCGTGTTTTGGTGGTGGGTTTATGAGAAATGGAAGAAGGGCTTTGGCTTCGAGTTCTAGTTCAAGTTCTGATGATAGAGTGATTCATATAAGTAGATCACCGTCTGCTCTTAGACGCAGGGCTCTTGCGCTTGATGGCCCTGGCCCGTTAATGAGATAGTGAAGTTGTTGGTTGGATATGATTCGAGGCTTAATGTAAATATCAAGACATGCTGAGATTACAATTTACAACATATGAAATGAATGAATCATTAGAGTACTTGCAGCTTATTCCTTTTAGTAGTTTAGCTTCATTTGGCTGTGTTATATCATGTCAAGATATTGTTTTGTTTTTTGAGCAATTATATATATTGAATTCAACTGATGAAACTTGTTAATGTTAGCTACTTTTGTGCTTTTCATTTGGATGTATAACTATAAACTCATACTAAAGTTAAAGATTGTTTAGGCACAATATGCATCAGTTGGTTCAAAACCTTGTTGGAATAACAAGTGTGAAGATGATGATTAGATTGTGTGGTGTTAAGGCTAGCCCCAGTAAGGAACCCCAATCCCCCTCATTTTCACTGCCACGTCAGCTTTCTCTCTCCAACGACCTTCAGGCGATTAGGTGTCCCAGTAAGGCGACCTACACTACAAAAAACATACCCCACAAATATACATTTTATTTTAATTAATACACACACAAGTGATATGTTTTTGGTTTGTGATGTCGATCTTCCAGACGACCAACTCCTTTTCTTTTTGTGGCGATCGAATACTTCCACAATAGAGAGATCGACTAGAAATCGATCGAATACTTCCACGATCGACTGGAGATTGAGCCCACTGGGGCTAGCCTAAGGCTGGCTCAAAAAGGTGCTATTTTGGGCACGTTTTACTGGAATTTTGAGTCATCAAGTTTGCTGGAAACAGGCTGTTTTCTTGATTTGAAGTGTGGAATGTTCTGTTCACTATCAATCAAGCATTATGAGCGTGTTGAATTGATTTATGTTTTTTTAGAAGTATTAATAGGTGTCTCATTCAAATTTCACTTGTCATTAGTCTCCTCCACTTTTGTTCAAAAAAAAAAAAAAAAATTAGTCTCCTCCACTAACTAGATGACCATGTTCAAAGAAATGATCGACATGAATTACATGGGGTCAAATATATGATGCAATGAAAGTAACTAGCGCAAACCATCAAGTGAACCATGGAATCACTGGTCTTTGGTTCTATGTTTGTTTTACTTTACATTGACACATCGATCCCTCCTTGGTCGATGTTCTAAGCTTGTTTTACTTTACATTGATGCATCGATCCCTCTTTGGTCGATTCGATTACACAAGAGGAAACTGTCATGGTACAAGTTTCATATATCTATCATTTGTGCCTTTGCAAGCTTAGAAATGGAAACTAGAGGGTACATGTGGAAATTGGTCCTGCAGTTTTAACAAAAACAAAATCAAAGAGAGCCAAAGTTGACTAAAATGGTCCACGTCGACTGCCTATTCCTTGGCCACCTTTTAAGGACAAACTTAATAGACATGAGGTCAAAAATCATGTCATGTCGGTATTGGTTCCCAAATCTTTTGGGCTTTTGTGGCCTTGTGGGCATGTTTAAGGATGGCCATGTCGGCAAGTCTCATGAATAAATTATCAAAATCTTGCAAATTTGTCATTTTAATAGGGGATATTTTTGTATTGCAGTTTACCAGAACAGGTTTGGATCATGTCAATTCCATTAACTAAAAATAAATGTAATCTATATGGTAAAACACAAGGTACAAGAACGAAACTAAGAGCATCTCCAGGGCATCGAACCAGACTAGGTTTCATGCACTCCACATCATCATCTCGTAAAATATCCACATGCATTGAATCTTACACATTTCACATCAACATTTTTCAATCTCTTGTAATATGACATAATAACACACATTATTTTTTCATAATTTACTTTTATGTTTGTATGTCATTTGTACTTTACCTTACCCACTATCACATAAAGCTAAATTGACACATGAGCTTACAAATGAACATTAAAATTACAGTCCTTTAATTATACTATCAATTATTCACTAAAGCTGATCTATATTGATTAATGTATATTAGAAATTCTTCATATATACATTAGGATTATGAAACTATGATAAGTTTACGTTAAACCACATGCAATCTAAATTTTAGATAAGTACCTCAGATGAGTTGAGATAAAAGGTTGTTTACCTATGATACCATGTCACACAAGCACATTGTAGATGCCCTAAATAAGGAGAATCATGTATTTGTTAGATGTCATGTACTAGTTCTTCTTTGATATGCTTCTTAGATTGTGGTATGTAAAAGTGGGTTTCCTTTTGTTTGATAGGCATATATAGGATACAAATAATGTATCTTAGGCTACTGTCTGAAGCACATAAAATTACTATACTCAAGTCCCGTGAGTTTGTTTAAGACATTTCAGCCTCCTAAACCTGGTTTTAATGCTTCATTCTTAGTAAGAAATGGCTACTTTGCTTACTTATTTTGTGACTTGCGCATATACAGTCACTTAAAGGATACTTAGTAGCTAGGTAGTCCAGTTTGACTACAATGGCTGGTCACCGAAGAATTTTCTCATTGATTTCAAGCTGGCCGGTATTGTTAGCTTAATAAGCTCCTTATATGTTAGCTAATTAAGGCCCGTTTTGATTTATCATGTTTAGCCTTTAGTGTTTTTCAGTAATATAAAATCTCAGTTGTCTATTAGCTAGTTTCAACTTTCAACATATTACAGGCTACTGAGCTTTCATATAAATTTGGGGTCAAGGATGATTGAAGTGGTATACGTTAGCTTCATCTGAATCACCAACCAACATTATTATATACTTGTGTCAATCTTAATATCAACACACAAACTACACAAGTAATTACTTATACATGTCAATATTTGCGCGTCCTTAAGAGGTTGAACTAATTGTAGATAAAGACTGTAACGCTTAATTTGGGCTCAAACAAACAATTTGGATGAAAGCACTTATTAGGTCCAAGATGAATAAAAAACATTAACACTAATTCGAGAACTTTAGCTTTTTTATAGCAGTCGATGTTCCTTATAGTTCCTGATAATCATAACGAGGATGGACGTATGTATGTGGCTAGTTACATCCTTGAATGTTATGCTTTCAGTGAATTCTTGGTAACCATTGTGGATCAATTATGAATTTGGTATACCCCAAGAACAGTCCCTTTTGGGTTTTACTTGCATTAGATTTATGGTGGCACTAACGTTTTCATAAGTTTATGTTTATATATAGGCTCTTATAATGTATTGACGGTTTGTGATCTTTATTTCATAGAGGAATGAATTAAAGTTTTTAGCTCTAAAAGAGAATATAGATTGTTAAATCCATCGCACATATTGTCTTAACACGACCGTGAGAACATCTATACTTATGATCCAGGTCGGGGCCGTTTCGTGGATTTCAAGGGCCCTATGCGACTTATACAAAGTAGGCCCTTCAAAGAAGAGTTTAGCTGCTCTATTAATAAGCCGTAAGTAGCAAAACATCATAGAAATAAGCATCTCAAAGTCTGCTAATTTATGTTGTCAACTGAGATCTATCTCTCAAAATATTAGTAAGATACTAAGATTACATAATATCTATTCTTCAATCCTATAGATAACAATTTTAATATTAAAAACAAATTGGACTCGGCTTGCTACTTAGAGTTTTGCTCTATTACACTACACCTGATGGATCAACATATGATGCCCATTGGGATATTGGCCCTGTGCAGTTGATCACTCTACAGTCTACACACGCCCGTATCAAGACCTAATCCAGGTGAAGAGGACGAAGCCATCAACTTAGCATGGTTAAAAGGTATCGAGCACATAATTTGTAAAAGGGCACGAGCACATCTTTTTGTGGAGGGTTTTATACTTTTATGTACCCTCTGTTCATGATTAATTAGTAGACTATTTTTGTAACTATATTTAACATTTACATCCTCTAAACACTTTGATAGAAAGATGGAAAGACCTATGTTATGGTATACCTTATAATGGAATGAAAATACTTTTATGTTATGGATCAATTTGTTTGATACTTTCTTCCATTTATTGTTAAAAAGGTAGGCTGTCATTTCTTTTGTAATGTATTTTTTTGGTTCTAATATAATTGTCGCCTTTCTAAAAAAAACGACAAAAAAATAATATAATTAATGGCTTAATCGACAATTAGTGAAAAATATATAAGGCTTATTTGCACCGGCGTAAGGAGGTTCAATCAAGTATAGAATACTGCGCTTGTGACCTTCCCCGAATAACATACACTGAAAACAAAAAAATTGTTGGCTACAATTCATGCTTAACTGTCAACTTTCTATTCTAATCAAAATATCATTATCAAGACTATAACATGAATGACGCCTTTAATTGGCAAGAAAAAATAATGCAACTGACCATCGAGTTAGACGCGAATTCGATCACCTTTCAACATAAAGCTACAAATGTTTTTGTCACTTATTGATCGCATTTAATTAAAATAGACCCATGATACCAATTACTGATTATTTTAAACTGGCCCAATTAAATAAACCAAAGTAACCAACACTATCTTGATTAAATTATTTAATTCAACTATTCAACTGTCAAAACCATGGTGGTAATGTATCCTGTAAAGGTATGTGCACATATGTTTGAGCATAGAAAAATTCTAACAGGTAAAACTTTTTTAGCTAAAAAATACGTACCATAGTAACATGTAATATATGTTGGTGACTTGGTGCAGGAAAGAGGAGAGAACCCAGAGGAGTTCCCGTGAGTTTACGAGAACTCAATGGAAATCTGTCGCTTAGTGTAAATTTTTTATTAAAATTTAAGATATTTTCGAAATGAATTGGTCTTGAAAATTTGTGTCATAAAAATACATATCTTTTGTAGTTAGTTTACTAACATTGCAACAGAAATACATGTTTTCTTAATTTGTTTACTAGTTTTAATAAAAAATTGTACCGTTTAATTCATTTTTATTTCTTTTATACTAATAAAAAAGTGCATTTTTATTTCTTTTATACTAATAAAAAAAAAATGTGCACCCGATGACTTTAAGTCTTGAGTCCGCTTTTGGTAAGAAAATGCGAATCACGGTAACAATATATGGAAGGTTCTTATGGATTGTTATGAACGAGAAAGCTTGCTTAAAATCAAGTACAGTGAATGGTTAATAGTCATCCGAAATAAAATACCTAAATACTTTTCTTTCGTTGTTCTTTTATGACTTTTACATTGAAATCGATCCACTTTCGACCATGCTCTTTGTGCCTTCAGGTTCATCAACTTTTTCTTTGATAAACCTAACAAAATTTGGCAACCTGTCGAGATTGGGAGCCATTAGTTTTCAAATGGCGAGTTTTTCGTACCTGACTTTCGATGCTAGTATGAATTCTCCTTTCTGGTATACCGAAAGGTTATTGCATGCATTAAAATAATGACACGACCTAATAATTTAGTAGTACTTAATATGTGGACCAGTTTCTTGACTTGCTAGATCCTCCAGGCAAAATGACTTGATTGACTTCTGTTAATTGAATAATAATACAATCATAGTCATGAAAGACGAATGTATATGAAGGTATTCACATTATCGTGTTAGCAGGTTTACTTTATGTCTTTATTATAGTTGAACAGTTACTTTTAGGGTGTTAATAATTACTGTAAAAGATTGTTTAGAAATTTCTAAATCGTCTATGATTCACTTTTCGGATACATATTTCGATCTTATTTGATGTCTTGAGTTACACGAAATTCACGTATGAAATAAGACAATCTAGAAAAAACAAGAGGGATATCCTATGCGTTGTTGTACTTTTTTTTTTTTTTGTGCTTACCAAGGAATAAATCCCCGCCATTTATCTAGTTTGATTTAATGGTGGGGATTAACCTAAGATTTAATGGATAAACCTAAGTTCATGTTTTTTTTATTGTCTTTTTGTCTTTTTTTTTTTTTTTTTTTTCACTATTTTTTTCTTTTTATTTTCTTCATTTTTTTGACTTTTTTTTTTGGGTTTTATGACAGTTAGGTTACCCAACTTTGCGACTTTGTTCGCCTAAGTTACCCAACTATTTTTTTGTTCAATTGGGTTACTGGAGTTTACGGGTTTGACATTTAGGTTACTCGAAACCAGAAACGTGTTCATTCAGGTTACCCAAAAAATAGGCAACCGGGAGTTGGAGTTATCATGGTGTCCACGTAAGCTTTTTGTGGGCCCCATTGTCCAACTCAGATATCCACTTACCATTACTAAACAGATAGGTTACTCAACTTTGCGATTTTATTCGTCTAAGTTACTGAAGTTCTTTTTTTTTGTTCAATTCGGTTACTAATATATATTTATTTACATGGCTAGCACTGTCCTCTTTGCTTGATCACAAAACTCATAGAATAGTTTAATTAGTTTAGGGTCCGTTTGGTTCCCATAAAAGGGAATGAAACTATGACTTTCAAAGTCATAGCAAGTGTTTGTTTTGTTTTGTTTTGTGGGCCCGGTAATGAAATGGGTATATCATAGTAATAGATTCATTGCACACCAATTTGGTGTCTATGAAATCCATTCCCGTGGGGCCATCTTTTTACCACTACAAAATTCAAATATCTATACACTTTTTCATACCATATTTTATCAACCAAACATAAACAATCGTAATCATACACTTTTTCATACCCATTATCATTCCATCTCATTCCAAATCCGATACCCAATGTCATTCCTAGCAACAAACCAAACGGGCCCTTAATTTATCGTTTTACTAGTTATAATTAAATCAAATCAAAACCCCTTTGAAACTTGTAAAAATCACAAGTTGTTGTACGTTTTCATCCGTTTTCATACATTTTAAAAGAATAAGCAGTTTTTTTTTAAAAAAATTAATTATAATCAAATTAAAATTACTTTTTTTTTTAGTTTTATTATAAATTTTTGATTTTTTATAAAATTTAAAAAAAAAATAAAAAGTAGTTTTTTTAATTTATTACAATAAAATTAAATTTTTTTATTTTATTAAAAAACTCAAACTCCCAAATACAAGAATATGATTATTCAAGATTCAAAGGGGTTTTGTGTTTTTGATTAGTTCTTCATGCTTAAAAAAGAAAAAGTAGCTCATAACATCACAAGATCTCAGGATTGTTTAACTCATGGGAAATTATTAAAAATAAAGGATACATGACTTATGGTTTTAGTGGCTGAATTCTCATTTTTATTTAAATGAATGAATACGGTTTATAGTTTATGAATGTTTAGGTTTTAATTTCATACGTTTACGTTTTTAATTATTTATGTAACATTTTTAATTTATGATGTGGCGTCGATGTGTTTAGTGAGTGAGGATGTTTTCAGGTGACCGATAAAGATAACCTAAATTAACAAAGTTGCATAGTTCAGTAACCTGATTGAACAACAAAAACTTTAGTAACTTAGGTGAACAAATTCGCAAAGTTTAGTAACTTATTTGTAAATTAATAAAAATAAAAGTCAGCTGCCAGCGTGGCTAGCAACTGGGTATCAAAGGTTAAAAATAGATCGGTCCCTAATTTGTCCAGTAACGATAGTCCAATACCCTGTTTGCACAAAAATAAAGTTTGGTAACTTAGGCGAATAAAGTTGAAAAGTTGGGTAACCTGTCTGATATAAAACCCTTTTTTTTTTTCTTTTCTAATTCACGTTTTTATTTATTAACCTTTTTTTTAAATATTTTCTTCATGTTTTTAACTTTTTTTTCTTCGCTTTCATACGTTTTCGTTTGTTTTCATACGTTTTCATCTATTTTCGTCCGTTTTCATACGTTTTCGTCCGATTTCATACGTTTTTGTCTGTTTTCTTACGTTTTCGTCCATTATTCATACGTTTTCGTCAATTTTCGTCCGTTTTCATCCGGTTTCTTTCGTTTTCGTTCATTTTCACACGTGTTTTTACACTTTCATACGTTTTCGTCCATTTTCATATGTATTCGTCCGTTTTTTTTACGTTTTCATATGTTTCGGACTATCACAAGTGATATTCTGTGATATTCAGAATATCATTTTGTGATATTTTGAATATCGCTTGTGATTTTCTGAATATCACTTTGTGATATTCAGAATATCTCTTGTGATTTTTTGAATAACTACTAACTATCACACTTTTATTGCTAATTTTTCGTGTATCTCATTCTCATTATGTTCAACTTTTTGGAGGATATTTTCATATCACTTGTGACATCACAGATATGTCAGCTTCTTCTATTTTGTTGAATCATGTGTGATATCACGTGTGATATCACTTGTGAAATCACCTGTGTATCACGTGTGATACACACATGATACCACACGTGATATCACCTGTGATGTAACATGTGTTTGAGCTTTTTCAGTTTGTTTATAAAGATGTTGTGCTTTGTTTAACAATAGATTTTTCACTCATCAACCATATATATTTTCAAATCCCGTTGTAAAACTTATTGAAATACTCACAATGTATCCGTTAAATAGACAAATTCAATCACAACTTAAATAATAAACAAAAGTACACTAAATAACTATGTGTTTAAAGCAAAATCAACTTGTTTAAGTTGTTTAATCTAAATGTAAACAAATGAAAACGTAAGAAAACAGAAGAATACTTATGAAAGCGTAAAAACACGTCTAAAAAAGGATGAAAACGTATGAAAATGAAAGAAAACTGATAAAAAATGGACGAAAACGTATGAAAACGAGCGAAAAAGTATGAAAACAGATAAAAACGAACGAAAACAGATGAAAACGTATGAAAACAGACGAAAACGTATGAAGGCGAAGAAAAAAACGTTAAAAAAAAACGCGAATTTAAAAAAAAAAAACGTGAATTAAAAAAAAAAAAAAAAAAAACGTTAATTGAATAAAGAAAAAGGTGAATTTAAAAATAAAAGACAAAAAAAAATATTTGAATAAAAAAGAAAGACAAAAAGACAAAAAAACATGGACTTAGGTTTACCTTTTAAATCTTAGGTTAATTCTCACCATCAGATCAAACTAGATGAATGGTGGAGATTTGTTCTTTGGTAAACATAGATTTATTAGTAAGTACAATAAAGTGCCTCGTTGTTATGATTGTTTATATATATAATAAAAAACTAAAATTGTGTTTATATATAATAAACATCATCAATATTGATGTGGCGACACTTTTCCAATAAATTCTTATGTCCGTTCATTTATTTGCGTATTTGTTTCGAATCCTTAGGCCGTCCGGAGTAGTGGATCGGGAGTAGTGGGTGACCAGCTCGCCATTAGTGTCAAGTGTATAGTAACCAAACGGAAGTGAGATGTCACACTCAAATTGCATAAATTTGGTGACCGGCTCATCAAAGTGAGGTGGGCCCTATTTCCAAAAAACAAGTTTTTTAAATAACAATTCTTAAAAAATATTTAAAAAAAAATTATTTAAAAAAAACTTATTTAAATTTTTAAATTTTTTTTTAATTTATTTACTTTCTTAAAAAAAATATTTTTTAAAAATGTATTTATTTAAAAAAAAAAACCTTGTTTTTTCTAAATAATTATTTTTAAAAAATGTATTTATTTAAAAACAAAAACTTATTTTTTTTTTAAATATTAAAAAAAAAATTATTTTTTTAAAATATATTTATTTAAAAAAAAAACTTATTTTTAAATTTTTTTTTTAAACGTATGTTTGGAACTAAAGTACAAATATAAGTTGAAAAAGAAAAAAAAAAAAAAAAACATATCATGAAAAAATATTACGAATACTAACAATCCTTATTTCTCAATTTCCCAACCAAAAGGGATAGAAATCAAACTATAAAATTTACACTACCAATTCCTTACCAATTCTCCCAATTCTCTTCATTTCTCCACTTTTTAATTTCTCTAACCAATCAAACAAGAGAATTCGATTCATTTCCATTCTCTTTTAGCATTTCTTTCTACCAAACACACCTTTAAGTGTAAATGAAAAGAGAAAGAAACTAATGTTGCGCTGATATGAATGATGAGCCGGTCACCACCACCCCTTTAGCCTTAAAAGTAACAACAACAATATCGATTATGCCGGATCAAGACCTTTGAAGAACTAACTAATAAAATCATTACACCCGCAAAATTGTTCCACTGAATAAAATGTTATTCGATAATCTTTCTGACATTTATTATTCATGGCTTTATCTATAAATTTACAACGAATTTTTTCATAAATATTTTAGGAGTATCTTTCATCCCTAAACTTTGGTTTCCTTTTTCCAAATTAGTGTATCTTTCTCATTTACAATACTATTTCAACATATTAAATTTGGTAGTGGTTTCCACTTTCCACAATTTAGGATCCTTTTTTAATCTACTCCATTATTACATTTTTTAAGAATAGTCATTTAGCTCATTAAATTTGAATCAAATAATTTTCTTCACAACTTTTAGAAATAGTAGAACTATATTGGATAGTGATGTGTTTTTCATAACTAATCAAACCAAAGACCAGTAACAAAGGGTGAAATCAGTTATAAGTAATTGAAATGTATATTTACTTTTATAGTCTCTTTTGTAACTAATCCTTACTTTTATAATCACTAGAAGGGTACTCGCGCCTGGTTGAAGCATAGATCCGTCGGGCTAGTCTTGACGATAGATTGAGCCGTTCCACGTCATCCCGAGCCTGGAAATCTGCTACGGTACAAGAAAAAAACCGGTTAGAAGGGGTCCGAGGCCGAAGCCTCGGAACCACCCTCCGATGGTCAAGTCAGTTTATATAGAGAAGTATATGTGTGTTTAGTGAGAGAGAATATCATACCATGTAGAGTGGTAAATGCACTCTATTTATAGGTGAGTTTCCTTGTCCTTATCCAGTGATAGCGACATATTTAGGCGGGAAACGTTTAGGCGGGAAACCGTTAGGCGGGAAATAGTTTAGGCGGGAAACTATGATGTCCGGCCCGGATAGATCCAGCCCGGAAGGGTCTTGCTCCAGCTCCGGAAGGGACTTGCTTCAGCCCCGGATGGGACTTGCTCCAGCCCCGGAAAGGACTTGCTCCAGCCCCGGAAGAGAGTTGCTCCAGCCCCGGATGGGACTTGCTCCAGCCCCGGAAGGGTCTTGCTCCAACCCAGACTCCTTCCCGGACCATACGTCATCAATCATCATATTTTATTGCGAGTAAGGTACAATAGTCCTCGTCTTGATAAGTTTTAAAAATTGTACATTTGCTAAATCGAGTATAAACTTGTTAAACCATAGCGCATATTCTTATGCTCATTAATTAACAACAATTTTTAAAATATTTGATTAATGTAAATTAAGGTCTCTTCTAGAAAATATTCATTTTCTCCATCCCTTTCAGTTTCATTCACACACAAATTAAGTAGTTTATTATGTGTATTCTACGTATTCCAGTCAGGTGTATAATTACAATTCACCAAATTAGGTTTCATCAAAAGTAGCTAGAACTCAATCATCATATTAGGTTAAAAGTACTTTCACTATAATTTCGTAGTATCTAAGTTTGCTTTTATAAGAAAAAACAAAAAGTATGTGACCCGTAGATGTATCGGTTTAGGAAAACATAACAAGAGTTCATAACTTCATATGCATGTGCATGTTTTGGTACATCTATATATAATTCTTCCATTTGGTTTTTCGATACCGTATAATAAAACTTAAGATTCTAAGTTTGTATTTTTAAGTTCTAATATTTTTATAACGCGTGCACGTATATGTTTCTAGCTATTACGTCAAGAACACAAAAGGATTTTGTGAAATACGAGCGGAATGAAAAATAAGAGTAATTGTTGAGTTCATATCTCTGATGTTGTCATATTTAAGATCACTAAGATAACAAGCTGTCTATATGTTACGTTTATGAAGTTTTAACATTAAGCAAACGGATAGTACTTGTATGATTTATTAAGACATTAATAGACAAAATCAATATTAGAATATAACACCTCACGAAACTCATCAAGAAAACAATTAACCAATTTATATGGAAATTAATGACATTAATTAAGTTATGCAGTAGAAGATCAAAACTGTCACCTCTTTTTGTTGTATTTATACGGTTCATGTAGTTATACCTTCACATGTCAAGATCCTACCTTTGTATGTCCAAAACAGTCGTTGAGTCGTTCAGCCCTAATTCTACGATTTGTAGATAACCGATCATTAGAGCTATCCCCTCTCATCGCGGCAAACCTGCATACCACGCGCAATGTTGACAACTTTCAATCATCGTGTCTTCTAGTACACCTCTTTTATGCAATCTAAAATTCAACCAAAGAGAGTGACCACACAAACCTTACTACTACAAAAACAAGTAAGACCTCTCGTATATCTTTCTAAGTAGGGCCTTGACAACCTTAAAATCAACACACAAACGTACTACATAGTATGGTGTCATTTCCTACCTTCCACTATATAACTCAAAACATAAACCAACATTGCACACACACACTCAATGTGTTGTATGTGTAAGAGAAACACCCATAAAACAACAACTAATAAACCAAACTTTTTCATATTTCATATTTTGTCACTTAAACCCACACAAAACCCTTTAACAAAAACACATTATTTCATACATTTATAACTCATAACATGGCCACTATTCTTCATCATGATCATGTTCTTCCTAAAGTACTATTCTTCATTTTCTCATTATATATCCAAACAAGCTCTTCACTCTCATCAAAAGTTACAATCTTACCCCTCAAGATCCAACAAATTACACCTGGGCCCCTCACAAACCAGCCTAAAAAACTCTCATTCAACCACAATGTGACCCTAACCGTCACACTCACCGTCGGGTCACCACCGCAGCAGGTCATCATGGTACTCGACACCGGCAGCGAGCTGACGTGGCTCCACTGTAAAAAAACACAAACACAGCTTTTAACATTCGACCCAATAAGCTCGTCTTCTTACAAACCTATCCCATGCTCCACACCCGTTTGCATGACCCGAACCCGAGACTTTTCCATACCCGCTTCATGCGACCCGAAAAAGCTCTGCCATGCTACACTATCTTACGCAGATGCCACGTCAGTTGAGGGTAACCTAGCTTATGAAACCTTCCATTTCCAGGATTCGGATCAACCCGGAGTTATATTCGGGTGCATGGATACAAGTTCAAGTACTAACCAAGAAGAAGACTCAAAGACAACCGGGTTAATGGGTATGAACCGTGGGTCATTATCTTTTGTAACACAAATGGGTTACCCGAAATTTTCGTATTGTATATCGGGTCAAGACACAACTGGTGTGTTGATACTTGGAGAGAGTAATGCCACGTGGCATCCAGCGTTGACTTACACACCAATGGTTAAAATGTCAACGCCTTTGCCTTATTATGACCGTGTTGCTTATACGGTTCAGCTTGAAG
This sequence comes from Chrysanthemum seticuspe, assembly GCA_019973895.1. Classification (NCBI taxonomy): domain Eukaryota; kingdom Viridiplantae; phylum Streptophyta; class Magnoliopsida; order Asterales; family Asteraceae; genus Chrysanthemum; species Chrysanthemum seticuspe. Next base: position 248,127,131 of record BPTQ01000002.1, on the reverse strand, counting down.
GTATAAAAGTTTCGGGTACGGTTCTACCCTTACCCAAGTCCATATATGAACCGGACCACACCGGGGCGGGTCAAACCATGATTGACTCGGGTACTCAGTTTACATTCCTTCTAGGACCGGTTTACACTGCTTTAAAAAACGAGTTCTTAAAACAGACTAGGAACATATTACGTGTGTACGAAGATACCAACTTTGTGTTTCAAGGTGCTATGGATTTGTGCTACCGGGTGGAGCAAAGCCGGGTCGGGTTACCCGTTTTGCCCAATGTGAGCATGATGTTTCGGGGGTCCGAAATGATGGTGACGGGTCAGAAGCTGTTGTATAAAGTAAATGGTTTAGGGAATAAAGGTGATGACATATATTGCTTTACGTTTGGGAATTCAGATTTGTTAGGGATTGAAGCTTACGTCATCGGACATCATCATCAAGAAAACATGTGGATGGAATTTGATGTTGCTAATAATCGGGTCGGGTTTGCTGAGGTTAGGTGTGATTCTCTTGGTCAAAAGCTTGGAGTTGACTTATTATAAAAAAATAAAGATTTGTGTGTGTCTCAATGTTATTTCACGTTTAGTAAGATAGTTACTAACTTGTAGGTAAGGTACTACTTATGACATGTGAGATAGATTTTTGCAGTATATATGCGTTGTGAGATAGTAAGTTGACGTTCATGAAAATGAATAAAACAAAGATACATAGTTTTTGAACCGTTGGAACTTGGAAGATGTTTTGGTCGACTTTTATTTGTGAAGAAGAGAGAAAATGAAATGAAGGGAGGATGTTTGTTGAGGTGACAATGGTTTGGTAAGAAGTGGGGCTATGGAAATGGAAAGTATCTTGGAATATTGTTGCAACAGTGCACTGACTTATCTATTGTTTGAGTTGTTATCCAATAGTGTTACGCTGTTACTAATTGAATTGTTTTCTTGAACTGTTAAGCCTACAAGTTATTCTATCTAGGGATTTCTTCTTTCAAGAACATCGTGTCTTGAAAACCATTGAATCACTTGAAGCGTATTGATAATTACGGAGTACAATTTATTGTTTGATTAGTAAATTATATACCAATGTTGGGATTTTTTTTGTATAAGAAGATACAATATACACTTAATTAATAGCATAGACAAAACTGACCAAACAATGAATGAGGCTATGCCAATTAAGTGATTTTCTTTGTCAAAAAGTATTGCTGTTCTCATAAAAAGTATTGCTGTTCTCATTTAACACGATAACTCTCATAAAGGAGGTACCATTTATATGATATCTTATGTAAAAAAGGATTACATCATTTATTATAAGCTGGAAATTTTATGAGCAGTTTTTTTTTTAAAGGTGAATTTCTAATAAAGTGTTTCGTGTCGCTGTTCGACAGCGGGAGGTCTAGACAACGTTGTCTAAATCGGGTCCGCGCTAGAGAGCTCTCTCGAAGCTGAAATGCCTATTTCAAATATCCGATGGGGGAAAACCCACTACTAATCCGCCCGAATGCACGACAATTAATAGTGGTAAACCCTTGCCTTTTCTAAGATTCGAACATGGGGTTACCAGGCCCAAACCCTTCATTAAAGGACTACCTTGAAGGAAAATCCCTCATTCAAACCCCTTGCAGGATTTGAACTCAAGACCTCCCTCCCGCAAAAGCCCCTAAGGACTCCAAGGTGGCCAACTGAGCTAAGCCAGTTGGTTTATGAGTAGTTGTTGAGAAAAGTGATAACGAATTGAAGCAAAACTCAGAACTAAAATATATGAGATACAATAAAAAATGACATACGAATTTAACGTGTAAACCTCAATATGATAAAAATCATAGGCAAAGAAAGATTTGTTTTTATTATGTAGAAACTTAAGAATAACACATTCTAATTACAAAGATAAACATTAATAGTTATATCTCTTGTATTAAGAGATGTACAAACTCTCAAACTTTCTCACAAAGAACTTTTATATGATAGAAGTGAATAGAATGGGATGATTAATGAGGCAAGCTTCATTTTTTATAAGGGAATTGATTTGCACACTTCTAAACACTCCAATTACTATATCAGATAGTTGTACATTATTTATATCCTACTCTGATGACTTGTATAGTGAGTGTGCAAATCATCTCATTTTTTATAAACAAACTTGATTGCCTTGTGATATTATGCATTTGACAGAGATTGCAATCCAAGTGTGTAAACTTCTCATCTCATACAATTTATCTTGATATATTTTAACTCTTGTGCATTTGTAAGATACCCTAACTAAAAGTTAAAACCTATCATAATTATAATCCACTTGTGTTTAAACCAAAGTACTCCGTAAAACAATTTAAATCACGAGCCAAACGGGAACAAATAAAATTCGATAAAAGTAACTTTACTTTTAAGCATTTGATGTTGGATGAGTTGAAAATATTACTTTACTTTTGTATAAGCAGCTTTAATTTTAACTTAGTAGGGTTGGATCAGTTGAAAAAACATTTTTTTTTAAACACAAAAAGTTAAAAGTTCAATCCTTATTCTTTGCAGAAAGGCCGAAGGTCTTCTGAAAACAGTTTCTCTACCGTTAGGTAAGGGTAAGATTGTCTACCTCATGAAAGACGAGATTGGGTAACGTAATTTTTTTTTAATGTTGGAAATGGTTTGACTTTAAAGTCAAAGGGAGAAACACAGGCTGGCATGTGTACATGTACAATTACAAAATTTGGATAACCGCGTAACATGTCTCATTCAAATCACACCTGCTTTTGACTTATGCTTCATTGTCTTTGTCGATTTGCTCTTGCTCAGTCGCATTCCTATTTGCTTATTCTTCTTAATTTTACCATATATTTCCATTTGTTCACAAAGATAAAATCATTAATAATATTCGTAATAAGAGAAAAACTTGTCGACGGTAAGTGGTTCACTAGTATATTCAGACTTTATCAAAAAGAAAACTAATCATTTACTTAACATGTTTCCTAGAAGTTGGACACTTGGACAAGATGTTTTATTCTAAAGTTATAGTAAGAATGATTTTGAAAGCAAAAAAATGTTCATTGATTCATTGATGTGATGACAGGTGTAAAGGATGAAAACATTGCACCTTTATGCAAATAAAATACCATTATGTAACTAATAAAAGTATCAAATGATGGAATATTTGCTTCCATTTAAGAGTTTCTTTACTGCAGCTCATGTGCAATCAAATTATTGTCCAGGCCCCTTTTATCTAAAAGAAGAAACAAATAAAGATACAAAAACGGAAAAAGTAAAAGTAAAGGTTGCCAATATAAGGAAATAGTTTATAGATCAAAAGTATCTGAACTAATAGACTTAAATAAGTATATGCACATATGAGTGCAACTTACTAAAGTGTGAATTGTTAATATTTGTTGCTTTTATATATACATTTCAATAGGGTCCTCTTATGCAGGCACCTCATAGTAGGGGGTGGCTGCATTTTGCATGGGGTGCCTCGATTTCTGTGCCAATCATTAGTATTCAATCATTGGTACCAATGATTGGTTTCTCGATTTCCGTGCCAAGTTTTTTTACAACTTATTTTTTTACCACTTATACCACTTATTTTTACATGTTTTTATTTGTTTTACAAGTTTTTTATAACTTTTTTACAAGTTTTTTTTTTTTTTTGGTTTTACAATTTTACAAGTTTTTTATAACCTTTTTAACAAGTTTTTTATAACTTTTTTTACAAGTTTTTTTTTGGTTATACAAGTTTTTTTTATGCTATAAATTCAGTTTTAAATTTTTTTTAAAAAACCGAAGTCGGAAAATTTTTGAGGCTCAGTTCGAAGGTTGCAAAAGTGAGATTTTATCTCACTTTGCCGTCCATTCAGTTTTCATCATCGCCTCGGAAAATTTTTAGGCTAAAAAATCATCATCGCCTCGGAAAATTTGTAGGCTCAAACCCGAAGGTTGCAAAGTGAGATTTGATCTCACTTTACCGTCCATTCGGTTTTTTATCATCATCGCCTCGGAAAAATTTTAGTCACAACTGCACAAAGTCACCAGTTCACAAGTCTCACAAAACTGCACAAGCCTCACAAAACTGCACAAGTCTAACAAAACTGCACAAGCCTCACAAAACTGCACAAGCCTCAAAACTGCACAAGCCTCACAACTGCACAAGCACAAGACACTCACAAGTTACCAGTTCACATGAACTTCACAGGTTTCATAAGTTACACGTTTTGAACATGATTCTCACAAGTTACCAGGTACTGCAAAAGTTCACAAGATTCTCAAAGGCAATGTACTAAGATTCTCAAAGGCGTGGCCTAGGCAGGCACCCAATATAATCCCAGGTGAAAGCAACAACACCAACAACAATCAACCAACAACACCAACAACAATCAACCAACAACACCAACAACAAATACAATCCTAGGCAGGCACCCCATATAATCCCAGGTGAAAGCAACAACACCAACAAGTGGTCCAGAACAACAAAAAGAAACCAACAACCAACAACAGCAACTAGTGGTCCAGATCAACAACAACAAGCAACAACCATGTCTAGTTCACCATTTAACACACAAGAGGTAAACTTATCAATAGGCTCAGATTATTAGCTTCATAGCTCATGTTGGCTGCAAATTCAGTTTTGCCTCGCCAAAACTCTTTTTAAGTTTAAAAAAAAAAAATCATCATTGCCTTTTTTATTACATTAAAGTTGCAAAATGACCTTGAATTGTCACTTTACCATCCAGTAATGAAGTTCTTTTAGACCAAAACACTAAGTTTTTTTCATTAAAGTTGCAAAGTGAATTAAAAACTCACTTTACCATCCAGTAATGAATATGCATTACCATGGCTAGGATTTACTTGAGGTGCCTGCCAAGGATTTTATGGGGTGCCTGCGGAGGCCTGCCCACAAAGAGTCCTCCTATGCAAACCTGCAAAAAAACAAACAAAAGTTTTAGATCTAAAAAAGTTTTAGATTGATGCGCTCCAGAACAGTCAAGCTTTATCACACAAGCCTGCCACTTGTGAATGGCAGACCGTAACAAGCTTAAAACGGCTCAGGAACGAACTCAATGAAGATCTGGGGAGTATAGTGTTTCCCCGGGTCATTATGTCCCAGCGAGCTATGCAATGGATTATCAAACGTATAGTGATCGCGAGATTTGAACGGGAAAAGGATTTGGAATTGATTATAACTACAGAAAAACCAACAAATTAAAACGGCTTAAATGCAAAATAAAGGAAATTAAAAAGATAAAATCTATTAAATAAACGCTATCACTATATTTAAAATGATGTTTTTATTTTTATGTTTTTACAAAACTGAAATTAAAATCTACGCGACGTACAAATTAAAAAGTGAAACTAAAGCAATATTAACCCTAAAAATATGAAAATGATATTTTTACAATCCTAATGATAAAAGAAAATATTAAGAAAAAGAAAATTATTTTTATAACTATTTAATTAATTATTATTAATTAAAAACTATTTTTAACTATTAAATAATTACCTAAAATACAAGAAATTAGGAAATAAAGCTAGAAAAATAAAATTAAGACTTAGAAAAATCTAAAATATCAAAATAGAATTTTCAAAACTATTTTTATATTTTTCTGATTATTTTGCTATTTTTTATGAATTAAAAACTATTAAAAACTAATTAAATTACTAAAAATTACAAAATAAACTATGAAAAATCTGAAAAATTACTTTTTTTACTTTTTATATTTATCTAAACCTAAGAAAATTGAAAAATTATTTTTTTGAACCTTTTCTTAATTTTTTGTATTAAATGCTATTTAAAAATGCTTGAAAACTAAATAAAATGCAGAAAAATAGCAAACCAGCTTGGAAAAATCTGAAAATTTCAGGAAAACTCTAAAATTATATTAGGAAGCTAGGAAAATTGGAAAAACATGTACTTGTGTGTCGAAAAATGGAACTGATGTGGAAGTGCTTATTGAAATAAGCACTTGATTAAGCAAATGGAATCCAAAGGCTACCAAACTGATACACAAGCTATAATAAGCTAAAGTAACCAAAATGAAATGAGTAACAACAAGCTTGAACCTCTGATTTGCAATCTACAACAGATTTGATGTTTGAGCTTTTTGCTGAAAAACAGATTTTGGGTACCAACTTTGGACACTTGCACAATCTTCAAATTAAGCTAAAACTGAAAACTACAATTTGGAACTTATCCTAGACCTGGTTGAGATTAAGTATACCAAAAACTAGACCTTGGGAAGCTCTTATGAGCCCTGTGCACAAGCTGCAAGAACTGAGAAACTCAGCTTATGCTGGACATCTGTGAGCAGGGCATTTAATGCCTAAAAGAGAAGCTTGTTTGGAGCTTATAGAAAAATAACAAAAATCCACAAAAATGCTGATAAGTAAGGGTACCAGTTGAAGTTTCTAAAACAACAAATCTCACTACATTTGGCTTAAAGATGAAGCCAAGAAAATTCCTTCCATTTAGGCTTAAAACTGATTTTTGCCAAATTGACTTTTGAAGCAGTTGAGTATAGTTGACTTTTATGAAGTTTGAACTTGATTTGAGGACTGATATAGATGTTATATGATGAAATGACACTCAAGCAACCTTTATCTATGTTTTTTAAACACAATTCAAGACTTTGGATTTGTAAAAATCTCAACAGTTAACTGTTGAGATGGTGGAAGTGGATTTTGACTTTCAATGGTGTGCAGACTCAATAATATGACTGATATGAGCCTATATGAGCTAAGTAAACTTAAAGCTACAAGAGTTATACAATGAACAAGCCCTGAACACAGTTGCATCAGCAATTCCAAACACTCCTTTGTAAACTATTTAGGACTCAAAACTGATCCAATCAATGAACTAACCCATGATATTGATCCAAATGAGTTTAATTACTCTAAATACAACTTTTAAAACAGACTTTAACTACTTAAAACTACTAAAACAGTTTAGGCTATGAAACTTAGGAATTCACTTACAATTTGGTCCTTAGCCACTATGGCTTGAAACATGTGAAACAAAGAACCACTATCCTAAATATCAACCCAAATGAATCCAAAGCAACCCATTTCCAACTGCATCAACCCAATTCCAACTGCATTTCCAATTTTAGCCCTCAGTTGACTTTTGTTGACTAATTTACAAACTTGCTAAACACTTGAACTAAAGCTTACAAAAAGCTATGATAAGCTTGTGTAAGCTTATTAAAACTGAGAAATAAGCTTATTGAAGCTTGGTTGTAAGAGATAAAAATTGAGATTTTCAACAGTGGACAATAAAGATCAATTGTAAACATAAACTGATATTAATGCTTAAAAATGAGTTTCAATACTCTTCAACACTTAAGTTTGATACAAATTAACAAAACATAACAGGTTTTACATTAATTTAAAGATGCTAAATTAAAAACGACATTTTAAGATAAAAATAAAACTACCAGACTCCCCTTTGCTTCCTCTCTTGCTTCCTTCTTATACCCAAAGTATTTCTCTCTCTATTCTGATCAAATCCCACCAAATTCTTGACCATTGGATTGCTTAGATTCATCATGGCCGTTAAAACGGATTTTGGCGCCAAAAATTCTTATCTGCCAAATGTGGTTGAGTGAGGAGGGGGGAGATGCAATTAATGCCCCTTGGAAGTTAGTTGAAGGTGGGGGGACATGGTGGAGTGGAATTGAGGAGGGGGGATGGGAGGAGATGTGTTGCAGGATAGCAGTTGAGATGGGAGACTTTGGCGGGTGGGTGGTTTTTGACCAAGGTTTGACCAAGAGTTAATAATACACAGGGGGTCCAGAATGGCAATTTGACAAGGGTCCAAAATTGATTGACCAGGCCAAATGGGGTTTAAAGGGTTTAAATGATAGGGACCTTTGTGCAATTTTCTGAAATTGAGGGACTTGAACTGCCATTCTTGCAAAGTTTCTTCCAAGGACTAAAAGTGACATTCTCAAAAAGTATAAGGACCAAAATTGCCACTTTGCAATTTTCCAGGGGCTATTTTTGCCAATTTTCAAACTTGGAGGACCATTTTTGTAATTTTCTCAAACTTTTGATATTTTTCACCAAAGGACTAAATTTGACAACTTATGATTTAAAAAGGACCTTTGGTGATTTTACTTTTGAAATTTTGACTCAGGGACTATTTTTGACAATTTTAGAAACTTGGGGGACTGAAACTGCCAATTATGCAAACTTTGCTCATTTTTCATCTGATTTTAAACATTTTGCATCTGAAACATATAAAATGCAATTTTGGAATATTTTCAGTATTTTGATGCATTTCTGAGCATTTTTAAACGTTTTGCAGTTAAGATTGACCCAAAAATGATGAGTATTTACACACTCATCATAGATCTAAAAAATTTAATTTTTTCATAACAATATTCAACAACATCATAACCATATTCAACAACATCAGTTTTAGATCTAAAAAATAACAACATCAGTTTTTCAAGATCTAAAAGAAGTTTTAGATCTAAAAAATTTAACATCGAAACATTTTTTTAAGAAAATCAAAATTAACGTTTTTTGTCTAAAAAAAGTTTTATTCAAGGTTAACGAAAAGTTTTTTTAAGAAAATCAAACCTCGTAATTTTTTCAACAACATCAGTTTCAATATCTAAAAAAAGTTTTAGATCTAAAGACTTTAACAACGAAACAAACAAAACAATATCATAACCATATTCAAGGTTAACGAAAAGTTTTTGATCTAAAAACTTAACGAAAATCAAAGTTTTAGATCTAAAAACTTAACGAACAGTTTTAGATCTAAAAACTTTAACAACTACACATTTTTTATTAAGAAAATCAAAGTTAACGTTTTTTTTACATACCTCACAATTTTTTCAACAACTCTTTCAACATCAGTTTCAAGATCTAAAAAAAGTTTTAGATCTAAAGACTTTAACAACGAAACAAACAAAACAATATCATAACCATATTCAAGGTTAACGAAAAGTTTTTGATCTAAAAACTTAACGAAAATCAAAGTTTTAGATCTAAAAAGTAAACGAAAAGTTTTAGATCTAAAAACTTTAACAACTACACATTTTTTATTAAGAAAATCAAAGTTAACGTTTTTTTTACAAACCTCATAATTTTTTTAACAATATATCAGTTTCAAGATCTAAAAAAAGTTTTAGATCTAAAAACTTTAACAAGGTAACCACCACAGCATCACCACTACCACCACAGCATCACCACAAACACAATATCATAACCATACTCAAGATCTAACAAGTAAAATACTTGTTAGATCAAAATTTTAGATCTAAAATGTTTAGATCTAAAATTTTAAGAGAGAGAGAGAGAGAGGTTTGCATATGTGAGAGTGAGAGAGTAGTTTGACAGAAGTGAGAGAGAGAGAACGAATATCAACTGCAAAAGACAGATACACCATGTGCAGTATACACGGTCAACAAAAGAAACGCGTAAACCATTCGAGAACCACACATGTAGCACCACATATAAACACACACACACGTTTTTAAAAGAAAAACGCGTTTTTACTTATACACGTAGCACCACAACACACACACACATTTCAAACCATTTATAACCAAAAAAAAACGTTTTTTTTTTAAAGTTTTTATACATAAAGAAAAATTAATACAAATGTAATAAAAGTAATAAAAGTATTTTTAAAAATATTTATAAAAACATGTATTTATAAAGAAAAGTTAATCAAAAGTATTTATAATTGTTTGTAAAAAATGTATTTATAAAAAAAGATAATAAAAATTATTTAAAAAGTTTGTTAAAAATTTGTATTTATAAAAGTTTTTAAAAAAAATTTGTACAAGTATTTTTTATCGAAGTTTTTTATAAAGGTTGTTGTGTTTTTATATTGTATAGGTGTTCGGTACTGAAGTTGATTTAATTAATTGGGTGCGATCTACTGCTGAATCGATTGGTTTTGTTATTGTTATTGGAAAAAGTAAAACAGATAGGGGCTATAAGTACTCTATCGAATTTTTGTGTTCTAGACATGGGACGTCTTCACGTGAAGGTTTAGAAGATGAACTTCAACGGCAGACTAGTACCGACAAATGTAATTGCCCATTCAGATTACTAGCGAAATTTATAAAACGTTTTAATGGTTGGATATTGAGGGTTAAGTGTCCGGGGCATAATCATAATTTTCCAGACTCGTTACATGGTTTTTCACAGGCCATGCAATTAAAAGAAAGTGAGTTAGTTTTTGTGAGGCAGATGACAAAACAGCATGTAGCACCACGAATTATACTTTCTTTACTAAAAGAGATGGATCCTAATAACGTGTCTACCATTAAAACGGTGTATAATGTACAAGAAAAGATACGTCGCGACAGTCGTGGTGATTTGACTCCGATACAATAGCTTTTAGTACATTTGCGACGTAAAGGTTATACATATTACCCTAAGATAAATGACCACACAAATGAGCTCGATGAAATATTTTTTGTTCACCCGACGTCATATGCCCTGTGGACAACATATCCGGAAATCATGCTGATGGACTCCACATACAACACCAACATGTTTAAACTGCCATTCTTTACAGTTGTTGGGGTTACTCCAACAAACACAACATTCTCAATGCCGTTTTGCTTTTTGGACAATGAAAAAAAGCCAAATTTCAAATGGGTGTTGGAATGTGTTAAGTTGGTGATACAAGAACAATACTACCCACGGGTTATCGTCACCGACAGAGATTTAGCGTTGCTTGGGGCATGCGCAGAAGAATTCCCAAACGCTAACAGATTACTCTGCCGATGGCATATCAATCAAAATGTGCTAAAGCATTGCAGAAACAGATTCGATACGTTAAAGGAGTATGAGCCCGTTAGATTGACATGGGATTCGATGATTACAACTCCGACCGAAGAAGTGTTCAGGCATTATTATCAGCACCTACGTGGTTTATTGGTCCAAAAAAAAGGTACTCGAATTGTTATTTAATAATACATTTTTTTATTATTATTTAATAAATAACTACTCGGATTGTTTTCTCACTTTAGTAATTCTTTGTTTTCTCAGATGTTTTCCGGTATTTTCGTAACTGGCTGCGAGAATACGATCGCATGTTTGTGTCGTACATTACCTATCAATATCGCAGCTTCGGCCAAACAACAACATGTAGAGTTGAGGGTCAACACGCGCTGTTGAAGTTATACTTGGGCTCCACACAGTCCAGCTTAGACACGTTGTTGTGTTCGGTCGACAAGATTATAGCAGCGCAAGAAACTACGATACGAGCCTCTTTGAATATAAGCAAAATCAAGAAACTGCATGCTTGTAAGAGCACTCTATTTAACGAATTGCGGTATAATATTTCAATGGATGCTTTAAGTCTCATACTCGCAGAAAGTAAACGGGATGTTGACCCACATGCATGTGGTCATCAGATGCGGTTAGTGTATGGTTTACCATGCTATCACCAACTGTATTGGCTTCAAGCAAACGGTATGTATTTTAAAATTTATGCCTATCAAGTTATTCTTCCCGTCAATACCGATAATTTTAACTAGTTCCTTTTTTCGAATACAGGATTGCCAATTCCGCTTGATTTTGTTGATAATTTTTGGAGAACACTAAGCGTTCCCTGGCCTGTTGTCCGAAATACTCAAGAGCCTGATGAGCCTGAATATCCTCAAGAGCCTCAAGGGCCTGAAGAGCCTGAATATTTTTCTTGTCAAGATGACGTACAGAAATTCCAAAGTGTTTATACCAGAGCATCGTCGTTTGTCAAAAAAAATATGTTAAACATTCTCAGAGGTATATACGCTCCTGAATCTGTGTCAGCCCAACAACCTGGTGTTAAAGAAAGTAATCGTGGACGTCTGAGCGCAAAGGACAACAAATCCAAGTCTAAACCAAATATCCCGGATTTGAACGAAGAACCCCCCACAAGGCACCGCAGAAGCTACACAAAACCTAAAAAAGTCCCAGAAGTAAATAAAGAATCTGCGAGACACGGTTCTTATGTGGGAGAGCCTTCTAACGTCCCAGACTTAAACGAAGGACCTAACGAGGGCGACTTAAGACACCACTTGTACGTTCCAGATTACTTTAGCGAATATTGTATGACTGAAATTCCAGCTCTTTTCTGACGCTGGATCCTAGGGATCTTTAACGTGGAGGGTGATGGAAATTGTGGCTATCGAGCTCTTGCCGTAGGTCTTGGCCATCAGCAAGAAATGTGGCCCAGAATTCGAGCTCTTTCCAGGGAAGAGGTAGACAATCACGAGGAAGTTTACAGGGAAATGTGGGGTGAATATTTTACATCTACACGTAACTCGATGAATTGGTTTAACGGTGCAGCACCCCGACGTTATTGGATGACTATGCCAGAAATGGGAGTGGTTATTGCTACAGCTCTTAACCGTCCTATTGTATGTATAACCAATTCACAATCTCTTTTGTGTCTTCCGCTGAGAGGTTCTCCCAATTCAGCAGAAATATTGTCTCCGGTTGTGATTCTTCGTGTGGGGAACGACGAATGTGCTCACTTCGTTCTTGCGGTTCTTGATGAAGACTCACCACTCCCGTATAATCACCCACAATGGAGATATTTTAGAAATGCCGTGGCCGCGCCATGGGAACATGTGTTTACTCAACGACAGAGGATGTTTAGATATACGTAGAAAACGATTATTGATTTATATTGTAAATAACAAAACATGTATAGACGATTACTGATTTATATTGTAAATGACACAACATGTATAGACGATTACTGATTTATATTGTAAATGACAAAACATGTATAGACGATTACTGATTTATAGCAAACGACTCGTCATCTTTTGTTACAGATTTCTGCTCCTGCTCCTGTCTTCCTCATCTTTTGTTACAGGAATCGGATGACATTCAGTGGAGGGACATTCATTGTGTCAACCACACACCCGCTCGTGTTGAGAGTCTAGATTATGTGCTTTCTTCACAATCTTATGTGCCTCCCTCTCCAGCTATCTCTCCAGCTGCAGATGAGGACAATTTTATACACCGTCCTCTGGTTCTTCCCCATCTTTTGTTACAGCCGTCTCGCGTTGACGAGTACGAGCGAGAGATTGACGGATTAAGGAGACGCATTTCAGAGTTAGAGTCTCGTGTGGGACAGATGGCAGCATCATTGGAGCGACTACGCCTCGGGCGTGATTGATATTAGTTTCTAGTTATATTGTAATTTTGTGAACCATGTATCAACTATTAATCTATAACAAGATTGGTTATTTATGTATTCGAAGCTTCTAATTTTGTGAACCATGATATTACTAATTTATGTTGTGAATAATTGTACAAATTCTTTTGGCCAGATACAACAAGAAAATCCTTACTTGTGTCGTTGTCAACGTGGATTAATAATTGAAAGAACATCTCACAAGCCCAAAACTTGTGGTCTGAAGTATTATGCATATCCTTTGTCAAAGGTAAATAATTAAACGTTTGCTTATTTGCGTAAATATATCAACAACTTGTTTGTTTAGAATACATTTCTTATAATTGTTTCGTCATGTAACAGCCAGGGACTAAAGACTATGGGTGTCGATACTTCATGTGGAAGGAAATATTTCAACAAAAGTACTTTGGTGAAGCCTCTTCTTTAACGCAGTGCTCAAATTACGAAACTAAAGATACAACGATCAACATGCTATTGGCTGAAAACAATTTGTTGCAGGCAAAAATAAAGGCGTTTGAAGCATCACTGGAATTTGCAAGAAATCCAGTTGATCACGCATGTCAGCCGAGTGGAATACTCTATGAGCTTATAGATGACATTAATAATCTTCATGTGGAGTAGATTTCGTTGTAATATTGAAAACATTTGTTGTTTTACTTGTTTAATGTTTTATTGTAATATTAGTAACATTTGTTGTTATACTTGTTTAATGTTTTAATGTCTAACATTTGTTGTTACACACAATTAAAAAACATAACGTAAAATAAATACCATATAAAAACACTACACAATTAAATACACTATACATAAAAAAACACTACACAAATTAAATACACTATACACACTATACACTACACAAATTAAATACACTATAAAAAACACTACACACACAATTATTTAAAAAAAAATGGGCGCCGTACGTACGGATGGGGTCCACCTACTTTGAGGTGCCTGTCAAGGATTTCATGGGGTGCCTGCGTAGACCACGCCTTTCAATATCATTTGCTTACAAACCTCATTATTCCTTGTTATGTCGATTGATTAGAGGTTAAAAAGCATTTTGCACTTATTATACACCTCGTGAACTCTTATGATGTTGATACTCAAAAGCGTTGTCGGTCTTGTGATCGACATTGTTGAAATATGTGTGTTATAGGCAAACTCATTTTGGTATATAGTACAGTATATAGCACAGGAGCTAATATTATAAACTTTACTTTATATTTTTGTGTCTATTTTTTCTATTTAGTATTTGCAGGGATTGGAGTGTAACTTCTCACGCTATATATGCTCGCTTATGTCAGATCTAGGGTTACGAGTTCATTCCCACTTTTCACGCACAAGTCTTTCTCTCAATCGTTTGAGTGTTGTTTAAGTTTGTTCATCTTGATCATCTTCGTCTTAGTCTGGTAGTATTGTGAGTTGTAGTGAGGTTATTTGTGTGTGAGTTGTTGTATTCTTTAGTTGCTTCTGTTTTGGGAAAACTATTTTCTGTGTATGTTGATTGCACTCGTATGAGGACAATCGTATTGATTTAATTTTATTAATAAGCATGTGGGGTGGTTGGTTGAGTGCAATATTGGTGTTGCTATCTTGATATCACTAGTTTTTATATGGCATCAAAGCTATCAATCGTTCAGATTGGTGGTTCTTGATTCTTGGGTGTTGAATTGGTGATTTCAATTTATATGGTTTAATTAATTTTAGGGTGTTTAGTTTTAGTAGTGGATTTGGTGTATGTGGTGGTTGAATCATTGATCTTGGGGCGATTCTTGGTTCTGGGGTTGATTAATTCTCAGATCTATAAATTAGGGTTTTCATCTCGAAACCATATTTTTGTCATTTTGAGGTTTTTGATTGTGTGGTGGTTCTTGGTTATTACATCACTATATCTATTGAATAAGTAAATCAAGAGTGTAGTCGTTAAGTCTTTCATTTTTCTCTAGTTTCATACCACTATAAGTCCTCATTATTCGGTTTGTTGATCAGATCTGGGATTGTGGTTGTGTTTGATCTGATTTGGTATTAGGTTTTTTTTATATTTGTTATTTTTATTGTGTGATTATCTGTTTGTTGTTATTTGTGTTTTATTACTTAATTGTCTGCAATTATGACTAAGGTTTTGATTAGTAGTCTTGATGCTGGTAATCCATTGTTTTTGCATGCAAATAATAATTCTAATGTGCCTATTGTTAACTTCAAATTAATTGGGTCTGAAATAACTATAAAATGTGGTATACTGCTATGAAAAATTCTTTAAAGGGTAAAAATAAGATGGGATTTATTGATGGTATATGTGTTAAACCTATTACAAGTGCTATTTTGTCTCAACAATGGAGAAATGTAATGCAATTCTACTTGGGCGGATTTTATGATCTTTGTCTCAAGATTTATGTTTGGGTCAAGTTTTCTTTTCTGAAATTGATATCAATGTGTGGATTGAGTTGGAAGAGACTTGTGATAAAATGGATGATTCTGTAATCTTTAATCTGATGCGTAAAATCAATGTTTTAAAACAAGGCGATTTGTATGTTCATGATTATTATCATAATTTAAATGCGTTGTGGAGAGAATCTGATGTGTTGACCTTGTTGACCGCATATAGTTGTACTCTTAATGTTGGTATTTTGACATATAATTAGTTAATAAGACTAATTCAATTTTTATGTTGTTAAATGATGTATATCAACCTATCAGAAGTAATATACTTGTTAGACATCCTTTACCTAATGTTAAAGATGCTTTTGTTGTTGTATCCATGGAGGAGTCTCATACGAGACTTCATCCTGGTACATTATTTGGTAGTAAAGTTCAACCTGATGCTTTTGTTGTTAAGTCTAATGATTTTATTAGAAGAAATAACAATAGTAATAGAGGTCATAATACTAATCTTTTTTGAAAACTCTGTGGTATGATTGATCACACTATTAAAAGATGTTTTGAGATTATTGGATATCCTGTTGGGTTAAAAAGAATCCAAATCGTGCAAAATAGTCTGGTGGCATAAATTTCAATAGCAGTGCATAAGTAAACATAAATACTTCTAGCCCATTTGACACATCGTTTACAAAATAACAAATGATTAAAATTCTTTCTCTTATTAATAAAAAAATCCTTTGGAAGTGCTAGTGCTAATATGTACTCAAACCAGTTCTTACGTATATAATTTTTCTATTGGTTGGATCGTAAATTTTGGAGCCAATCAACATTTAAATGTTTCCACTCAAGATATGTTTAATGTAATTGATATTTCTTGTCTAAAATTAATTGATGGGTCATCTTAATGGGATACTTGTTCATATTAAAACTATTGTAAATTTGTGACTAACTGATAATGTAAATTTGTTTGATGTTTTAGTGGTTCCAGAATATTTTGTTAGTATTTTGTTTGTTCATAAGTTGATTAAGGATTGTTAAATGTTTGTTGGTTTTCGATGATTATAAGTGTTATATTCAGGATTTGAAACTAGTCAAAACTGTGCGGGACTTGTAATGAGTGTGGTGGTTTAAACTTGTTTAATGTGAAACAAAGTGGTAAGTCTTGTGTTGGTCAGTCTCATTCTATATTTTTCTATCAGGTTTCTTAACAATAGTGGCATAGCAGACTTGGTCATCCCTTTGACCATGTTCTGTTTATACTTGGTCTCACAAATTTTAGGTCATTACTTTTTCACAAACTCGAAACTATCTATTTTGAACAACTAAACTTGAAATATTACTTTTCTTTGATTTACGAACTTATTTTACTCAAAAACGAGAAGTTATCTCGCCTACTGTGAAAAACGATCCTGAATGCGCACAGACCCCAAACTAGCTATGGTTCGCACTTAATAAATACATTACATAGTCAATAAATTAGTTTTCATTTTGTTTTCATAAAAATGCTTGTAAAACTTTATTTTATGTACTAGTGCTCAAAAACACCAAACTGGATCACCACTTTTACATTTTACCTCAAACTCACACAATATACATAAATAAATTCAAAATTTTTGCTTTCCCTCCTTGCTTTTGTATTTGGCTGATGTCACACACCACACACACACTCACAAAACTTTTGTTTTCACCTACTTAGTGCTTAATGATGTCATACCCTCTTTGTTTTATACCTCATTTCATCTCACACACTAATACCCACAAAAAACTTTTCATCCAAATCTTTCTTCCTCTTCTCTTTAAACAGAACGAACCAAAACATACCCTAATTCATCCATTTCTGTTCAAATCTTGAAGAAACGAGTTGTAATTTTGGGTTTAAATCGAGATTTGGTGTAGTCTGTGGGTTGATTTGAAGTCATTTGGTTTCTTGAGCATTCTAAATCTACCAATCTTGCACTAATCTTGTCGCGTGTCAGAGCCGTTACCTCTTATACACAGACTTATTTTCCCGGACTATTACATTACTTAAGGTAAGTTCATGGCCCCTACTTTACTTGTTTGAAATACTTTTGGGTGAGAATACATACTCGATTTACTTAAATTCATTTCTTCGTTTTACTTAAATACATGATTGTTTACTCAAAAACATTACCCGCTTACTAAAAATTGTTACTCAAACAAATAATATGCTTTTTTCCTAAATCGCATTACTTGTTTACCTATATACGTTACCCGCTTAAACTTTTGTTTGTATACTTAATTAAATTACTCACACTGCTTAAACTTACGTTTGATTTCTGGTATTCAATACTCTCTTTTCTTATGAACACAAGTGCACAAAAACATTTACAGATTGACTAAGTTAGGAACCGTTAGCTATGTAAAATTATGGGTGATCGGATAGACACCTACTTGGGTGCGTAGACACCTACTTGGGTGCTCGGATAGACACCTACTTGAGTGCTCAAATAAGGCACATAACTAGAAAACCTAAGGCTTCGGTATCAGAAACTTAAGGCAATGGTAACACTTTTTTCTGTGACATGGTATTTGATATAATGTTCAAACCTTGTGGTCCACAATATTAATTTACTTAAAGGTAAACGGTTATCTTCATGACATTGTGAGAGACACAATGGTCACAAGCCCTTTTGAATTCACATTAATTTTACTTTACATTGTTATTTATACAAACCTATGAACTCGCCAACCTTGTGTTGATACTTTTTAGCATGTATTTCTCAACTTCGTATGGCGATAGCTTGCAATTGGAACATTTTAGTAGCATGGCATTCAAAGACCATTGAAGCACTCAATAATGTTTTCAAAATATTTATGTAACTTAGCACTTTTAGCATGTATTTCTCAAGTCCGTATGGCAATAGCTTGCAATTGGAACATTTGAATCGCATGGCATTCGAAGACCATTGAAGCACTATATTACCATTCAATAATGTTTTCAAAATATTTATGTAACTTAGCACTTTGGAATCTTTTGTTGTAATTCAAAATTCCATTATTGAATAGTAACTTTTAAAACGTCTCATTTAGAGTCGTTCAATATAACTTATAATTTTGTATTATGAAGTAGCACCCTAGTGACATTGTCTTCCGCTGCGATATTCTTGGGGTATTAAAATCAACATATTTTTTCTTGTGACATTTGTCACAAGGTTAAACAAACAAGAGAACCCTTTTTCTTTGAGTGATCATAAGTCTACCAGTGTTGGTGAACTTGTTCATCTCGAGAAAAAATATGTTGATTTTAACACCCCTAGTGTTGGTGAACTTGCTCATCTCGAGAAGGGTATAAGTATTTTCTAACCATGGTTGATGATTAATGTAGGGTTGTATGGATATATTTGGTAAAAAATGAAGATGAAGTTGGATTTTTTGTTGAACTTATTCTTAATCAATTCAATAAAAGGTTAAAGTTTTTAGATCTGATAATGGGACAAAGTTTGTAAATAATAAAATGTCAACATTTGTTAATGATAAAGGTATTATTCATCAAACATTTTATGCCCGCACACCTCAGCAAAATGGCATAGCAGAAACGAAACATAGACATTTATTGAATGTTGCTAGGAGTCTTATGTTTCAGGAGGAATTTCTCTTACTATATGGACTGGATGTGTTTTAACTGCTATTTATTTTATTAACAGGTTACCTTCCTCATTCTTGACTGAATGTGTCTTAATAGGTTTTTCAAGTGTTAAAAAAGCTTACAAGTTGTATAGTATTGAAAGTAAAACTATTTTCTTTTCAAGAGATGTTGTCTTTGATGAAACAAATTTTCCTTCTAAAATAAGATCTTTAATAGAGTTTGAAAAGATTGAAAAATAGTCTAAGTCAAAGTTAGTCAGAGTTAAATACTAATTTTTTCAATAATAACATACATAAAAATCCTTTTGAAAGTCCCTCATGAAGAGGGGACACTCCTGTTGGTGATGGTACTGGTCTAGCTTCAAATAATCATGGCAGCTTACATCCTGCTCATGAAGAAGCAACCACAACAACCCACACAGGCGCTAAAGATAACCCATCTGAGGGTACATGTTCTGCAAGTACTAGTTCTGGTTCTAGTTCTAAATCTTTCTCTGACACTAATAGTGAGGAAGTTCCGCAAGTTCAACTGAAGAAGTCAAACAGAGTAAGTAATTTACCTCTAAAATTAAATGACTTTGTTGTTGAAAGTATTAAAAGGTATGGTGTTCATAAACATGTAAACTATTCTGAATTGTCTTATGTGAATCTATGCTTTGTTTACTAAACCCAAGTCTTAATTTGAGGCTTCTCAAGATAAGAATTGGGTTGATGCTATGAATAGTAAAATAGAAGCATTTAATAGGAATAACCATGGTTCTAAAAGGCTCGCAAAGGCTCCGTAAAGGCCTTACAAAGGCGTGAGGCTTGGTCATGCCACCACGCCGCCTTATGCCATGTCTTTTTGTAAACTCGATATATATGAAATATGATATAACTATATATAAACTTTCATATTTTGTGCCGCCTTATCACGTCTTATAAACGTAAAAGCTTTTCCTTTGTCGCAAAGGTGTGAGGTTGGGTCATGCCGCCACGTCATGCCTCACGCTATTTATAACCTTGGGAAGAACACATGGGTTCTTACTGATTTACATGTTAAATAGAAAAATCATTGGTTGCAAGTAGGTTTTTAAAATAGAATACAAGTCATCTGGTGAATTCGAAAATTATAAGGCTAGGCTAGTGGCAAAAGAGTCTAGTCAGAGGGAAGGTATTGATTATGAGGAGACTTTCAGTCCTGTTGTTAAAATGGTAACTGTTATATGCACTAAAAGTATTGTTGTGCATAATGGTTGGTCTTTGTTTGAGTAAGATGTTAACAATGCATTCTTGTGTGGGGATTTAAATGATGATGAATATATGTCTTTACCCTCTCGTATAATGATGAAAATGAAACAAATCTTCGTAAACATTTAAGTCTTTTAATGGTCTTAAACAAACTCTTAAATAGTGGAATGGGAAATTAACCACTTCTCTAAGCGATAATGGTTTTAAACAAAGTATGAATTATTATTCTTTATATGTTAAAGATGAAAATGGAATATTTCTTGCTTTGTTAGTTTATTTGGATAATATAGTCATTACTGGTAATAGTAATTATGAAATTTAGAAGTTTAAAAAGTTTTTAATTTAAAATTTTTTAATAAAAGATTTAGGAAGTCGTAAATATTTTCTAGGTACTGAAATTTTGGAAAACAAAAATGGTTTGTGTTTGTCCCAAAGTAAGTATTGTCTTGATTTGTTGTGTGAGTAAGGTTTACTTGCATGAAAACCTATTGCAACTCATATGCAACAGAATATAGTCTTGAATCATTGTGAAACTGGAAAGGATAAGAAGTTGAAAAACTTGACCGAGTATCAAAAGCTTGTTTGCAAGCTTATATACTTATCAGTCACAACTCACAAGTCCTAATACTTCATATGTAGTACATTGTTTGAGTCAGTACATGCATTCGCCATTGCAGTCTCATTTCTCAGATGCAATAAGAGTTTTGATGTATCTGAGGTTGTCTCCAAGTTGTGGAATTCAGATAAGGAAACAAGCTTGGTTTGTATGCTTTTTCAGATGCAGACTAGACTAAGTGTTTTGTGTCTATAAAATCAGTGTCTGTTTTTTTTAATGTTTTTTGTGTGATAATTTGATATCATGGAAAAGTGAAAAACAAGCAACTATTTCAAGGTCTTCAGCTGAGGAAGAATTAGGTGCATGGCTTCTTCCACTTATGAGGTAGCGTGGCTTTGTGAACCTGTTAAAAGACTTGAAAGTATAGGGTTACCAATTACTCTTTACTGTGATAGTACATCTGCAATTGTTGCTAAATGTTCATGTAGTTAGAGAAAAAGTTGCTTTTGGGGTAATTAAAATTGTTAAAATTAGTTTTGCTGATCAAGTAGCAGATATCTTTACTAAGGGCTTGAGCATTACTGAACATAAGCAGTTGTGCTAAAAGTTGAACTTCGTTGATCTGTTTGTAATATGAGTTTTAGAAGGAGTGTTGAAATATGTGTGTTAAAGGCAAACTCATTCTGGTATAATGTACGGGGGCTAATATTGTGAGCTTTTAATACTTTATATCTTTTGTGTTTCTTTTGTCTATTTTGTATTTGCAGAGATTGGAGTGTAACTTCTCGGGCTATATATGCTCTCTTGTCTCACACACAAGTCTTTCTCTTAATCTTTTCAGTATTGTTTAAGTTGATCATCTTGATCATCTTCGTCTAGTTTTTTTTTTTTTTTTTTTTTTTTTTTTTTTTTGGTTGCAAAAGGTGAATTTATATTAATTTCCAACCAAATGTACATCTGACATAAACATAAGAACTGTTTGGGCATACCCAAAACAGATACAAGAGAGAACAATACAAACTGCCTATTTATACATGTTAACCAATATCTGATACTACTACACTTATATCTAACAAGACTGATCTCAGACACTACTGTATCCTTCAGCAAAACAGATCAAGCATCAAACTTAACCAATCAGTCCAATTCACAACAAATTCACCTTTTTAATGCACCATGAACCATCTAGCTACATTTCCATAACACCCTCTCACCATGGTCACTCATCCAACATCCACAGTCACCATAGTAATTAGGTGAATGGCATCACTAGGCACCATAAACCTTCCACTCAAGGGCTCTGCCAAACAAACTACATTTCCATATCTAGAATGGCTTCATTTGTTTGGGAACACTCTCCTTGATTGAAGCCAACCATTACCTCCTGTGATGGTGTATTGGGAGGACCAAGAAGGTTCATCTTGCACACCTCTCTATTCCTCCTAACATACACCATCCTCCTAGACCATTTACCCTTCACAATGGGGACCCTTCTTTATGGTACATTCATATCAGTTAGGCCTCCTACTTAGCCATACTTGACTGTCCAATTCCCCCCAAGGCCAAATTGAACAATCAAGAGGTTACCATAGGTACAACCATACTGATTAGAACTCCAAGATACAAGGTATCACACCATTACAATGGCCTGAAAAAAACAAAAATCAAAGGTAACCAATAGCTAATTACCCCTGAAATCCAGATAACCAAACACCTTGATAACCACAGATGATACAACAACACTATACTTGAGCTATTCTATCCACTTGAATACTTTTTGAGCTCTTATCCATTTTCTGAAACCATATTGAACTTTACTTCCCACTCTTTTTGAGCTTCACATGTACATTTTGACTTTTTCATCTTTAAACTGGATAACCTGTGTTTCACAGTGTCACAAAGCAACTTGAACAAGTCTTTCACAGTTCTTTTCTCATTTCTAAACAACCTATGATTCCTTTCTTGCCAAACAATGTACACACTAGCAGCCAAGCAAAGTCTTCTTATGATACTTCCTATAGAGTTGCCATTGTACATATCTTCAAATCTCCCAAACACTCCTTCCCAACCAGTATTTGAACTATGCATTTTGAGCTTATCCAAAACCTTTTTCCATAGCTTATTTGCAAAAGGGTATTTGAAAAATAGATGATCATGTGAGTCCATGTCATTGTAACATAGCAAACAAACCATTAGATCATATTTTCCCCACTTTCTCAATTTATCTTGAGTATGCAGTTTATTTTGGACTGCTAACCACAAGACAAATGCATGTTTTGGAATATTTTGAGAAAACCATACTAACTTGCTCCATCTACCAAATTCCCTCATTCTTGTAAATCATTATAAACCTGTTTAATTGAGAACTTACACATAGCCCCATCATTCTTTCTCCAAACAACACAGTCACATTTTCCAGGGACAAGATCAGGATGTTGAATCTGTGTAATCATAGGAAATTTGAAGTACCATTCAGTAAGCCACTGTCCATCTCCATTTTCCACAAACTCCTTAACTGTCATATTGGCATTAAGTCTAGCATCATACAAGTCCCTATATGAGATATAACTATTCAAAGCACCCATAGGAGACCACATACCAAACCACATAGATGTTTTAGCACCATCCCCCAATCTAACAGTCACATGCCTTCTGATATCTTGCCTTATTCTAAGAATGTTCCTCCAACCCCAACTGTCATTACCTTTTTCACTAACCTCCCATATACTTCTCCCTTTAAGCTTATAAGTGTTTATCTATTTTACCCACATAGAATTTTTATCCACAACCACATGCCACAGATGTTTTACAATCATAGCCTTATTCCAAATACTCAAATCCTTTAAACCAAGCCCTCCCTGAATCTTAGGTAAACAGACTTTCTTCCAAGCCACCCTAGCTCTTCCATCAGTTTTTTCATTCTGATTCCATAGAAAGCCTTTTAGAATATTGTTGATATCATCAATTACAGTTTGAGGTAATAAGAAGATAGTTGCCCAATAAACATGAATAGACTCTAAAACTAAAGCCACAAGTTTTAATCTTCCGGCATATGACAGACACTTGTTCTTCCAATTCAAAACTCTGTTTTTCACTTTATCCAAAAGGCTTTTACACTCTTTTACCCCAATTCTTTTAGTGATTAAAGGAACTCCAAGATACTTCACAGGAAGTTTCTCAACTTTAAAAGGGACAATGCTCAATATGTCTTGTTGGTTCTCTATCTTGACACTCCCAAATATGATAGTGCTTTTACTGTAATTAGGCAACAAACCAGACACAACTCCAAATTCTTCAATAACTTCCTTAATGACTTGCATTGATTGTTTATCACCATGGCAGAACATCAATAGATCATCAGCAAAGCAAACATGAGTAATTTTAAATTTTTTACACCCAAAATGATACAGGAACATGTTATTTCTTTCCACTTTCCTGATCATAAGCAAGTTGAGAATCTCCATGACCAAGGTGAAAAGATAAGGAGACATGGGATCTCATTGTCTTAAACCTCTCCCCCCTTTAAAATACCCACAACTTTCTCCATTTACACAAACTGAAAAGGAAGTTGTAGTTACACAATTCATAATCCATTTAATCATCTTAACATGAAACCCAAATCCTTTAAGAATATCTTCCAGAAACCTCCAATTCACAGTATCATATGCTTTTTGTAAATCAATCTTTAGAGCTATTCTTCTTGGACCATCTTTTCTACCATAGCCCCTCAGCAATTCTTGAGAAATTAAGATATTATCTTGAATTTGCCTATTAGGAATAAAGGCACATTGATTATTACTAACAAGCTTCCCAAGACACATCTTCATTCTTTTAGTGATTAATTTGCTGATACACTTGTACACCACATTACAACAAGCTATAGGCCTATAATCTGACACCTTAGCTGCTGTTTGAATTTTAGGAACCAAAGCAATTATAGTTGAGTTAATTTCACTAAGGATCTTCCCATTTACAAAGAACTCCCTAACTGCTTCACATAACATCTGTCCCAATAATATCCCAAGCTTTTTTATAAAACATAGAGGAGAAACCATCTGGGCCAGGGGCCTTGTTGTCATCAATAAGGAACACAACCTTCTTAATTTCTTCATCACTTACATCCCTTACCATGAACCCTGCCTCACCATCATTAAGTTTGTTCTTGAACAATGTTTCACAATCAGGAAGACTAATGACACTGGTACTATTTCCCAAAAAGTTTTTGAAATGCTTAACAAACTGCTCTGCAACATCATCTCCTTCATGTCTATTCCCCATCTCATCATAAACTGCATTAATCCTTTTCTTATGATTCTTGCCTTTTAAAGCTCTATGTAAAAAAGCATTGTTCCTATCCCCTAAACTCAACCATTTGATTTTAGCTTTCTGAAATAACAACTGCTCCTCAATCTTCATGGCTTCATTATACTTTAAGAGGATCTTGCACCCCTCATCTCTTAACACTTTATCATCAGGCTCTTTATCAATTTTAATCTGAATCTCCTTCAAATCCTCCCTCAACTTTTTAACATTTTCAAAAACATCTCCTTCCTTCCATGCTAGATTTTTCAAAGACCTCTTCAGCATTTTCAACCTTTTAACCAATTTAAACATTTGACACCCTTCTACATTTGTATTCCAATAAGATCTAATAACATCTTTAAATTCCTTTTTTCTCAGCCACAAAATTTGAAAATTTAAATGATTTTTTCCTAGCCTGCATTGTATCAGGCATAACCAGAACAACAGGGTAATGATCTGATATGATATAAGGAATAAACAAGGCATGAGCTTTAGGAAAATTACTTATAAAATCTTATGTTCCCATAACTCTATCCAGCTTTTTAAGAACTCCAGTATGATCACCAGCCTTTGTTTTGTGT
This sequence comes from Chrysanthemum seticuspe, assembly GCA_019973895.1. Classification (NCBI taxonomy): domain Eukaryota; kingdom Viridiplantae; phylum Streptophyta; class Magnoliopsida; order Asterales; family Asteraceae; genus Chrysanthemum; species Chrysanthemum seticuspe. The sequence continues at coordinate 248,101,358 of BPTQ01000002.1, read as the reverse complement.
AATTTTTAGTCCAAGTATAAAACAGACCACTGCTAGCCATATCCTCCATCTCAATATTGTCAATGCATTCCTTAAATTCATCCATGTCCTTTGCCATATATGAGCTACCAGCTGAGTGCTCACTAGGGTCAAGAGTAACATTGAAATCACCCATAATAATCCAAGGAGCATCCCCCACAATTCTCTTATACAAAGCTAAATCCTTCCATAACTCTCTTCTTTCATTACCCCCATTTGAAGCATATATGCATGTGCAGAACATGGACATATTCCCTCTAACTGCTTCAATCTTACACATAATGGCTTGTTTACAGTAATGAACTACATTCATATTCACAATATCTCCATTCCATCCTACCATAACTCTACATCCTTTATCACAGTAGTTCTTGTTATTCACACAATCCCTAAACCTAAAGATATTATCACCAACTTTATACAACTTTTTCCTTTTTAACTGAGTCTCAATAACTGCACATACAGCCAACTTTTCACTATCTATAAAATTCCTGACTTCATTTTGTTTATCAGAGGTGCACAAGCCTTTGATATTCCAACTTCCTATCTTGCATTCCATGAGAAACTATATCAACACCCCTTTATCCCTCCCCTCTATAACATCATCTTCGTCTAGTTTTACTCTGGTAGTATTGAGAGTTGTAATGCGGTTATTTGTATGTGAGCTGTATTTTTTAGTTGCATCCGTTTGGGGACAACTATTTCTTATGTATGTTGATTGCACTTATTTGAGGACAATGATTTTTTAGTAATAAGCACATGTGTGGTTGGTTGAGTTCAATATTGGTGTTGTACTGTTGTTATCTTTGATATCACTAATTTTTACGAGCATATTTGAGTTTGGAACCTATAATCAATCATGGTAAATTGTTAAGAGTGATCTCATGACGTTCATCCCGGCAACACCTTCGCTAAGCAAAATTTATTGGTAATAAACATGTGATAACTGGTACGGAAAAGTAATACGAGTACATGAATCAAGGTTGCTAAAGTTAGAGTCAAGAAACAACTCTATGATGAATTTTTTTTTTAGAATAAATAATCCAGCAAACAACATCATTCTTGTCATGTTTAATGATGATATGCTTGCACGAGTGTGTACGTTCTATATTCTCTTGACAATTTAACATAAATTGAATTTTGTTGTTTATACTTTAAAGACTTGAATAGACCATGATTTCTAGGATACCATTGTCGAAAGATCACATGGCAGTAACGAATAAAACCAAACTAGAATCCCAAACGGTCCTACTCTCATTTATGATGATAGTTGCCTATACGAAAGAGATTGTTCTCTTGCAAGCATGTGAAGTTGTTGTCACTTACAGTCTGATATCATTTCATCATAGTTTAAGTTTATCTTCTACTATACCATGGTTTATTGATTTTTGTTGAACTTGAAGGGTATTAGATTAGTTCATTCCTTTCGACGTTAATAGGCGTCACACTGAATGAACTCATTGTTCATTTTTCAGAATCACCACCATCTTGCAAAAATCAAGCAATCAAGCCTGCGTTAATAATAAAATGAAAGGAAATTACTACGATCGTCAGATGAATTACATTGTCTTTCAACAACAAAAAATAATGTTATTACGATTATCAAATGAAGCATAAGTAGACTCAAAGAAACCCAAAAAAAAAGTGTTACTATCTATGTTTTTCGTCGCAAAGCCAACTGTAATCAATACCATCGTGTACATTTATCTTCAACATCTATCATCACATTCATTGTAATTTTGTATTTCATGGAGACAAAAGTGCAGTGTGTTAGAACCCACGTGAACCTTTACCTTGTGTGAAGTTACATAAAGTTGCATTAAAGTGTACTAGTGTAGTATAAAAAACTACTCACATGATAGGGTCATTGTGAACCTCAATATGTTCTGTCATGACAAAATGTGTAAAACACCTTGGAGCTTTTAGGTGGTGTTTCTATATTTAATTAAAAATAATATTTACTCTATTGCAGATTATGAAACTTTAGGAGCAGTGGATACTGATAATGTTCCAACTGCTAGCTTAACGAGTGTATAAGATGTGGATTCTCTCCCTATTCATAAGTACAAGATTGCAAGCAATATTCAAGCAAGTTATAGGTTTCCACGTTTACCGTCCTGTACCATATTTGGTCTCAATTAAATTCTCGAACGTGCAATGTAAATTGTTTGTTGTTGTTACTTCAGTATCTTTATAGCCTGCTATTTCTTTTCGGCTCTAGATGTGCTGAAAGTGGTATATGATCATATGGAAATACTTTAATAGGATCTGCCTATAAGTGATCACCTATATCCAAAAATAAGGACTAACCTAAAATTGGTATCCCAAAAGTGTCTCTGCACGTTCTGTTGCGAAATTTCCCAAATTGTGAATGATAACTGAACACTATCTAGTTACAAAATTAACCCCTATGTGCCAGTGGAAATGCAGCCTAATGATTAGGATATGAACCTTGATACCAATTTTAATGACAACGGCAGCTAAGATACGGAACTAGGTTCATCTTCAGCCACAGGAATTATATTATGTCGACGTGCTACACATTTGATAAACACTCAACTTCATCATAAGCCTTGTTTCACCCTTACAAAATGAAATTTCAAGAACTTGCATTTTCTTTATTTGTAGCATAGATAGAGAACTGTTGATGCAGTTGATGGAAAAAAAACTCAGAAGATGATTTGACTTGCACTGTTTGCTTGTAGCATTAAGGTGGGCACAATTGTTGGTAGCAACAAGATCTGTCATATTGATCGCATACTTTTGACCAATTCTACCCTTTGATAAGCATTCATTTCGAGTTCTCCCATACTTAAATTTTATAAGAATTGTATAGTAGTCGCTTGTATCAGTTTCATGCAGACCTTAATCCATGGCTATGGCAACATGAAATCTGCCCAGTTTGTAAGTTCACAATTGAATCAGCGTGGCAAGAGAACAGGGGAAAGATGGATGATTAGCTTACGGTTTGACACATTTAACCTATCTAGCTTTTGGCATTGTTGAAACGTTGGTCGGTTTGCGAAAATGACCTAGAATTTCTAATGTCAACACAATGAACAAATTTGGAACAGACATGCATCAGAAAGCTAGGGTCCTTAGGCAAATGCATATTAAGAGAGCTAACAAAATTTACAATATTTGTCTGCTAAACTTGTTATGGGTGTAAACAAATGGCTATAGATAAGTAGATTATAAAATTTATAATCTATTCCAGTGAACACCAGCGTCATTTAGAAGTATGTAACCATCCAATATCTCTCTATCAGTCGTTTTAAGGCTCAAGCTGGCCTGACATGGCGAAAAAATAGAATGAGGAAAGACTTAACTAGAAACCATAATCACTTTTTTATGGGAGAATTGGTTCTGCTAGAAAAAACTGAAACACCATTCAGTGGTGGTTTTGATCTAAAACCCTATCGAGAATATTGGTTCCTTAAATGAAAATCGTGATACAAGGACCTTTAATTGTGTTTTAATTTAGACTTCATTTGTACAAGTTGTGAGATTTTTCTAGCTCACTAAAAAGCTTTGAAATCATATGATTGTAATCAGCAATTGACTCAGCCCAGAACAAAAGATTGATTGGTGACTTGTTCGTTGTGAGGGGTGTATGGAGATATTTATTTTTCTGACAGATCTCAAGTTAATGCTAGTCTTGTTATCATTTTTTGTTAAAGAAGATACATCATCATTCTCCGTCTCACCTACACTACTGCGTACTAACGAAGTATGATGATAAACAAGCTTTAAATAAGATTCTAGGACTTAGATATCATATGAATCTGCAGTTTTAAAACCTCCGTCAAGTCTATAGGTTACAGGAAATAAGTTTAGAAGTTGATACAAGATCATTTATGATGGAAGCTAGTGACAGAAGAACGCCACCGGCTACTTTCCCTTGCCCTTTCCCTTTCCTGGGCCTTTCTTGGAATCCAGTTTGGCTTGGATACGAGCTGCAGCTGCTGCTTTTGCTTCTTCTCGCTTCTTCTTCTCTTCTTCCTTTTGTGCGGCTGCCAATTCTCTTTGCCTCTTCAGTTCACTAATTATATTTATACATTCATTCATGTCAGTACCAATAAAGAACAAAATTAAGAACAAGATGAATAACTCGATGTTGATCAGAGATCAATTTAAGTATGCAAGTATCCACTAGACCACAAAAAACCATACAATGAAAAAAAACAGAACTTACTCTAATCTAGCCCTTTCATCTGAGGCGCTAGCCACACTAGAACCTTTCCTTGGTCTGCAGGCTAGCAGCTCCACCTCAAAAACAAGAGTTGCACTGCAGTATTTGATGTCAATTAATAATCACGTAGTGAAGTATGCAAAGCAATACTGTACTAAAACTGGATTTCTACAAAGATTAGACTTGGACAAAAGTTTATGAAGTAGTTACTCTGGTGGAATCTCTGGCGGAGACCCCGCACTGCCATAGGCATAGTCCGACTTGCAGGTTATTTTAGCAACCTCCCCAACCTGATTTAAAGTTTTAAACATTAAAAATGTGTTAGTAACTCATCAGAAAAGATGAGTCATGACTTTTAGAAAAAGTAGTAATTTAATCTACCTTCATGGTTCTGAGAGCAACATCCCAAGCCTTTATGACAGAGCCCTTGCCTATTTCAAAAGAGAAAATTGTGTTGTCTTCATGTGTAGTATCGAAAACTTCACCTGTTTCAGCCAGAGTTCCTTCATAATGCACTGCCAACAGTCAAAACAGAAACCATAAGTAGCGATTCTCACTAATACAGGTCTAGTGTTACTGTGTTATCCAGCATGCAATTAACTACAGTTGGTTCCGGGACCAAAACACTATAATACAATCAGATTTCAAGTAGAAACCACACCACTGCCTAGAATTTGCAGAAGTACATTGGATTTCTGATCCATCTTCGAGTTTATCGTAGTCCACATATGGTAATACTATAAATGCAACAACAACAACATACCCAATCCCGCCTGGGCGGGGTATGGATGGCAATACTATAATGCAATTAGAGAAAATAGCAAGATATTGCAGCAGCACGCCAGCATGTATACAGATATCAGCAAATTTCAAAACTCTGTATATTGATTTGGTTCAGCATGATGCAGACAACTCAATGGCAGCAGGGAAAAAAAACAATAACTACCGCTAGTCCAGCAATAAAGGTTTCATTTTGTTCATAAACCTCAGCAGTCAAAGAGCTTAATCTTTGAAATTACAAAGGTTGCAAGACTTTGAAAGGATGGTGTCCGTGCCATCAAGGAGAAGACGTTTTAGAGACATTGCATCAACTTTTGCAAACATAGATATCATATATTGTAACATCGACACAAATAGCTGACATAACAATCTTAACATATAGTCGAGCTGCACATTATCATAATCTTACTGTTAATTCAAACATATTATAACTCTGAAAATTGACTTTGTTCAACATGATGTAGACAACTCAATGGCAGCAACAAAGGGTTCATTTTGTTCATAAAACCTCAACAGTCAAAGATCTCAATGTTTGAAAGTCCATGCCATGAACGGAGATGTTTTAGAAATAGTGCATCAACTTTTGCAAATATAGATATCATATATAAGTGACATCGACACAAATAGATGACTTGGCAATGTTAACATATAGTCGCTCTGCATATTTTCATGATATTACTGTTAATTTAACAATTTAACCCCAAATAATATAAGTGACCACACTCTTAAGTTCTAATAACAATACAATACGTTTCCCATATGCTGAATAATAACACACCCAATGAGCACAAACATACGGAAAGCAAGTTACAGAAAGTGGATGCAATAAAAATGGTAGACGGCTAGACGGTATGTGTGCAGACTATCATTTACGCCAGCGTATACAACATATCAATTTTAAAGCTTTGTACAATGTTGAAAAGCAGGTCATATAACGTTATAACAGTTTTGATATTTGTTACCATCAACAAGAGGAAGGCTTTCAGAAGGAGCAGTTGCATCAGGTTTGGGTCTCCTGACAATCGTCTTAATAACACCTCCATCTCCAGTTAAATCAATTGTTTCAGCCATTAAACCTAAATTTTGACTGGCCTGAAGATAAAAACATTGAGACAAGGTCACATAAGGCAAGACTATAAACAATCAAACAAGTAGGGTGCTTTTAGTTAAAAGGAAACACTTCAGTTTTGCACAAAACAAGGAAAATAGAAATTGCGTTCAAATCAAATGCTCCCATCAAATTCTATACAAAACAGAAAATTTGCATATCCTAGGGAAACTACAAAACACCTTTTTTATTTTATTTTTTCTTCCTTGTAACCCCCTTGTTTCCTTGAGAATGGAAAACAATATCATATGAACGCGTTTTCTATGTTTCGAGAAAAATCAATTCCCCTTCTATTTTTAACAAATATGAAAATACTGTAAAAACTTAAGAAATTTTTTATTCGTTTAGTTTCATTTTAGCGAACTATATTAGGGTGGTGGCAGTCATGATCCCATGCCTCACCCATGCCTCACCACCCACCAATAATATCATTCCACCTCATCCATGACTCACCATACTTTTTTAGTGGCAAACTGGCAACCATGATCCCATGCCTCATCTAATTTTATTTTTTCATTTTCTTTATTCATAATTATATTAAACAATTAATAAAAACATAATATTTCATTAATAATTAAAAGAAAATTACAGAAACCCGGGTTTGGGTAGTGCTTGAGCTAGCGGTGTCTTCAATGGAATCGCACAAGGCTAAATAGGTTTCTAGGGTACTACCGGTGGAGAACATTAGTTCGGAAGAGTCGGAGGGAAAAACTAACTCGTCCTCGGATGAAGAAGAAGAGGATGAAAACATTTTGTTTAGAGTATTGCAGTTGATTTGTTTGTGTAAAAATATGTTAAATAAAATGTGAATTGGAAATGGTTTAAAGTGTTTATTTATAAAGGAATTTTTTTTTTATTTTTTTTTTGAAAGCCCAATTTCTAGCCCTTCAACGGCTATATTTTTCAGTGCCTCACTGGTGGCGGCGGTGTTGCCGCTCGGCATGGGTCGATGCCGTGCCATGCCAGAGTGAATTAACAAACCTAACATAAACCCTAGATCACTTCATAAACACAAGTAACAAAAAGAGTGTGTATACCAGTTGCTGGAAGCGATTGAAGAAGCGCGTGAACAAGTAAGCGACGATTTGACCGGAAAATCGTAGGCCATATGAATACAGAATACACTTTTGGTTGTGCCGCTTGATTTATTCCAACCGGAATATCAACTACCCTAGAATAAACTTATCACCACCAACCCCCACGCGCGCGTGTAACTACTTTCATAAAGTTAGTTTCAGTCCTTGTGGTTTTCAATATTACACTTTCACAAAAGGTGTAGATTGGCGGGAACATCCTAACCCCGGGTGTCTTTTGAATATTACACTTAGGGCCCGTTTGTTTTGTAGATAGGTTTAGGATTAAAACGAGTGTGGAAACCGCGCGATGCAGCGGGATTGCTTTTGTAGACGTGAATTTAGATAGGGACTATTTTTGCCAAATTGCTATAAAGGACTTACTTTGCAGCGACACTTAAATCTTAGGGACTATTTTTGCCAACTTGGACTTACTTTGCAACGACACCTAAACCTCAGGGGCTATTTTTGCCAACTTGCAAAAGTTGGCATTAAATGTGCAACAGTGTTTGGGAGTTACTGTGTCCTGCCTTTTAGTTATATACGAGTGTAGAAACCCGCGCGATGCAGCGAGATTGGCTTAAAAGGACTTACTTTGTAGCGACACTTAAACCTTAGGGACCAATTTTGCCAGGATAGTTATTAATTCTACAGGACTTACTTCGCAACGACACTTAAACCTCAGGGACTATTTTTGCCAGATTGCTATAGATTGCAATTAATGATAAAGGACTTATTTTGCAGCGCCACTTGAACCTCAGGGGCCATTTTTGAAACTTTGCATTTAATGTTTGGACTTACTTTGCAACGACATTTAAACCTCATGGACTGTTTTTGCCAAGTTGTGAAACTTTGCATTTAATGTTTGAACTTACTTTGCAGCGCCACTTGAACCTCAGGGGCTGTTTCTGCCAACTTGGGAAAGATTGCATTTAATGCTTGGGTTGGGTACTGTTTTCCTCCCCGTTGTTTAGTATATATAACGAGTGTGGAAACCCGCGCGATGCAGCGGGATTGGCTTCAAAGGACTTACTTTGCAGCGACACTTAAACTTTAGGGACTATTTTTGCCAAGTTGTGAAACTTTGCATTTAATGTTTGGACTTACTTTGCAACGACGCTTAGACCTCAAGGACTGTTTTTGCCAAGTTGTGAAACTTTGCATTTAATGTTTGAACTTACTTTGCAGCGCCACTTAAACCTCAGGGACTATTTCTGCCAAGTTGTGAAAGTTGGCAATTAATGCACTTGCTTTTGATGCACTTGCTTTTGCATACAAATATGTACGCTATTTAGTATATACAAGTGTGGAAACCCGCGCGATGCAGCGGGATTGGCTTCAAAGGACTTACTTTGCAGCGACACTTAAACCTTAGGGACTATTTTTGCCAAGTTGTGAAACTTTGCATTTAATGTTTGGACTTACTTTGCAACGACGCGTAAACCTCAAGGTCTGTTTTTGCCAAGTTGTGAAACTTTGCATTTAATGTTTAGACTTACTTTGCAGCGCAACTTAAATCTCAGGGACTATTTCTGCCAAGTTGTGAAAGTTGGCAATTAATGCACTTGCTTTTGCATACAAAGATGTACGCCTTTTAGTATTATACGAGTGTGGAAACCCGCACGATGCAGCGGGATTGGCTTCAAATGACTTACTTTGTAGCGACATTTAAACCTTAGGAACTAATTTTGCCAGGTTGCTATAGTTAGCAATTAATTCTACAGGACTTACCTTGCAACGCCCTTTAAACCTTAGGGGCTGTTTTTGCCAAGTTGTAAAACTTTGCATTTAATGTTTGGACTTACTTTGCAGCGCTACTTGAACCTCAGGGACTATTTCTGCCAAGTTAGGAAACTTTGCATTAAATGCTTGCTTTGCTTGGCTTGCTTTGCGTACACTATGTACGCTTTTTAGTATATTATACAAATACAAATTTAGCTTTGAATTTGGGTTTAAATTAAATGACGAGAGAGAAAAATATAATATAATAATATATTATATATGTAATATACGAATATAATTTATAAATTTAAAAATATTATTATTGTAAAGTAAAATTAAATATGAATGGTTAATACTAAAGATGAACTCATTTAAAATGATAAATATAAGAGAAGGATGATGGGATTTGCACAAGGACAAATATTTGATAATCATCTTCATTTGTGGGACCCATAAAAATATACCAAACATCAATTTTGGGCATGGTTCGTAAATTCTAACCTTACCACCTCAAACCAAACGGGCCTTTATTTCTCTAAATACTACTCCTTCAGTCTGATAATAAATGTTCAATTTTAATACGTACAAACTTTTAGTAAATCTTACTAACTATATTCTCCACTAATCAAATATATATATTCTCACTAAAACCATCCTAAAATAACAATGTAAACAAATACTGTATTATGGACAAATAGAGTACTTTATAAAATATCAAGTAGGTCTACGGCTAACCATTTTGAATTACTGATAAATAAACATGAATTATATCTTTTATATAATAAAACAAAACCCTTATTGGGAATTTTTCATTTCAAAAAAATCAATTCATACTTTATTTGGTAATATTTTTTTAATTATTATTTATTTATTTTAAGTTTTTTTAATTAAAAGATCAGAATATTTCCTTATTTGTCAATAAATGTTTAAAATTTTCGTTTTTATAAAAAATGCTGAAAAAGTCGAAGAATACACATGTACTAGAAAGCTATTCTTGAATAGTTATGGACTAAAGTGTAAAAGAAAAGAAAACACGCACTATTCTATCTGCTTCAAACATATCTAAGAAAACCACACAGATTTCTTTGGTGCCTTTATTCCTATAACCCTAAATCTTACCCTGCTTTCAAAGAACCCTAACTCAAACAATTTCTAAATAAAAATCTCATATTACGATTGAAGTACCTAACTATGATAGAAAAGTGCAAAACGATTGTTATAAGGTATAATTTTGTTCTATTTTTTTTATTTTTGTGAATCACTGATTCGATTTTGTATCTGGGTTTTTAATTTTTGTTCAATATATAATTCAATTGGTTTTGTGATTTGATTGATCAATATAAGCGGTAAATAAGTAATCTGATTTTGTTTGGAATATAGTATTATCATCGAGGAATGCAGTAGTAGAATGTATTATCTATGTGATTTATGGTTGCTTTTTTGGTGTAGTTTTTATGGATATTTATTTGGGGATTTTGTTGGTGCCCATATGAATAATTTTCAAGGTTTGATGTGGGTTTGATTGTCGAATTTCGTTTCACGATAGATAGTTTACATACACAGTAATAACAAACGCAATAGTTTTTGCCTGTCATTTGTATAAGGTTCATCTGATTTAATTTCCAATCGTACACAATAATATGGGATTTTTTAAGTAAACATTTATCATTCATATGATGTGCCGATATGCACATGTTATATGGATAATTATAAAAAGGATACCACAATAATAGGCCAATAGTAATTTGAATAACCAAGTTGCGGTTGCTGCCATACTTAGAGAAAGAACAAAAAAACTAGGTACAAACTGATAGGATCAGTTTATGTTTACTACTTTGTATTTATGTGAATACGGCATTAGGCTATCAGGTTCAAGTTTAAAGGTATTAGAGTATTGAGGTTTTATAATAATGTTCCATGCAATTAAGTAGACTAGACATAGCAAACAATGATTAAATGGAGGTCGATAACCGATACGTTCCACCTTGCCATAAATAAAGGAGATCCATGGTATACCGAAACATTTTAGGTTTGACCAGTTGACATAAGGATTAATTTTGAATAACTATTTGTGTCTTTTGTTATAGAAACCCTGCTCCACAAATAAAAACATATAGGACCAATTGAAAAGATTCGTAACAGTTTATTGGAAATTTACATGAAAGGTTATAAAGGTAAGTGGCTATAATTTCACTATTCCAAAGTATTACATTCTACTTTAATGGTGATTTTGGATTGGGTGGATAAAAGGATTTGAGTGTATCGTGAGTTCATTTATAGAGACGATATTGACCTGATGCATATTGTTTTATTTGTTGAATAACCAGCAGCTGAAATATTAGGAGAGGAAAGAATTAGGAGAGGAAAGAATTACGGTTGATTTAGCATGCACATATCATCTATGCGAAGAGCTTTTAGTCAGGCAAGTTATTATATTGCATCTTTATGGCGTAAATATTTGAAGTATAATTTACTTTGACTGCCTGGTTATGTGTTTTTGATTAATCAATTAAGCGTGTAAGTATTTAGATGATTGACTATCTAAAATAAGATTGTATGATTTTGAGTCATAAAACTCCATCGCTCAATTGTACCCTATAAGATCAATCTTGACATAGTTTGTTTAATTTAGGTAGCAGATCAGTGAATCGACTACAAACTACTTTCACAAAGCACCTATAACATACTACGAAAAACAGATTTCGAAGTATATATGTTAAACATGATAAACAATCTCGAAGACATAGGCCATACTTTGACTAATGCTAACTCTTATTTGGATAAACCAATACATATTCCCATTGTGATTCATAACATTAAACCAAACGACCCCTTAGTTTCAATTTTGAATTCGTAGATAAAACTAATGTGTTAACTATGGGTTAAAATGGGTTGAAGTTTGACCCTTCCCTTGATGTTTTTCTGTTTGGCTCATATGGACAGTAATGATAGAAACCACAAATTTATTGTAGATTAGTGTTTAAGGATCATCAGAATTGAGGCTGGAGCTGAATATGTCGTGGAATCAACAGGAGTTTTCACCATTAAGGACAAAGCTGATACATATTAGTATTACTTTAGAATGCCGTTTTTCTTACAGAAAATTCTTCATAACATTTTATTTTATTTTAGGACAAAGCTCCAAGGATGCTCCCATGTTTGTTACGGGTGTCAATGAGAAGGAATGCAAATATGATATCACCATCGTCTCGAATGCTAGCTGCACAACTAACTGCCTTGCTTCACTGGTCAAGGTCCCGTTTTCCACCCATGTGACTATAAACTATCTAATTTTTATATGTGCTAACAATAGTTAATGGAAAAAATGGTGAGTTGTGGTGACGTACAAACTAAATTAACAGTGATGTTTGGAATTTGAACAAACTCACAAGTTTCTTAAGAAGCTAATGGGTGATATTCTCATGAGATTTAGATGAAATTTGTGGCCCACATGCTTATAAATGGTCCGTTAATTTTGGTTATGTTATCTCAAACGGGTGAAATAACTTTTTAGCCAAAAAGAGAATGAGTCAAGTTGTTTTGAAGCTGCTTGAAGTGACAAACTATTGAAATAATAACTTATTATATCAATATAAGCCAAAAATTAACTTTTAAATGGTACAAGCTATTATGAATTTTTATAAAACCCAATTAACTTATGAGATATGTAAGCCAAGCTCTTGATCCTTAACATAGAAACAAGGCCCATAAACTATTACGCTTATACGCATAAACTAATACTATCATGGAAAGCCAATGAACGTGTAGTAAGTACTTTTTGTCATGTTCCTTGCATTTCTTATGGCTTTGCAGCCATTGCTCTTTATTAATGGGATAAAAATGCTGCAATGTTGATGCTTACATGTGTTAATATTTTTCAATTTAATGTTTAGCTCTGTTGTGTTTTTATTCTATCATGGTCTCTAAAGTACTGTCTTTGGCGGTTGATAGTTTTCCAAAATGTCAAAAATGGATGCATAATGATGTTGCCGATTTAAAAGAATCATTCTCATCTTCATGGTTCAAGTGATTTATAGGACGTGCCAAGAAGCCTCAAGTGATTTGGTCATTTCCTTTGTTTAGGGTGCATCACTCTAAACTCAGCCATGCTTATCACCACAAAAGGTAATACTATTAAAGGGAATCATGAGGAGAAGAAGATCATTATTGGTAATCTTGCGAAGAAGATTCATAACATATCAAGGACTATTGTAGATATGACTATATGAGCTGTCATAATATAATGGAATCAGGAAGAATTTTAAATCAAAATCTTACATATGGTAAGTTAAAAGTGAGTGAACTTGGAGTTTTCTTACTTGATGTTACTGATTTGTTTTTACAATTTATTTTTGTGCAATTTACAAATGTGTTATTCAAGTTCAATAATTTGTTTGATCCACAATATTGGCATATTTACGTGTTATTAAAGTGAAGTGCAAGTTTATATTTATTTATATGTGTAAAAATGTGAAGGTCATGATATACATAAGTAGGTGAAGTTCCATTGTTTGTAGGTTCAATAATATGTTCAATAATTTTTAGTGCATTCACCATGTTCTTTACTATTTTTACTATGACGTTGGTGACGACATCAAGTTCAGTTTCACAATAGTCTTGACAACGACAATGAGAGCATTAAGTGTAACCAATTTTGTCAAATAATGGGACTAAAGTTTACTAACGCCGTCACAATAGTGAAATAAGGTAACATTTACTTATTAAAAGCTATTGTTAATTTGGATAGGGAGACTACAAAGGCATTGGCTCCAAAATCATTATATAAAAACAATAAATAAAAATATTTATACATGCATACATAAGATTTTTTATTTTTTATCCGGTAAGTAAAAACGTTTAGAACACGCTAATTTGTTTGTAATTCAATCTATAATTAAACATAGTTGCAAAAATTTAGATAAAACCCCGTGCGTGCACGGGCATTATAACTAGTTTATTGAACATGAGGATTATTGATGATATCTAATACCCTATTAATTAGCTATAGTGTCAGCTGGCACATTTTTACTTCGCTTGATGAATTTTCATTTTACGAGACAAAATAAAAAACCACGAACTAGTTAGTCATCTTTAATATAGGTCTACTTGTACATAGTGACCGATACAACATCAATGAATCAGTCTCCACCTCAATTATTCAAAGCTGTATATCTCGAGCAACTTCAACATGAATCAGTCTCCACCTCAATAGTGAATTTCTCTGAAACCAAACTATATGTTCTTCATCTCCATTAATGATTTGGCATATAGTTTTGCAAAGTGATGGGACTTTTGAGTTTTGGCAACCAAGAAGATTTAAAATGCATACCCAGCTAACAGGCCCAATAAATACATGCTCAATAGTCCTATGCAATAGGTACAGATAAGAGGCCCAAACAATAAGGCCTCATGTCCACGTCTTGAAAGAATAGGCTGCTGTTTTTATTGATGGGGACAATTTTTCGATTCTTTAAGTGAGACCCATCATGAAATGCTTATTAATCACTTAAGTTATCAAGGAATTCAACTTTATGCATTTTATAAACACTTTTTCTCAAGGCATAAACATACAAAGATTAGAAATAAAGAACTTCAAGATGGACCAACTTAAGACAAGGACATGTGACTCACCAATGGTACTAACATTATTAGTGCTTAAAGGACAAATGAACAATATCTCCCAACACATTTTATCCAAATTAGTTGCAAAATATCATATCCTCAAATGGGTATCTTCATATTCAAGCATATTCCTATAAAATATGTTTGTTAAATAGAAATCGAAATCTAATCGAGCTTAAAAATAATAATCAAATATGCAACATATATGGGCAAAGATAACACAATCACATATGTAAATTATGTATGCGGGCTTCTTCAAAGTTTTCTCTTTATATTCTTGTGTGTGGACTACTTATAACTCAATGATTATCTATGTTTATGCTAATCTTTTGTTAAACGCTAAAGATGTTCTATCTAATTACTCAAAATGATCATTATGAATAACTAACAAGAAAAAGACTCATTATGAACAATGAAATCGGTTCATGGCTGGTTATAAAAATTGCTAATTACAAACTTCGTCGTTATGGTTGTTCAAAAATTACACCTTTCGTCCTTTCCCGGCAAAAAATTCGCCCAAGCGTCCTTAAGATAGTCAACCTCCTTTAGTTTTCATTTCGTTCCCATTACAATTAAACTAACCTTACTGACATTTAACTTAACCTAGCTTAACTGTCAAATAACACCTTTTTATTCTTAACACAAACTAAAGTCAAATAACACAACACAAACTAGAGTCAAATGATCTAAAATATGAGCTTACACAACAAAAATAAACATAGCAGTTATGTATATTACATATCTATTTATAACCTTATCAAATGGCAAATGTTAACAATTAAGAGTGTTATACAAAATTTGCAGAATTACTATGTCACGTCATAATATTACTAGAGTTTATAAGTAGCAGATAGATCAACAAGCATCTTAATACAAAACACACTTAAGATTCACACCTAGTACATAAACAATAAACACACTTCCACTACACTGCTCCATTACTTAGACTTCTTCTTTTTGCTTGAAGATCCCACATCTTGAGCTTTAGGACCTCTTAAAGCAAGTATGTATCAAGTCATGGAGATTTTCCTATACCTTCTAAAGTTGAAGTTGAAGCAACTTGTGTAATGGGAGCTACAAGATCAACTGGTGCATTGGGAACTCTAATAAAAAGTACACATTCAGCAATGTAGATTTCCCTATAACCCCTTGAAGTGGAAGCTCTAAGATCAGCTTGTGGTTTCAGTGTACACTAACCTTTCGCAACCTCGGGTTCATTGTACGTATTTTCCATAAGACTTGAAGTATCTCATCACCCAATCCATCATTTTCCTTGCAATTCTTCCAATATTAAAGCAAAACTATACTCCATTATATCATCAGTTAGTTCCAGTTTGCTCCAATCCTTACCCTTCCAAGAACCTGCCATTGTACGAATGGGGTACCAAAAGTAGACATGGATTGAAACCGGGGTTTTTTGCTAAAATTTTTTGGGTTGTGAGTGTTTGAGGAGTGATAGCATGTAAAAATGAAATTTAGGTTAGGGCAAAATTTTGGTGTAAAAAGGACAAACGGTGCAATTATTAAACAACAACGAGGATGATATCTGTAAAAAAACAAAAACAAAAACGAGATGGTCGTTCAAGCAGGTAACCACGTGAAAGTAACCGACAACTAACCGATTTCATAGTTTAGAATGAGTATTTTTCTTGTTAGTTATTCATTTTAGTTATTTTAAGTATGTAGGTAGAGCATCTTTTAGCCTTTACCCTTAGTTTAAATATGATAATGTGTCTACAATAACATTTGAAAAACGATTAGGAGACCTAAAAATATATTTCATAACTAATTTCTATATTAACGTGACAATAGTTTAATTGTTTGTGAGGAAGTGTCTCCCTTTTGTGTCACCAACAAGATGTTGATACACTAGTCCCATTTTAGATAATGTGTAACCATATAACTAACGTTAGAGGTATCTAAAGAACCTTCGTTCAAAAAAAAAAAAAAAAAAAAAAGTGTATGTAAAGAACAAACTTAACCCTATAGACATGTTTAAACTTAACCCTATAGACATGTTTAGTAACAAAGATAAGCTATTACTCTCTCCGACCCATATTAAATGTTTAGTTTGAATTTTCTAAGTCTTTTTTTCTTAACTTTGACCATAAATATTTTTGGTTGAGTTGTATAATATTTGATGCAAAATATATGAATATATTGATTTTAAATGATTTCAACTGCGTATTACTTTTATCTAATACTATAATAACAGAAGCAAAAATATTTAAGATCAAAATTATAAAATAAAGACTTGAAAAGTCAAACATAGAAATTTAATATAGGACAGAGGGAGTACATTTCATAGTTAGGCTATGTTTGGCACATGAGATTATAAAGAGATTATGTTTAATTTTTCAAAAAATAAGTTATTTAAAAAATAATATTTGTTTGGCAGACAGAACTTATAAGAGATTATAAAAAAAAAATAATCTCCCATAATATCTGAAAATAAAAGGTTACTTCATGTAACTTATAAATAATCTCTTTCTATAATCTTTTTCAGTAACAGCACCAACATAAGCACAATATATTTTTGCCAAATATACGTTTAATCTAGTTAATAACCAATAAATTATATGTTGTTTTAAATTGAAATGTTACTATCCTGAAGTAATGGTTCACCAATTTATCAAAGTAAACTTTGAATGTTAGACCAAACGGAGAAGTCGTGACAAGCCTTCGGTGACCGGCTTTGCCATGAGCCATCCAAAACAGAGAATAATACTCATGCACGACACATAGGAAAAAGGCCAAGTATGGTGACCGACTCATCGCTTAAAATTTGTGGGTCTAATATTTTGTTTTATTGTTTTTTATTTGTTTTGTGAGTGTGTGTAAGAATTTAGTGGACGTATATTTGTATAAAGTAAATATTTTGATAAAAAATATGAAGAAAAAATGATCAAAACGATTGAATGATAAGAGAGCGTAAAAAGAAGTGAAAAAGTCAGAAAGTTGAAGTGTCGCTCATATGACGGTAACAATCACTCCTTTGGCCATAATACTCGAGTTCAAAAGCATATAAGGGAGGACGGAGTGGGATGCGGGTACCCCATCGAGTAGTTGAGCTCGAGCGGGTACACCGCCCCGTGGAGCTCGGGTTCCCAAATCGAGTAGCAAATTCGAGCTCAGAGCCCGCGTGTGAAGCCGAGCGTTGTGTGTCTTTGTGTTTGCATTTTTTTTTTTTTTTTTTTTTCTTTGTTTTGCAGGTCTTGTAGGTAGCAGCTAAAGGAAGAAGAAGAAGATAATGGATGCGTTAGGATTTTTGCATTGACCAAAAGTGAGTGAAGTGCATTGACCATTTGCACGTTAATGAAAAAAAAAAAAAAAAAAAAAATTCGGGTACTAGGGTACCACTCCCTCGACTTAGGGTAGTGTTAGGGTAGAATTAGGTTAGTTTTGAGTTGGAAGGTTTTTATTGGTTATAGGTGATGTGGCACTCCCAGGATATTAGGGTACTAAGGTACCACTCGCTCATGCATAAGCAAATGAAGTATCTTATTCACAAGTCATGGGGATTGATGAAATGACGTTTGACCTAAGGTGGGCTCCAGTTTGTGTACGCTAAAAAGCGAGAGAACAACGTAACCATGCGACACGACTATAGTCTTAAAACTATGCAATAAAAATATTACGAGTATACTCCGTATGTTTTTTCGGTTAATCATATTTTTATGAATTAAGACTGATTCAAAAGGTTTAAACTAATTGTCATACAAACCCAAATCAAATAAATATTTTTCTTTTCAAAAAGTTAACATAACCACTTCAAAACTGCATAGACATGACAAGAATTAAACTTAAAATCTCGTACATTTTAATATTATAGTCACAGCTTTTTTAGCATAACCACCCCTAAGTGGGTTAACAACATTAGAGCCAACGGAGTGGACTTCGGGTATGTGATCGAGTTCATGAACCCATGAGGCTACACCGTCCCGTGTACCTCGGGTACATGAAAATGTGGAGCAATTCGAGCTCGGAACCCGCTCGTATAAAGCTTTGTTCTTTTCTTTTTTTTTTGTCTTTTTATGAAATATAGTGTTTGGGTAGGATCGGGTACCACTCCGTCTTGTTAGGGTAGTGTTAGGGTAGTATTGGGGTAGTTTTGAGTTGGAAGGTTTTTATTGGATGGAGTTGACGTGGCACCCTCAGGGTATTAGGGTAAGAAACTTGGACTCCCTCCCCCCTTATAAGTTACTCAAAGCTACTATAGCTATCTTAAGATATGATTTACAAATACATTTATCATGAAATCTTAGTTCTTTTGTTTGATAAAAGTATTAGAAGTTAAAACAATAATCCGATATAATCCTAAACTCCAAACACTTTTTACCCGCCGTTAACAAAAACAAAACAAGCAATGACAAAACAGTCATAAGACGATAAACGACTAAACGTCCAGTCGTATCATATCAAATTCCTTGTCAAATATCATTTAAATATAGAAGTATGGTACAATCAAATTTCAAAAGCATGATTACAGATTAAAGATATCGGATAATACCAGTAGTAAATAATTATGAATGATTGTAAAGTGGTCAAGAAACCACTAAAGGAGGTGACTAACTATTTAAAGTAAGTGCTATATGCATCGACATGAGTCCTAAGTATAGTCTTAACTCTCATCTTTGATCCCTCCAATTGGAAGATAACTTGAAGGACTAAAAAACCACGAAAAATTTTCAATGTTACTTTGAGGACTTTGATTCAAATTGCCTCACTTTTTTTAACAAATTTCTAGTTATTGTCGTTGACAAGTTTTTTTTTTTTTTTTTTTTTTTTTTTTTTTTTTTTTTATTTATTTTATTTTATTTAAATGGCACCATACTTGAAATCCGACATTCGAGTTAAACCAACCAAACGGCCAGTTCCCGGGACCCGAGCCATTAGGAGAGACCAGCGAATAAAAACCCCTAGAACTCACGGCTTCACACTAAGAGAAAAATCCGGATTTTCTTTATCACTTGCGAGACTCGAACCCCGACAAACCCCTCCCCAAACTCTAAAAGAAACTCATATGGCTAACAGAGCTAAGTCAGTTGGTTTGTTGTTGACATGTCATAGGTACATAAGAAATTTTAGTCACTCAAGTTTCAACCACCATGCTTAGCCAGTTTAACCGGCAACCTCTCCTGCCATCTCAACACCCAATAACGTACACCTCTTCATAAACAACCAAGTCGAAACTCTAGCTAACATGTCCTATCCGGTTTCAATGGCGATTGGTTCCCGACAGAGATGGCAATATGGTCAGGTTTGGGTTAGCAGGTAAAAGACCCCAACCCAAACCCTGCCCGTTTGAATAATCGAGTCAGCCATATCAACCCTAACATGTTTATACATAACCCAGACGCGACCTATTTAACCTGCACATAGGTTACACGGATTGAATAGGTTTAACGGGTTTCGGGTTGACCCGTTTATCTAAATAAGTTGGCACTATTACACGGGTTAAATAGGTTCGTGGGTCGATCAATTTAACCCATTTAACCTATATAATAAAGTATATATAAATTTTCAGTTTTTGAAATAAATTCTTAAACTGGTTGACGGGTCGACTCGTTTAACCTATACCCAACCCGAACCTGACCTGTTTAATAAACGAGTTGGATATTGACACCCCTCGTTTTAGGTTGAGTTTCATGACGGGTTAGATATTGCCGCCTATTTCTCTTGAACGTAAAGTTGTTCGTCTATTGACAACGGTCCACGAAAGTAAAATCATGACAAATTAGCGTATAGATACGATAATTAAGTGGAAGGTTAAAAGGTAAAGAAGAAAATGGGCGAGATGAATGAAATGTATATGAGAACAAAGCTAAAAATTTGTTACAAAGAGCATGACAACTTGTAGTTACGCACTCAAATGATACATTAAGACAACTTGCAGTTACGTACTCAAATGATACATTACAAATTATTTGTTACTATTTGATGGCATAAACACAATTAATACATTTTTCCCAATTGTATACTTATAGGCTAAATTATCAAGCTTAAGTTGTAAAAATAACAAAAAGTTGTAAAATCAAGCATGCTATATATCCAAAGGACAATTTATGCAATTAATCCGAGAGTCACATTTTTTATTACTCGTACTACATTACAAATAAACACCAAAGATTACAATGGCATGCTTTCACTTTATGTTGAAAAAGGGTTGTTAGTGTTACAAAGCATGCCTATTGTATCCACTTAATCATGGCCCATATTGATTAGATTTTCTTTCCCATGGGTCACTTTTGATCTTATCAAATCTAATAATCATGATTATATGATCCTTATACCCCCTTATCATTTTGACTATGGAAATTTGCTTCTAAAGCAAACAAAATGTCAACAAAAGCATAGAATTAGTAACCAACAAATGTAAACACCGTAAATCTCTTTATCCATGCCCAATAATATAAATGAACAAAAGTGTTTAAAGGTTTTAGTTAATATGTGGAGATGCTAGTATATTTCCAAAGGCGTTTTGCCTTACTATTCACCGAGCGAAAATACTCGGTTAACCCGTCAAAATTGACTTATTTCAGAAAATCAAAATCAGTTTCAATTCCAACTAATATCGAAAGGTTAAAGAGATGGCTAAACATGGCATGGGTTTGTTCTTTCGGGAAGAGTCAATCCATACACACATTTGCACAAGATTATAGTTTTTTCGCCGATGCCTGTGAAAATATGTCACGAGCCATAGTTTTGTAGCCGATTTAAACTTTGAAGATATCTAAAGATGTAGATTTCGCAATAAACATAAATCCGAGGGATTAGATTAGTAACTTAACTTATTAAAGAAACATTCTGATCCGTGATATTTGAAAACAACAATATAAAATGTGTACTATTTTGGTTTCCAAAATATATTGTGGTTATCAGCAACAAAAGGTCAGATCCACTCCAACTCCTCCAAAACTGTAACAATCCAGCTGGAAAAAAAAAAAACCCTTTGGACAATAATTCATATACACAAAGGACAAATAGTAATTACACTTAGACCCCACTCTATTCACTGCTATCCACTTTGGGTCCTTTTGTTTTCGCATTATAGATCAAAATGCCATTACCAAGAAAGGTTAAAAAGGTTTATGGTTTATTCAGTTAATTATGCAATAACCGAATATCACTCCAAATGACAAATTTACTACAATTAGAAATGTGGGTACGAATAATCTCTTACTTTCCCGTAACCTCATATACTTTTTTTTTTCCTTCTTCTTCTTAAAATACTAAACATATGCAGTGCACCATTGGCATGTTATAAAGACAAAATGGTAGCTATAACTTTCATGTAACCGTTATAACCAAGGCTGTCAAGATCGCGTGTAAACTCGTAGGATAGTACGAGTTTACGTGTTTACTAGCCAAAACCGTGTAGGATCGCATATGTAGTAGGATCGTAAGTAAGATCGTAGGATCGCACGTAAGATCGTAGGATCGTCACGTGATCCAAGTTCATTTTTTTTTTCTTTTTTTTATTTATTAACTTTTTCTATCTTTTAAGTCCATCTCACTTGTTTATGCCAAAAAACAAACGTGTATTTTACTAATGTCTAGTAAGTAAACCACTGTTGTTTCATTTTCTAAATAGATTATAGTTTATACCTAGTTTTCTATTTTCTAAATATATTATAGTCTAAAAGTGTTCAATAATTCAATTACTTTACTTCATTGCGATTAAACTAATCAAAGTGTATATTTTGAAATACCACTAATGACATGTTTGTTCTTTTGAAATCATGTAGATAGCTCGTATATTTTGAGACATTTAGGACTCATGTTATGTTATATTATTTCGCTAAATCGTTAATTTAACGATTGAAACTTGATTTTTTTGTGTTTTATTATTACTTTGGTGTTTTCTTTGTCATTTTCAAGAGAATATTATATGAATTTATCTTTGACGTTGAGTAGAAATGTAAAATATTTTGACTTGTTTATCATTTGTTTACAAGCTATGAGAAATTGGTAGGATCGTAGGATCGCGATCTGATCCTACGATCTCGATCTTGTAAAGACAAAAACGATCCCACGTAGGATCCCGATCTTGACAGCCTTGGTTATAACTACACCGCCCTTTTATGTTATAGGTGCCAAAGCCACAATGTTTATGCATTTTTATTTTTTTTGTTTTTTAAGTTTATGGATATTTTTTGTGGTGTGTTATAGTAATGTTATTGAAGATGGTGTTTATGTTCTAAGAGTGTTATATGATACGAGCTAATGTGGCGGTGCCTATTGTAATATCTTAGGCAAATCCCACATCGGCAGTGGCCTGGAGAGATGTTAGGCTCATAAGATAACATTGCCTTACGATGACACAACGCGTTTTGTGGTCTACTGCGGGTGGAGTTTTTAGAAAATGGCAATTATGCGTGCTCATATGAGAGTAGTACTGGTATGGGTGACCTGCAGGGAAGTTTTCACATAAGGCAACAAAAAGAATGCCTTGAGCCTGCGGGAAAAGCGGACAATTATTTGGTCTGAGTATGCGGGATGTTACAAGTGGTATCAGAGGCACTCCTGAGCCGTTCGGGATGATGGGGCAAACCTCATCGAGGATGATGAGTCCCTAAGGGGGTGAATGTAACACCCTAGGCAAATCCCACATCGGCTGTGGCCTGGAAAGATGATGGGATCATAAGATAATATCGCCTTACAATGACACAACGCGTTTTGTGATCTACTGCGGTTGGAGCTTTTAGGAACTGGCAGTTAAACGTGTTATATGAGAGTAGTACTGGCCTAGGTGACCTGTCGGGAAGTATTCACATGAGGCCACAAACAAAACCGTGAGCCTGCGGATAAAACGAACAATATTATGGTCTGAGTATACGGGATGTGACACCTATAATAGTTATAAGGTGCAATTGCACCTTGCACTCTTGTATCGACAAAATTACATTATTTACATTGTTAAATGTTAACCCACAACCATACAAAAAGGGATCGATCTTAAAAGCTATGTTATGATTCAGAAAACTTATACTAGTACGTTACTTTTTTTCCGCATGAATTTTTGAAAAAGATACATAATCATAGTTATCCCCACTTGTTACTTATTTTGCAGGTAACATTCATTTTTTCTCCAAAACCATGATAAAACGGAAATCCATGAGTAAAATTCAAAAAGAAAATGATGCGTAGTAATTAGCTTTTGATAACAGAAAACAATGTGCAAAACAAAAATGCAACAAGTTGTTGCACCAAATAACGTAAAGATGAAAATTGTTAGAGAAAAAGACAAGCTTGTTTTTACCAAAAGAGATGATAAAGTAAATATAAGAGGAAGGAAGGTGCAATATAAACCGTAGAATCTGAATTACCCGCAACAACTTTCGTATAAGTGTATAACGTAAGGGGGTAAAATGAAATTACCCGTTGGGTAAAAAAAAAACCCATAATAAAAGGTCAAAAAGTGGTCCATATTTAAGTCAAAGATATCCCGTTACGAATTCGGAATTACACCACAAGTTGCCAAATGTTAATGGGGTCCTTTGTTTACTTGGATTACCTCTAATTTAAGAGAAAATTCTCTAAATGCCCCAGTTGTCCAACTTTATTACCCCAAATGTTCCACTTTTTTTTCACTTCTCAAAATGCCCCATGGGCAACTCTCCCATGGGCAACTCTATCAAATATTTGGGCCCACGTTGTACTTACATAGTACAAAAGTAACAAGTTGTCTGTTGGGCAACTTTGACATATTATATTGGGCAACTGACAATTTTTGTCTTTTAGTGAAAATTCAAAATTTATATTTTTAACTTTATAAATACAAATAAGTTGGGCAACTTGGCCCCACAAATATGTAGTTTTGGGCAACTATCTATAAAAACCAATTTTTAAATGCAAATAAGTTGGGCAACTTGGGCCCACACATATGTACTTTCGGGCAACTCTCTATAAATACCACTCTATACCATACAAATACACCTTTAATAAACCAAATTACATACCTCAAAAAATTATTTATTATCCTAATACACCTAAATACAAAACACAAAATACCCAAATCATCCCAAACACACACTCCTTTACCCCACACACACATTCCCTCTCAAAGCCGAAAAATCATCCGCATTGGTGAAACAGATATCCCTCTCAAAATCAATAATCCAACGCCCTAATCCTACTCCCTGAATAGTTCTTCTTCCATACGACGCATATTCGTACATTCAAAGCAATCCGACGCATATTCCTACACTCAATCGCAGTTCTTCAACATCTCAAGAATCCAACCACGAACATGTTTGATGCAAAGCTAACGATCAGATCTAGATTAGAACATATTGGTACTATTAAAGGTGCACTGAATGTTAATAGAACCAAATTGTTTAGAGAAACTGTCTTTGGCCCTTGGTTAGATTTTCCTAAGTATTCCCCTGACAACCACTTATACCATTATTTATATCAAAATGCAGTTGAGGTGTCTAAAGTTACTGATTGTTGTCCACCTTTAACTTTTGTACTAGGTGATAATGTTTTTGATTTTGGCCGTGAACAATTTAGTCTTCTAACTGGGTTTCGTTTAGGACCAGTAGATAATAGTGAAAGTGACCACGGCCATGTTGTTAAGGGTTTAACATATAGTCCTTTTTTTGATCGGTTGTTTCCCGATAAAAAGAAAACTAAGAACAAAAAAGTTAAGGGTGATGACCTTTTGGCGTTGGTAAAGTCGGCGGAAAGGTGGGAATTGTTATCCGATGAAGATGTTGTGAGGGTTGCTTTGTTGGTGATTGCAACATTTGTCTTTATCGGTCGGGAAGGAAGGTTTAATGTTCCTGACCATTTGCTAAGGAATGTTGAGGATTTTTGTGTATGGAATGAGTATCCATGGGGCGAATACATGTGGGCTCATCTGTATAAAAGAACGGTGAATGTTGTTCCTAGGCATCTTGAGGCAGAATCAAAGAAGCCCGTTTCAAAAGATCCAAAAAAGAACAAACATACAGTGTGTATGGATTTACATGGGTGTTGAAGGTTATATTTTACTTGTAACATACATTATTTGTGCTTGTATATATTCTGATGGTTAATCTTAATAATGTGTTGGCATTGTTCATTAGCCATTGGCTTGGTTCCCTAGGCATTTTTCTGTAGTCAGTGTAAGTGTTTGTGTAGATTTAAGGATGTTATGGTTGATGGTTTGGCAGTAGATAAATACATAGAACTCATTTGTAAACAGTTGGTTGAAACCACTGACAATGTGTCTTCATCCACTGCTAGTTCAGAAGAACCCACTGCTGCAACAACACGTTATGTAATTGTATCCCCTGTTACTACATATCCCCTGTTACTACATATACAGCCACTGGTATCCTAACCACTATAATCACAAACAGTAACTCTTAATTCAATGTATTTGTTTTTTCAGATTTGGATTATGGAGACATTCCCAAACAGCTCCCAGTTCTGGACCAAAGACCCAGAGAAGATCCCACGTTGTCTAGCTTGGTCCAAAGTAAAAAACTTTGAAAAAAAACATTATATAATTTTATTTGATCCGGTAAGTAAAAACTCAAAATTAGTTAACTGTTGTATGTTTTTATTCCATTTAGCATATCAGCTTATCTCCTTTGTTATTCAGGCTTTCAGACCACTACAGAAGATTGTACCGACAAATGCCGAGCTGAGTTGTCCGTGGTACATTCGCAGTATGGAGTACATCCGTCAACTAGATTCCCAACTTGTTGAAAGAAGAGAAGAGTTGGCTGACCAACTGATGGTGGAAGAAGAGGCAGGTATGGCTTTGCATGTGATTATTTTGTTTTCTACCTTGGTTAATTCCCAGCCTTTCATTAAGGCTTTGCATGTGATTATTTTTTGGATCTTTTGTCATTGATTATGCTATTTAAGCATGCATATACATCTATTCATGATTCAAGTTTTGGTTAATATTTGGATCAAAGTAAAAAAATAAGCCATGGCAGGACAATTTAGGTTGAATGAGTTACGTGAAGCGTCAAATTCTTATCAATGGGAGGATATGTTCATCTTGTACTGTCGGAGGGCATCGGTCGAGTATTGGCAGCTGGCGGCGGATATTAACAGGGTTTGCATGAAGGTGGATCTGATGAATCGTGAAAGGGGTGAATTTGTGGAAGAGTTGCAGACTGCAGCTGCACAGTTTCTACCTAAGAAAATGGCAGAGTTTTCAAATGAACTTCAAAGGAAAGATTACATAAAACTGATGGAGCTGAAGGTTCTGGCTAGCGAGTTCGAACTAAGGGGTCGGGATATTGACCTTTTCACAGATAAGATTAAGGGTTTGTTGCCATGGTAGGGACGATGATGCAATGGTGTATGTCAGTGTTGGCTAGTGTGTTTTCCAATAAAAGTGTTGCGGGCTCAGGATGCCTAACACGAGTGTTTGTAACTTAGGTAGTTGTCATGTAATCCTATGTTTCATGAAAATTTATGTTTATGTTAATCTTAGTGGTCTGTGTCATGCGTATCTTAATCAAAACTTATGTGGTAAGGCTATGACTGGCAAAACTAGTAATAGCAAATATAATCAGGGTGGTTTAATAACCTGTGAAAGAAACATGCAGACAAAGACCCCGTAATCACCAAATATGTGTTGCTGGTGTGTGTTTTCATTGTGTTCTATGTTGTTTGGTTTAATTGTGGTTACCATAACAGTGTGTGCATTTTAAGTATTGTTGGATTGAAGTACCTCACAAGAACTAGTTGCAGTGGTTTCTGTTAAACTAGCCGTGGTTTCTTCTCCACTAGCCGTGGTTTCTACTGAAGTAGCCGTGGTTTCTTCTGAATTAGCCGTGGTTTCTTGTCAACTAGTCGTGGTTTCTTGTAAACTAGCCGTGGTTTCTTGTGAACAAACCGTGGTTTCTTCTACACTAGCCGTGGTTTCCTCTCCACTGTCAGTGGAACCACGGATATAAGCATTCTTGAAACCACGGGTAGAAGGATCAAGGCACTGATGAGTATTTCATTTAAAAATATGTTAACAAGATAATTAGTAAGTACTTAACCTAAATAATACATCCATGAAAAGGGCACTTATCTTGCAAAATGAGTATCTTTTCATCGACTAAATTCTTTAACTTTGCAGCAGTTGTTTCTTCTGAACAGGTAGGGGATACAGCAACATACGCTTGTAAAGGGCACTTATCTGCCGAAATGCTTTTCATTATTTAAAAATAACTTAAAAATAAAATTAATAAGTTGTAATAAAAGGCCACCATGAAAAGGGCACTTATCTGCCGAAATGCGAACCATTCCCTCCGATACATTCTTTACATAGAGCTCGATACAAAAAACCCAACGATGCGAACACTTTTAATGACAACGATATTAACAAAATAATACATCCCTGTTTGGGGTTCACATTAATTAAAGTAGTTGGTACATCAGTTTAGCTACTACATACCCGAATACAAAATTCATCCCTTGTTACAAACAGTTACAATTACAACCAACATTGACAACAACATGTCTACCAAACACATACTCTGTGTTTTAAAAAAAAATTAGACATATGCTCACGATATGCAAGGGCAGCCTGTACAGGGTTATCGACGGCTAATGACTTTCCATGTGACAGTCTGTATAAGAATATGCATACCCAGATACCACAATCACCAAACAGAGTCCCCTGATCTGGAACGTTGGGTGCATTCTTGAAGGTAATTGCATATGTTGTCGGATTTATACCTTTCTTATGGAAGACACTGGCTTTGTCTAGAACAATTGGTAGTCCAGCCTGTATATACATCGAAACATATTTTGTTACTTTACATACCAACTTAACACAATACATAACAACTTAAATTTATACATCCATACATATTTTGTTGATTTACATACCAAGTTAGCACAATACATAACAACTTAAATGTTTGCATCTGACACACTGAACCTACGGCAAACACTAAAAAAATAAACTACACCAAACTACAAGGAAACAAGACATCCTAATAAACCGCCATATCACGATGAGTCTGCAAAATAAGTGATTCACGTAACGGTTTGAACGTAAAGGACCCAGTAGCAAGCTTGTATAGTACAATGCTTGCGTTAAATCCTTCCTGGTTTCCAGTAGCAAGCTTGTATAGTACAATGCTTGCGTTAAATCCTTCCTGGTTTCCAATTTCAATTACAGGGTCGTCGTTGTCGTCAAAACCGATTAATTTGAGTGCTATTGGGGTGGTAATGCTAAGAAGCTGTGTAGCAGATGCAATCCTACCACCCCCAACCGATAAAACCCATATAGAGAAAACAGAACTGACATCCCCTTGAATGTTTCCCGAAACGACCAGACTGTCTCGTATGTTTGAAACATAGAACGGTAAAGGAAGGTTGCCTATTAATTCAGCAGGTATGTCCAGGACTTGGAAACGGTTGGTGAGCAAGTCAAAAGACACAATCAAATAGCTGCGGAATGTGCTACCATCGTTAGCATACAACCGCTGATAACCACACCAATAAATGTAACCCCCAACATTAGCTTGACTTGCTTTTTTGATTCTGATTGTGTTCGGAAGCAAGCAATGCTGATCTAACACCGTCCATTGTTTAGAGGAGAATGTGAAAATTAAAACAGTGCATGGCTGTGTTTGATTGAATGGGTACGAAATTTTTAGGAAGGTCGGATCAAAATTGTCAGGACGAATCCCAAAAGCGATAAAGCGTTTTTCATACTCCTGTGATGTCAAAAGATAGGGGACAAACGTGGCGACTGATCGGTTGATGGAAGGATTCCAAACGACCGCCATGGTATCACGGACAATTGGTCCATAGGTAAAACCCCAAACTCCATGTGACCAGCCAATTGGTTTGACGTCAGAAAATGAAATGTTTGAGGACATAGGGTGCAAGTCAAAATGTTGATTTACCAAACCCACGTAACCTTTAAACCTATGCTTGTACATCAAAACGTATGAAACTGGTGGAGTGATTCGAACACCAAAACGGACGGTGAAATGCATGTTGTCTATGCAAGACTTCCAAGCCTTGCAGACACTGCGGCATTGAGCCACACACCTCACTGAGAGCCTGTTAACTATATCCATTTGAACTTCAAGTGGAATGTTGTCAGACATCGTGAAATTTTTTTGGGCAACTGTGAGATCAGTTAAGATGGGCAAGTTTCACAAGAAATGGGGATGGGCAACTATTAAACTGTAAGAGTATTATAAATAATAGAACAATTAGAGCATTCATATCTAGGGACCAACCCATAAGATATGCATTTAAGAAATAGTACATGTATTAAATGGTTAAACAGTTAAGTTCCAGTTTAAAGAGTTGACTTGTGCTTAATACTACCATGAAATTAATGATCAAGTACAAGGGACTGGTTCATAAACACTTGAAAGTGTATGTTACATAATTAATTATAGTTGGGCAACTATGACGCATGGGCAACTTAGTCAAGAACTAGTTTGTTTGTAAGTACTAGTTACAAAAATGTTGTTCCTTTTTAAAGTCTGATAGGCAACTTAGTGAATAACTAGTTTGTTAGTCAATAACTAGTTTGTTAACTTTGTTGTGTTGACAAACATTTATCAATTAAGGACTTATAAGCAATGGTACCTGTAAACATGCACGCATCTTCTTGTACCAAGGACGCCACTCTACTTCAGGCTTATAGCCACTGTCGTAAAATGTTACAACCCCCGTCCTAATATGGAATCGAGCCAGAAACCAATGTTTTTCCTTTTCATTTATAGGCATATAAACCTGCCGTATAACACAAAAGGCCAGTTTTACAAAACACATAACAATATATGTATAAAGCCATGAACACAACTATTACCTGTTCAACATCAGCCCATTGGTGTTTGTACTTTTCCCCATTAACATACCAAATGGGGATGGAGTCTTGTAATAGCAGCTGAACAAAGTATGCAGTTACCATAGCCCAATCAGCGCCATCGGGCCTGAAATGCAACATGTATTCCACCCACAACTCTATGTGCTATAAATCAACAATAAAAATTGATTAGGGTATAAAACCAACAATATCAAATGAATATACCATCGGGGTGAAAGATATGTGTCACTGTTACCTCGTCCATAAGCCAACCTTTCTTAGGAGGGTCTAAACACACTAAGGATTCCCAAAATCTCCGATCCACACGAACTTCTTTGGACCAAGGAAACATACATCGAAGGGGCCCCTGCTTTCCAAGAAATTCGTCGTAGTCATCAGTAAGATGTAGTTTGTCGATAGCCTTGTTCCTTCGGGAAAGAACCTACACAAACGTAAATTAAAAACAGTTTTAAAAAATATATATATTAAAAGTTGTTTTTAATACCTCAACCCAAGGTTTAACATTTTTTAACTGTGCAGTCATATCTGGATCCCGGCACCCATGTGTTCGATTATTTTCAGATTCCACAAATCTTTTTGACCAGTAATACGACGACTCAGCGCCATCTTTTTTACTCCTCATGTCAGGTGTTATGTCTGCCTTGGCTCTTTTCCAATGGTCTGAATTATAGAAAGCTATAGACCTCTTTTTCTTTTCCTTCTCAATCTTCAACAACTTTGCCTTTTGCAACCTGCGATTCTTCTCCTCTGTCATAGCCATTAGAAAATCCTTTTCCAACATCTTTTGTTCTTCCATCCTCCACCGTTCTTCCTCTTCTTTCCTCAACCTTAATTCCTCTTCCAACAGATACTCCTGAGTAACAGGTGATGCATTTAAAATACATTTAATACAGTATGGCAAAAGTGTACATTTGGATATCACATTACCAGAACTACATCATCCTCATCATCACAATCTGCCGGCTCTGAACGAATGCTAGAAATAAGAGAGTCAACCAATTCGTGGAATTCACGATTTAGTTGCTCTCGAAACTCATAGCTGAGGTGGGAAAAGGATGTAGTAAAGTCCAATTTATCCTGTAAGCGAAATAAAGTGCATTGTAAAAAAAACGGATAGTTCTTTCAAAGAAATAAAGATAATACTTGGATGAACTGGCGTACCCGAAATCCGCAAGTTCTTTCACTTGCAAGGACCTACAAAGTAATAAAGGGTATTATCCTTAAGAATAATTCTAATATAAACGTATAATTATTATTTAACATTGACTAGCAAATTACCTGAATAATAGCCTCGAGTTTGAAAACACGAGAATTCAACTCTTGAATGACACAATCCTTGAGGCTGATTTCTGTAAGAAGACTACTGGTCTGTACCCTAGACACAATCGGTAAATACTTTTTTTCTGTCCTACCACGTTTCCGTGAAGCAGCCAACTTCTGTAGATACACATCGTAATCATGCGGTAATTTAGTTGGAAGACTCCTTGGTATGTAGTGCAGGTAAAATTCCGTAAATTGACTATACCACTCCGACTGGTGCTCGTCTAATGTTGGTTTAAGATCATAAATTATCTTCGAGTCCTAAATAACATCATCAACAACAAGGAAATTAAATTGCATATACCAGTCCGACTGGTGCTCGTCTAATGCATGTGTTTTACCTTGCCAAATAGCAATCCATAATGCGATCTTGTAAACATTACTTTCCTTGACCACGCTACTGCCCTTGGTATGACATCTGGGACTTTATTCCACCAACGACTGCTTCTTTCAAACGACTCAAGAATCCATATCTACAATAATAAAGATGCATTACTCTCATACATTGGGTTCAATAATAATACTAAGAAAAGATAATATAAATAGGATTAACCTTGAATGCCCAAACAAATCCACCAACCGTGTATGTGGGAACATACTTCCGGTCTCTTTCCAGACCCTTTAGGTGTTCCCACTTGTGGTTTGATACAACGTCTAGTATCTGGTCATACAAGTGCCTCCAAATGTGCTCCCCCCATGGAAAGGAGTTCCATGCTTCTAGGTCTTCGACCAAACGAAGGAGTGAATCATCCACCTCTTCAACCAATAAGCGACCCATAAAAATAACCTCTAACGATAACAATAGACACACACGGACTGCGTCTTCATCAGTTAATTTACCGAACAACTCTTCATCCTCAATAACACCAACAAGATCTAAGTTGGAAAGTTTTACCCCTAATTTTTTTGGAAATACCCTCAACTTAAATGTTAAATCCCCTGAACTATATAAATCAAAACTTGCTGTCCCAAAACGAAAGCCTGTTATCAGAGAAAACTCCGGTCGACCAAAATGTAGACAACGACCATCAACAGTATATATAAGGGGCATGTCATAGCTTGTTTTATCCACGAAACCCTGTTTTTGTAAAACATAATCTAACATATGTGGTTCATGGTCAAAGAAGAACATATCCAGCCACCCTCCAAAACAGGTTGTCCTAAACAATTTCTTTCTAGTATGATTCAGCTTTTCTTTAATTATTGGAAAGTATTTCAATTTGCTCCTTACAATGACATTGGCTTCGTATTCCTAAGAAATAAAAAAAAACATAAAAAACAGTTAACAATAATTATACTGACTTCCTAATACTGACTTCCTAATACTGCGATCATATTTAACAAATGAAACATTACTATCATACTCACACCAAATAAACAATGGCCCAATAATACACAACTATTTAAACTTTTAAAAACCTAGCAATAGTATATAAGAAGTATATCAGACTCATATAAACTTCCAAAGCGAGTGTGCAATGTAATATGCATTAACAAGGGTCAGATATGTCCAAAACTAAACCAACTACTTCAAACAATTACCTATGTAAAGGAGTTGCTTAACATAGTTGATTGTCAAAATGTTATAAACAAGTGGATAAACGTTAGTACTTTGACCCTCCACTCGAAATCCGATTGCCATGTCAAAACCCATTGCTATGACAGTGACATAGGAATGGGTTTTCGAGGGGAAGCTCAAAGTACCAACGACCTTTCTACAATTCGTGGATTCTAGAAAAGCATTTCAGTTGGATAATCATGAAGTGTGGCGTGTCATGAACATTACACACTATCGTGATCATTTAGAAAAGTCAATTTGAATGTATGAAGTTGCGTCTGGCCACATTCTTACTTTCAACTTGACTTTCAATCCACAAGTATATCATATCCTTTCCTTCTTTGTTAAGTAACTCCTTTACATATATAAACTAATTTTTAATAAAAAGCTATATGAGGGCTGAGGGCTGAATATTTAAGGCTAGAAAGGTGGTGCAAAAGGGTTTAGCTTCCTCTCAGAGTTCATAACTGTGTATGTGATGTTAGTGTGTAATTTTTGGTGTCAAACTCTATATGTGTGTCAGAGAGAGAGAGCAGATATGATAAGAAGACAGATTAAAGGTTTTGTAATGATACTGCTAGAATAGTGCAGAGTGAAATGGGGTTAATGAGGCACCCTCACAAACCCTTTCATATCTCTCGCCACCATTCCACCACTATCCTTACCATGACCTTGACATCTCTTTTCTTATCATTTCTGACCTCTCTTTCTAACACACACACACAGAGTTTCACACCAAAAATTGCACACTAAAAACACCCACACAGTTATGAACTCTGAGAGTAAGCTAAACCCTTTTGAACCACCATTCTACCCTCATAATCAGTAACAAAATATAAAGATAATATAAAGTGATCATATCAACATATGAAAAAATTAACTTCCCTAAATGGACCATGGGCAACAGTCGGCTTTGACATTGGTCTAAAACTCCTCCATATACTTGTTTGTTCACGTGCAATCCAGGTTTGGTGATTGAATAGCATGTCAGATCTAGGTTGATTTATGATTCACACAAATTATCCCAGGTCTGACATGCCATTCAATCAACAAAGCTGAATTGTAAGTAAACAAACTATCAGCATTTGATTAACGTGCCTCCATCTAAGATATAACCGCCATGGCTGCAAACAGTAGTGCCGTAGATCCATCTTTGATCATTCATGTGTTAGTTTCGTAACATAATACGGAGGCTCAGATCTGTATAAATCAATAGATTACATAACATCAGGATACAACCGTCATGGCTGCAATAGTATAGAATTGCCGCGCCATGAAACGGACTATCGCATCATTTGCATGATTTAATAAGATACTTCTCATCACAGCCTCTTACCAATTAACAACATATATACATAATGTGTTGCCGTGGCTGCAAAATAATGTATTAAAATTGCCATGCCAACATACGGTAAATCATATCATTTGCATATCAAATAAGATAATCATCATCACAGCCTCTTGCATGTACTAAATACAAAATACATTTCAAACCTTCCTTCTCAAGTAACTACAATGTGGGCCCAATAAATAAGCATTGGCAATAAATAAGCAAACGTTGCCCAATAAATCAGGTAAGTAACTACAATGTGGGCCCATGTCAAGTATATGGGAGAGGTTCCACCTGCACCACATTTATTGACATATTCAGGGTAATAAATTTTGAAACTTACCCACCTTATATGTGTGAATTTAAATTCAAGTGGTGTTGCTAAATAGGTTACAAAATTCTATCAATAATGTCTACAAAAGACTTCAGCCAACAATTTCCGGAACTGTTTCCGCAACAAAAAGACTTCAGCCAACAGTTTCCGGAACAAAAAGACTTTGGCCAACAAATTGATGAACAACAACTTTTAATAGAAATGGAGGAGGCTGCTATTAAGGAGGAAGAAGAATGGGAGATAGCAGAAAGACAAGTGCTGTTAGAGATGGAAGCCGAAAGGGAGCGACTTATGCTCCAAGATGAAGAAGTGCTGTTCGAGATGGAAGCCGAAAGGGAGCGACTTATGCTCCAAGATGAAGAAGTGTTGTTAGAGATGGAGGAAGCTGCTCGGGACAGAGAATTCAATGCATTGTATGCAGAGTGGGATGAGCGCAGATTTGAAGGTTGCTCTGAGTATCTTTACGACGATGGTTACGACTCTAACAACTCTCAAACTTGGGATCACCCGGATTATATTTAGTTGTGTCGCAATTTAATTTTCTGTGTATTTTGTTTCGTTAACCCAACCAGTTTGCACCATCATTAGTGTCTCTTTATTCACTTACTACCACTTATCTTACAGTGGTTTGTCAAACTTAATAAGTAGCAACAAATCACTAAAACCACAAGAACAATGAATCACCCAATAGGTTACAAGTTATCTTACAGAAACAATTAATCACCCAATAAGTTAACCCTAAAATATCGAAACCCAAAATCAAACAAGAACAATTACGTTAAAGTTAACCCTAAATTAGCGAAACCATAAATTATCGAAACCCTAAACTAGCGAAAACATAAATTAAGAAAACCATAAATCAATAGATGAAAATACGTAAAATTACTTACCCTAGCCCTAAAAGTTTTTCTGATAGACATTAGATCGGACAGTGTAGTGCCGATTTACTGCCAATGTGATCGGACACGGTGTTCGCTCTTGCTGAGAATTGTGTTGAGGAAGATTGTGTTGAGGAACTGTGTGGTGGTGATGTGGTGGATTCAAATAAGAAGTGTGTTGAGGAAGTTTATCTGTATAAATGTATAAATGTATAAAGGGATGTATAAAGGTTAAACTACTTATACCTTTTTTATAATTTTTTTATATCTTCAATACATTCAACACTTAATACATCATAAGTTGCCCAAAGTACAACCTTGTGGGACCCAGTTGCCCAATATTTGTGTACTTTTTAATAATAAAAAAAGCATTACTTTTTGGCTAAAAGACAAAAATTGTCAGTTGCCCAATATTAAAAGTCAAAGTTGCCCAACTGCAACTTTAGTACACTTGTACTAGATAAGTACAAGGTTGCCCAAAAAAATAGGACACATGTCACGTATTTGATAGAGTTGCCCAAATATTCAGTTGGGAGAGTTGCCCATGGGGCATTTTGAGAAGTTAAAAAAAAGTGGAGCTTTTGGGGTAATAAAGTTGGGCAACTGGGGCATTTAGAGAATTTTCCCCTAATTTAATTCCTCCTGCAGTAATATGCTGTTTACGTCTAATTAAGTTATCCTGTTAGTAATAAATTATCATAGTTACATAAAATTCTGACAACTTTCTTATTGTTAACACCCTTTGACTATTGTTAAGTAATTCTGGTTACGTGACTACGTCTAATTTATTACGGTATGTTATTCAACTATAGATAATAAGTTTTCATTCATAAGAACAACGATTTTTATCTTTCTTTCTTTTGTAGTAAGTTATAGGTTTGTTCACATAATTTATGCATTTTTAGCATAACATTATCATCCGGAATTCAATTATAAGTTGTTATTAAAAGGTTTGAGTCGTCGCAGAAATCGGTGCACCCATTTAGAGTGTCGACTAACCATTTTCCAAAGTTATATAATCCCATGAAATTTACCTGCTTTTGCTTGTTGTTTACTGTTCTTTTGCTCTCTTTTTTTTCCTCTCTCACCCGCACACCTGCTGATACGACCCGTTAGGGTTATATCGATAGTATACACCACTTCAAGCGGGCGCGAGCTCTTTAAGAATATATTAGAGAAGAGAATACCAGATATGTTTGTTTGACAAAGCTTAATCGATTTCATTAATTGACAAACCTTAAATAGACTATTATGAGATAATCTCATATAACAGTAATACTTATCCTAAACAATGACACTTATCCTAAACAATGATTCACTTAACGTACTTTGGCACTTATCACCAGACACCTACTTTGGCACTTATCACCATTCGGGACTAGACACGACCCTCTTGGGTAACACTTTTCATCTTGCTAGGTCATAACATTCCCTTCTCCTTCAAAGTCACCTTGTCCTCAAAGTGCTGCTTCAAAATCTTGCTTAATGAAACTCCAGGATCCCATATTCTTCTTTGAATTTTAGCCTGCATCTTTTCTCTTTTAGACACTCGTCATTAAGAGTCTTCAATAATGGAATAAGACCATGTAGGACATAAACAAAGTATGGGACTTCTTTATCAACACCTTCATTATTTTCATTTACCCGAACACGTATGACCCTAGCACCTTCAAACACGTTTGGCTCGTCATTGTTTTGCTTATCGGCCACACCCTCATTAACAACCTCGCTCGCTTCTAATCCCGTCCCCGACTCATCACTGGAAGTAGCATCGAACGCATTACTCTCTTTTATATTTTCTATTAAACTAAACCCTTTCATCTCAGTAACACCATCAACAATTTTCGCAGTAGCAGATGTGGTTCCCTCCACACCCTTCCTTTTCTCATGCATACCGTTGGTTTTCGCAGCGTATATAAGCCTCAAATCAACGAAGCAGGTTGTGATTTGAGTCACGAGAGCATCATAATGTTCTTTTAAAAGCAATCGTAAGGTTTGTTCGTCCATAGTTATGCACAGTAAATTCCGCGATGAACATTACTCGCGAATAGTGAACGATGAACAACTTTTTTTTTTCTTTTTCTTTTTTTTTTAATTTCGAACCCTAACCCTCTCAACGATGACTCTCAATGAAAGCACCAGTTGATACGACCCGTTAAGGTTATATCGATAGTATGCACTACTTCAAGCGGGCGCGAGCTCCTTAAGAATATTAGAGAAGAGAATTCCAGATATATTTTTTTGACAAAGCTTAATCGATTCATTAATTGACAAACCTTAAATAGACTCTTATGAGATAATCTCATATAACACTAATACTTATCCTAAACAATGACACTTATCCTAAACAATGACTCACTTAACCTACTTTGGCACTTATTACCATACGGGACTAGACACGACCCTTTTGGGTATCACTTTTCATCTAGCTCGGTCGTAACACCTGCACTGTCGGAGGTTTTGTTGGAAGCAGTCTCTCTACTTCCGGATTTATCCGGAGGTAGGGGTAGGATCCTTCTACATTTTACCTCCCTCATACCCTGCCCTCCCTGCCTTGGCAGGATTGGGTTTATTGGTGTTGTTGTAGTATATATTCCCATGAAATGATCATTTGTTCACGTGAACTTTAACCAGGAGTAGGTTTTGAACTCATGACCTAAATTTTTTTTAATACTTCATACCGAGCTTTTGCGATGAGGAGTCATACCCATTGAGCCAATGTCCAATGGTTCGATTATGAGTAATTTAATTCTCTAGTTTTAACGGTCGTGTCAAAATGAAAAACTTTGTAGACGCATCAACAGTTTAAACAATATTTTGAAAAATATGTTACTCATGTTAGGATTAATAATTACATAAAGTAAATTATTTATGATGATATGCTACAAGTTATTTATTTAGACTATTACCCTTAGTCGTTAATACTAAGTAGAAAATATCTGATAACAAACCAACTTAGCTAAAACTTGGCTCACTTTAAATTATTGCATATTTTTAAGCTAAAAAATTTATTTAATTTGTCATCCAAGATAATATTACTAGAATATACTAGCAAAATTTACTTTACCACTTAAACACCCTTTTTAACAAAAACAAATAGCAATTCACCCACAAAACGACGAAAGAAAAAAAATAAAAAGAAATAAAAAAACTCAACAGCACCCGTTGGTTCAACGTCTAAAAAGCAAACGACGGACGAATAGCGGGGTGCTCAGTGCAGTACGGTGCGGTTCGTTGTTGGTCATTTGGTGGACGAACAATCTCCCATACTGAACTAGAATGCACTTATAACATCAAATTTTTGGTACCTTTCAATATACATTTTCACAGGTTAAAAACTTAAAAAGATTTAAAAGTTTATTTTTCAAAAGTAAATTTTACAGAAATAAATATTGAAGAAAAAGTGGAAAACGGTAAAAGTTAGAAAAACGGAATCTTTTACGCACTTCTCCAACTATTCCGTAAACTTAAAAAATTAAACACTTCCACGCTCATAGAAAAGTTTATAAAATTAACTCTTTTTATAAAATAAATTTTATAAAAATAGATGTGTCAGCCAAGCACACTGGATCACAGTGCTTCTGCACCTGCATTTGTTGAATGGAATCTCTTCCTTTCTCTCTCACACACTAATTAAAAACACATACATCTTCTCTCTCTAAATCCCATCACTTCAATTCAATAATAGCTCAAACAACAATAAAGCACAAAACTAAAAACTAATCTTGGTCAATTGTTTCTCATTCCAATCTGAATCAATTACACCAACAAAAAATTAAAAAATCTACCAAAAAAAATAAAAAAAATCTATGTACCAAAATTATGTACAATTTTTTCGCGACTCAAGCCCAAACCAATGGACAAAACTTCGATAATTGTTTTTACAGTTGTCGAAAGCAGTCTCTCTACTCTCGGGTTTATCCTAAAATAGGGGTAGGATCTGTTTGCATTCTATTTCTTCGTGCCGGGTTGTTACAAAAGATCCTTAAAAACAACTAGGAGTTATGTTTTGTTTTTTTTAAGAATCGCCGTAATCACGCCAACAGACCAACATAGTGACACATCTCCTCATGATATAAAATCTGGCCCTTTGTTCCTTAACCAACCGAGCACATTTTCTTGTAAAAGCACATCGGCGGTGAGTGGAAGGGTTGCGGATGAAAGATGAAGTGGAAGAGCGGCTTCTTGAGATGGATTCTTTTTTGGAAAGTTTCCATTTTTCGTCTAGGTAGGTGAAGTGAGGTGGTGGTGGTGGGGCTGATGTTGATGGTGTAGTGAGTGAGTGTGAGGATGACATATTTTAACGGTGGGCTGTGAGATGTGAAATTGTACTTGTGTTATATAATGGAGGAGGGGGGTTTTAATTGGGAAAACAAGGGGTGGGGTATTTATAATGGGGGGAAGTGGCAGTGGGTATCACCTGGGTCTATCCGTCACAGACACATACATATTTACATTTACACTCTCTCATTTATTTATCTTTACTTTTTTCTCCTGTATTCAAATCAGTGTTTTTATCTTACCATGACATTTGTATTTTTACCGTATATAAACTTACTTTACTCCATGCTTGTTAGTGGCGGAACTTAAATATTTATTTTGAGATAGTCGAATCGGAGATTTATTTGCAACCTCAACTAAATTACCCTTAAATCTTATAATATTTATATTAAGTGTCGCAAATTTTGAAAGAACCGGGACCCTCCCCTGCCCCCAAAAAGTTCCGCCCCAGATGCTTGTTAGGGTGGAGTTAATCGTAAACAAATTCATCGCCTTCGCATTAGTGGTACACTAATAATATTCAGCAAACCAACAAACTAACAATCAACCAGATGTAATAGTGAACACCAAATCAAACATACAAAAAGAAAATTGATTTGCACATTCAAAATTTTGATTAGAACACTTTATTTTGTGCATAACATAATTGTACAGTCTTTATAGTGTGCTCTGTAAACTTGAATAATGATTGTCTCAATCAAAATAAGAAATGTATAAATCACCTCCCATAAAAAATACTACGCTTTATACACACAAACCACACAAAAAAAGATGGCAAACAATTCGGTGGCCTGCACCACCAAACCGTGCACAAAATGGTCGATGGTGCGCGATAGGAGGCATGTGTCACGGGGATAACGCGTGATAGGGTGACATCACCAAGTCGTCGACCACCACCATAAAACTTAGCCTTAGAACACAATGTGACATTATAGGTGTGTCACATTAGCTTCTTATAACATTGTTTCGTGTGTGAACTGAGGCCGACGAAATAACAAACATGCAAAAACTAAAAAAAATAAAATAAGATAAACCTACTGAGATGGCGTTAGAGCCTTTAATGTGATTGCTAGTGTGTTGCCTCAGCCAGAGAGTTCAAATTCGCACTATAACATTGACGTAACTGCTTTCTTTGGACATATGTTATGAGCTCAAGATAGCTTGCCTTACTTCGGTTTCTCGTCGATATTAAGAGAATACAATTTATTTTATTTTATTTTAAAGATATATTTGCGAAGTTTTTATTGTGAAAAAATGGTTAATTATGATTATTTAAACGTTGTCGGGTAAATGTAGTAGGATATTGCTTGAGTATGAAAGTTGACGTGACAACAATTGTCTTTGTGGATGCTTTTTCGAGTGATGATATATATGTGGTATGTTTGGTGCATAGCATTTTGAGGCATTTAGGAGTTTTGGGTGTTGAGCGTTGTGATTTTTTAAGTTCGTTTGGCAAGCAACTAATAGTTTTATCTATTTAAGAGCTTTAATCATTGAGGAGTTGTTATACACATTATAATTAAAATAGAGCTACGTTACTATAACTTCTTCTCATAGTTACTGCTCACTACTATAGCTTAGACTAATAGTAATGGCGACCCTATGGGTGGCCAGAACACCCTGTCAGCTCAGCGCCACCTCAGCTTCTCTCTCTAACACCAAACATATGATCAAATGCCCGTAGTTAGGCGACCCGATTAAAAAAAAATGCAAACATGCGGCGATCCAACCATGCAAAATAAAGGGGGCGTGTTCGGTATGGGTTGGCGTAGAAGGAAGGGACGCGGCCTCATGGGTAAACTGACCATGGGTGAGGTCGTTGTTACGATTGGCCTTACTGTTACCTATATTTTTAACAAACCACCCTTGATGCGTGTCAATTTTACCAGTAGTGCATGTAGACAAAGAATCTTCGTAATTTCAAATCATAAATACCCCTTGGACCATTTCTTAGGTATACGTCTAGAGTTTGCAGAAGTGTAATATCACATGTCGCCTTCATCAACTACCTTCATGGTAATGCAGATCATAAACGAGGAATGTTAGTGTCAATTTTATTTATTTATTTATTTTTGAAAGAAAGAAGTGTCAATTAACTAGGGTATATTTGCTATAAGGGTATAGGAATCATCATTGTTCACATAAAGGTCTATGTTGGCGGGAACATCCTGATCTCGGGTGTCTTTTGGCATCAATCATTGTTCATTCTATAAGGAATAGCTCCGGCAACTCTTCTGACCTATTGGGGCACCAACTGGAGTGAGCACGAGCCAAGACTCGGACCCTCTAAGCTCTTATTCCACAAAGTATCTTCAGTGTGCCGATAGGCTTTGCGGATATGGGTACCTATATGAATCAAATGCCAATAATGAGACTTGAATCTTGATCAATTGACTCAAGCACAAGTGCTCCAGTCATTGGACTAATACTTCAATGTTAGGAACCATCATTTTAATATAAGGTGTTCGATTGAGAGATGTAGGAATTATGAAGTGGATGTATATGCATAGACTTATACTTAAGAAGAGAAAGTTTCGTTGAAATCTTTTCCAAATTTCATTTCTGACCACAAATTATTAACTTAATCATATTTTATCTTTGCTTTTAGTTCTCAATGTCAATATCTTTGCTTTTCAAATTTCATTTTCTTCTGTATCGATAGTGATTCATTAAACAAACCAAACAACACCCCTGGAGTTTTAGTTAGAAATACTCCCTAGACATCAAAATGCAAGTAAATTGACGAAACTGGCAATGGCAAAGATATACAAGCACAATATTTCACACTTACGAAACAATAAACAAAAGTAAATGAATGAAATTGCACTGAACAAACTATCGTGACATTATAATAGAGTAAAAATATTATTGCAATAACCATAAATAGACTAATCGAGTGATGGGGACTTGTACAATCACATGATGACTCCACTCTTCTGAACTCGCTTTGAATGTATAGGAAAGAGGTTAAAAACAAGTAGAAAATGCCTATGGCAAACCACTTTGTATAAATATAATAAAATAATTCCACTCGGGCTAGTGGCGCATGGAAGACACGATAGGGACGCGTCCTCCTTATTACCCCCACCCCATTGAACACGCTCGAGTTGGAGGGCGTCTTCGAGTAAAAAAAACTAGCCAACTGGAAAAAAAATGAACCGTTGGTTATTTGTTAAAAAAATATCTAAACATTTATATGTTACCCCAATAAATATTTTAATACCCATTCATTTTTATTCATACTTTTAAACACATTTTTTCTATACAATCTAATCTTCTCATTTAAAAACATTGTCTCAAAAAAGTCACAAAACCAAGACACAAAAAACACGTCACCCACAAAACGTTTCAACACCCAATTCCAAATCTCATTTTGGTCATCCAAAAACCGTTTATTTTCAACTAACAAGTTTTGTATACGAACCACAACAACAACCACCTATTTATCCAAACAATCCATTTTGCCTTCGCTTAACCAACAAATGTACCAACAACAACACAATTTGTATCGTCCACAAATGTTCCACGATTTATCTACACCACCAACGTATCAACCTCAAAACTCT
Source organism: Chrysanthemum seticuspe (assembly GCA_019973895.1). NCBI lineage: Eukaryota > Viridiplantae > Streptophyta > Magnoliopsida > Asterales > Asteraceae > Chrysanthemum > Chrysanthemum seticuspe. Next base: position 248,057,774 of record BPTQ01000002.1, on the reverse strand, counting down.
CAACATATTCTCCGGTTCACCATTTTAGTGTTGATGACATAGAAGATATGGATCCGTTTTTTGGTAGTCCACATTATTCTTTAGCTCAAGCTTCGGGATGTCCATTCAAACCCGTTCAAGATGGTTCTCCCTTCAAATAGGTGTCGGTCGTAAAAGAGAATGTGTCAAAAAGGCAAATGGCTACAAAAGAGGATGCTAGAGTTCCATGAACCAATGCGGAAGAGTTAGCGTTGTGTAAAGTTTAGATCAACAACGTCCAAAAATAATACCATAAGGGATGCTCAAAAGAGTCATAGGTTTTTGAATGGAGGTACTAACATACTGTGAGAGGAAAATGGAGAAATTGAGAAGAAGCTAAGATGACCTCAACTACAAACGGAAATCGCAGATCCAAAGTTGGTCAATTTTGCGAGATTTGTGATAATGTATGAAGAAGGAATCAGAGTGGGTTAAATGACCAAGGGTGTTCGATAACTCAAATATGAATATCGTATGACGTATGCTAAAAACTTTACACTTGTTGAGCCGTGCAAACTTTTAAGCGAACATAAAATTTGGTAAGAGATAGAACTGCTAAAATTTTATAAATCCAAAGCCGATTCAAAAAAAATTAAAGAGATTGGAAACCACCTCATTCAACACATCGGAGGAATAGATTCGGGGAGTTCGACCAATGGGCAGGGATAAATCTAAAAAGAAAGCGCCATCCTCATTCTTTCCACCGGAATCTTTAGTTGCTGCTCTCGCACCATTTGTTGATTTGTTTGTCGATAAACGAAAAAATGTCCACTCGGGTCTCTCTTCAAAAAAAAGGAGACCGGAGCTCTTATTTGGAGATCAGACAACGACAAATGGAAATGAAAGAAAAGAAGTACGCACAAAGACAAAAAGAAATTGACACAAAGTCAAATGTTAAAATGTCAACAAGAAAACAAGGTAGACAAGACATCTTATTCTATCATAGTCTTGATAAACATTTGATCGAAAGAAAATGAGAAATGATGGCGGTGATGAAGCAACAAATCAAAGAGAACTGTAATTTAAATTATTAATTTAAGTTTTTAATTAATTTTAATGTAAATTATTAATGTAATGCTTTTTAGTTGTTAATGAAATATTAATTTTACTGTTAAATAAAATAAAAAAGAAAGAGAAGTTAGTGGTGAGATTGGTTGTCTTATTACACTAATTTAGTGTAGAAGTTTGTTATATGAAAATGACGCTGATGTAGCGCAAAATTGTAAATGGTGAAGTTGGTTTTGATGCTTTCTTATTACTCATATCTTAGAGCATTTACAATGTGTTAATACAAATAAGCCGTAAAAACGTTTATTTATATTTTACGATCTTCTAATGTTTTGTCGATAACAAAAGTAAGATCATTTTAACGAAACAAATAAAATACGTAAATGGTTTGAACTAATAGTTTTCTAACACACTTACGCTTTCACATAAAACACTAAAACTAGTATAAGTGATTTTATGCTTAAGATATACATATGTACAACAACTATTGTTTACATATTGGGATAACATATACTTAACTAAGTATATACCAAAATGGGTAAAAACAAGTATATACTAAAATGGGTAAAAACAAGTATATACTAAATAGGTAAAAAACTAGCAAATGGTTTTGACCCATAACCCATGGTTTTATTTATACCACTTAGCCAAGTTCATTGTATCCTTAAGATACATTGTATCTAGAATGAAAACCATGGATCAACCCATAACCCATGACCCATAACCAAAAATACCCATGGGCAAAGAGGAGCGTTCCACGGATCCCTGGCTTTGTGCTAGCCGGATCCCAAGTGGAAGGGATCCGTGGGATCCGGGGAAACAGTAGGATTTTTCCTCTATAAATAGTGATCCATTTCTTCATTATTTCTTACCCCTTTCTAACATACTTTCTCCCCTGAGTTAAATGTCACTAACCTTAGATCCAAGAGATCTATGTTTGTAGTTTTGTTTTTGTGTGATCTTTTAGGTTCCTCTTAAAGGCAAGATCACCACCTTTGAAGTCGAGCAAGCTCAAGTCCATGAGTTTCCAAGCTTCTTCATCATCAAGGCTACTAAAGTCCTCTTGTTGATGATCTCTTTCTTTCTTCAAAGAAGTGTAGTGTTGAAGACATTAGTGAAACATGTCTCAAATGTCAAGACGAAGATATTAGTGAAGGGTATCTATCGTCTATAGGATAAGCACTTGTGGTAGGTGCTTAGAAGTCAAGACAAGAAGTATTAGTGAAAGGTGCTTAGAAGTCAAGACTTGAAGCATTAGTGAAAGGTGCTTCGAAGTAAAGACACAAGACATTAGTAAAAGGTGTCTTGTAGATCTAGTCAAAGGCATTAGTGAAAGGTGCCTTAGATGTACATTCGATATGGTGTGTTTTGATGTACTAGATAGACTAGCATTAGATCCAAGGATATTGATGTCCTTGATGATGTTGTAAAGGAGTAAATCTCCTTTGGGACTAGTCGTTGGTGTAGTGTGGTAGTAGTTCCTCCATTGCAATGGAACTAGGTGCTTAGCCTAGTACCTAATAAAGGGTAGGAGACGTTGTGAAGGTGTAGTTCACCTAAGGTGTGAAAGAACTCGGTGGTTAGCCTAGCACCGTATAAAGGGTAGGCGATGTTGTATAGGTGTGGTTCGCCTTGGTGTGAAAGAACTCGGTATTTAGCTTTGTACCGGAAAAAGGTTAAGCGGCGTTGTGAAGGCTTCTCCGCCATAAGGAGATTGGTGTAGTGTTTACGAACTCTCGAGTAGGTGACTCGGGGAGAGGAGTAGGGCAAGGAAGGTGTCCTTGTAGCCGAACCACTATAAATACTCGTGTTGTGGTTTTGTGCTTCTTACTCTTTATCTTTTCATTACATATCTTAATATGCTTGTTTATCAACATCCAACACACACAACCAAATAGATTGACATAAGTCGATCTAAATAGTTTAAAAGGAAGTTTTAATTGGTAAAACTATTCAACCCCCCCCCCCCTTCTAGTTTTCCACACAATGCATCAAGTCTTTAAAGACTTGATACATTTAATGCATTTAATGTTTAACACATTTAATTATTAAAGTGATGCGAAATTTTGCAAAACCACTAAGTTTAACAATCGTTCTCTGGGGAAATAATGTTGTGAAGGTTGAAGTATACCTACGATGTGTACATAACCGTTGTAGTGTTGTATATGTAAGACACGGGTGATTGATCATTCTCTAAAGAAATAATGTTGTGAAGGTTGAAGTGTATGACGAATTAGGTCAAAAGAAGTATGATAATTCTTTTTGTATATTTATAATTTTGTATAAAAGCAGTTAAAATCATAGGGTTTGAAGAGTGGGGTGTTTATACTATATAATTAAACTAAATAAAAACTAAATTAAATTAGTTGCAAGAAAAATAAAGTGGTACCTCTTAGAATGGGAAAATTGTGCTTACTTAGATATCTTTACACCCTAGCTATCTTATATTAATTAGTTGAATTGTCACGTTCTTTCTTAATTGGCGCGTTGTATTTCGGTATTATCGTAGGGTGGTGCCAAATTTCCTAACTTTATGAATGTATAAGTCTCCTTTAAGAAACCCTAGATCTACAAGTTTCAATTAAATCATCTTCCTTGAATCTCCTAAGATCTACAAGCCGGAGTTCACATAATAAATATAAAGAATAAAACTACCAGTGCACTATAGGGTATAAACACGTTTAGTTGGACTTTCAAGCTAATAAATGGGTGAAGAAGCTAGTATTCCTACTCCTAATGCAAGGCAACCAATTAAACAAGTGACGATAATTAATAATTAATAACTAAGCTTCATTTAATCCAAGCAAATACTAATTAATTTAGCATATCATGTTAAAGAAAAGAAAAGCGTATAATCAAACAACACATTGACATAATAAATGATTAAAGAGAGATTACTTAACTTAAATAAGACATGAGCAAAAATGGTTGTAAAAGCCTTACAAAAGTTGTTAAATTCGTCTAAGGTTTCGCCTCTTCAAAGTGTTACATTAATAAAGGAAAACATGCGAAAATATATATAGATTTACAAGTGTGACGGCGTCACGTTATGGTTGTGACGCCGTCAGCTCGCCGTCATTAGGGTTTCTTCAATTGCATCGTCGCCGTCAGGATATATGACGTCATCTCTCTTTAATAAGTCAGAGTCATCTTGTGTTATTTTTACTCTTAATCTTGGTCTTCAAATACAAGTGACGTTGTCAGGTTCTAAACTTGCTCAAATGTTATGAGTCGTCACATGTAAATTTCCATCAAATCATCACGTCCAAATGCATGTGACGGCGTCACGCTGAGGTCGTGACGCCGTCTGGATCCCTTTTCCAGACTTTTTCGTGACTTTATCATTTTCTTGTCCAAATTATCCCAAAACATGTCGATTTCCAGCTTTTGTGTCCCAAGTACCTAAAAGGTAAAAAGGAGCGATTTAAGACAATAATTAATCACAAATGTACGAGTTTAGAGCTTAAATAACCCCCTAAAAACGCACATTTTAAATCTTTATCAAATATACATACACTTGGGATTTGCTTATCTTCAAGAAAATGTACTTTTATCCAATCAATTTACAAGTTATGAGGCATTTAACATTGGTTTAAAGTAGTTTACAACATCCACAAGCTTTACAATAGTCAAAACAAGCACGAAAATTATAGACTATCACCTCATACAAAGTGTTTGGATTCTCTCATCTCTCAGGTGTATAAGTTATATAACATGTATGGAAACAAAGAAATTAAACACTCTCTACCTGTTATAGCACATAGAGATGCGAAGGAAAATGAAGAATAGCCTGCTAAAGCAAATAGATTACCATAGGCTTGAGAAAATATCAAACATCCATCGTTTTGGCGTAAGCACCTAGGATAAACTATCAAAGAGCTCTTTTAAAGGGTTGTAACTTCAGGTGTAAGAGTATGGAAAACATAGTTTGGTGTATATAGGGAATTTCACTAGTGGCAAGTAAATCATCTAGTTAATCACATGCAAAACGTGGTCTTGCTAAGCCAAGACTCGACTCACTAATTATTAACTCTTTTTGTAATTTTCTTGACACAATCTTGACTTAAAGAAAAGATAAAAAGGTGGGACGGTAGTCTATATATTTTTCATTTATTTATTTTTCTTTTATTTTTCTTTTTCTATATTTTTTTCATTTTTTTCTTTCTATACACTATTGCCCTACCATCCGCAAAATAATACATTATAAGGGATTTATAGTTGCATCATTACACTTGAACTTTTACATATATAAAAACTAACTAATGACCCAAATTAAAAGGATCAAAACATGTGGAGTACTTAAATATTTCGTAGATATGGGGATTATAATATTGACTTCGTCCTCATTCTCCATAATAAATATTACTAAACCCATGAGTCCCAATCGTCCCAAAACTGTATACGAAAGATATGACTCGACTTAGCAACCATGTAATCAACTAGACAAATTAACTAAAGGTTTAACAAATAACAATAATACACTAAAATGAGTGCATATAATGTACGCTAAGGCGATTTGGGTGTAACATTTGGGGGTGGATTGTAAACAATGCTCTTTATTAATATTTCAGAATTCACCGAAATATCACGAGAACCGCGAAAAGGATGGGCTCATAGGGGTTAACTAGGGGTATCTTTCACTAAAAATGAGTAAATAGCAAGGGTGTGGGGTTATTACTCGATAAATGTAACCAATGTAATTATATAAACAAGTTTAAAACAAGGGTTATCCTAATGCCTCTTATCATTTAGTTAATCATAACTACACGAATGTAGTCCCACTAAAAATCTCGGAATGCAACACAAAAACAAGTTCTTGAATCTATATACTACCGGTACACTTATAAGCATTAAAATTGAATGCTTTTATATCCTATATATATCTAAAGGTGAACCTCACCTTTTGGGAGTGAAATTTGAGTGGTAAGGTTTTTGTGCTAGCTAAATAACACCTATCCATAAAACGCGTTATTAAGACTAAAGTTTTACTCGTAAATGTCATAAAAAATTCTAAATTTGGTGCTAAAATTAGCCTAGCAAGTATTTCTTTCGATTTATTACAAAACTACTAGAAAATACGACAAAAATCAAGTAAGTGATTAGTTTCTAAGGTGTCCCTTTTTCCTTTTATACACTTAAAGTGAACATTATCCCCAATGTTCTTAAAAAGAGATAAAAGAAACTAATACTCCTCTGATTTACTTGGGATGGACAATATAGAAATATGGTTAAATCCTCCTTTAAAAATTATCCCCAATGTTCTTAAATAACCTGTAAATTTTTAAGAAAACGAACACGAAACCTCACATAAAATCGGCGGAAAATACTATATATAATAAAAACTATCCTAAAAAGCGAATAAGATATAATGCTTGCAAAATAAATGTTTATTGAATCCTGAAATTTTAAAACTTCTGGAAATTTTCAAAAATTAAAATTTGACAGAAAAACAAAAATCTGGAAAACTGTTGCGACAGTGCATGACGTCGTCAGATTATAAGTATGACGCCGTCAGGATTGACATGACAGAATTCTAAGTTTCGTTTAAAATTTCAAAAAAAAAAAAAAAAAACTATATTTTAAAACCTGAAATTTTCTGAAAAAGATTCATCGTGACTCGATACAAGCATTTGAGTCAAAAAAAACACACAAATATGATATAATATATGTTTATCCTTAATAGTAAAGTTTCATGTTCGATTTTCGTTCTTTCAAAACAAATATAAACTTCCCTACAATTATCATTATGTAAAATACATTTATATGTGATTAAGACGAAGTTAAAGACAAAATACATCATTTTCACAAATTTATTCGAAACATGGAAAATTAAACAATAATGATAGAAACATATATATGACACAAACAAAATAAAAATAAAAAAACAAAGCAAATAAATAAATATGCACGGGTTGCCTCTCGAGAAGCGTTTTTCATTATTTACGAGTCTCGTAGCTAGACTCAAAGTCATGGCCTACTTTCTGAAAAAAAAACTATGTACCCATTCAAACCTCTTGATCCTACCTTCATCACGCTTATATTCCGCGCCTAAATTTAAGAAATATGTATAATAAAATTTGTCTTCGCAATCAACCTCAAAAAGCGGGAATGTCATTGACATCTAAATCCTCAATGTCCTTATAGGGGCATTTTGTATTTGACACACTCTACTTCATCCGAAAACTTAAATATTCCTTCATCTCTATTATAACCCAATTTAGATTATTCTACAAACGGTTTTCCTAGCATTATCTCACATAAGAATTGGTCTAAAATACCTCTAACATCTTCTAGGATCATAAAATCACACTTATAAGTAAAGTTTCCCAAGAAAACATGTAATCCTTTTACTCTCCCAACAAAATTGCACAATCGATTAGGGTTATAAGGATCCTTTCTAGGTTTCAATACCTCATTCATGATCCAATTGTAATAGAGCCTAGACATGACATTCATAGGAGCTTTTGAATCAATGTAGGTGTGCTCTTTATATAAATAACCGACCATGCAAAGGATTTTAATATTCAAATAATTGAGCCTTCTAATCCATGATTTTTTCCAACGTCTCGAGGGGATAGGGTATTTTATAAGAAACTTATGATAGTTTAATTCCTCGCGAGTTGGAAAGAAATTTTTTAATATACTATAGTCATCCTTTAGTACCTCTTCCGAATCATCATTAGAGGTAGTCTTACTCATAATAGTACCGACTTTTAACTCAATTTCTTTCTCAATCAACCTATTAAGCCCTCTAAGTTCATTAATTTCATTCTCAATTCGGTCACGCAACAAGATCATTGCATTGGGTAAAACGGATGGATTTGCGTTTTCCATAATGACAAACAGATGATGAAAAAGTTCTTACGAACAAAGACACAAAGAAAAAGATAGGCTACGAGAAAGCTAATAAAATAAAAATAAAAATCTCATTTGATAGTAATCTAGTGAGTTGACATAAACGAGATAGAAATCGGAATTTAAACTATTCCCCGGCAGCGGTGCCAAAAACTTGATGCGAAATTTTGCAAAACCACTAAGTTTTACAATCCTCCTTGGTAGTGTACCTAACCGTTGTAGTGCAATATAGATGAGACACGGGGGATTGATCGTTCTCTAGGGGAACAATGTTGCGAAGGTCGAAGTGTATGACGAATTAGGTCTAGAAGTGTAGGATGATTCTTTTTATAGTTTTATATTTTTTTTATTAAAGCAATTAAAATCTCAAGGTTTGAAAAGTGGGTTTTTTTATACTACTTAATTAAACTATAAAAAAACTAAATTAAACTAATTGCAAGAAAAGTAAAGTGGTAACTCTTATAATGAGAAAAGTGTGTTTACTTAGATATCTTTACTCCGTAGTTATCTCTTACTAATTAGTCGAATTATCACGTCATTGCTTAATTGGCGCGTTATATTATGGTATTATCGTTGGGTGGTGCCAAATACCCTAACTCTATGAACGTATAAGTCTCCTTTAAGAAACCATAGATCTACAAGTGTCAATTAAGTCATCTCCCTATAATCTCCTAAGATCTACAAGCCGTAATTCACGTAATAAATATAATGAATAAAACCACCAGTGCACTGTATAAACGCGTTTAGTAGGACTTTGAAGCTAATAAATGGGCGAAGAAGCTAGTTTTCCTACTCATAACGCAAGACAACCATTTAAACAAGAGACTACAATTAATAATTAATAACTAGTTTTCATTCAATCCAAGCAAACACTATCTAATTTAGCCTAGCATGTTAAAGTAAAGAAAAGAAAAGCATATAATCAAACAAAACATAGACATATTGAATGATTAAAGAGAGATTACTTAACTTCAACAAAACATGAGCAAAAGTGCCTTTAAAAGCCTTACAAAGGCTGTGAAATTCGTTTAGGGGTTCGCCTCTTCAAAGTATTACATTAATAAAGGAAAACATGCGAAAATATATATAGATTTACAAGTGTGACGGCATCGCGTTATGGTTGTGACGACATCAGCTCGCAGTTATTAGGGTTTCTTTAATTGCATCGCCGCCGTTGTGTCTTTGACGCCGTTTTGATGTCTGACACAGTCTCTCTTTAATAAGTCTGAGCCGTCTCGTGTAATTTTTAATTTGAATATTGGTCTTCAAATACAACTGACACCGTCAGGTTCTAAACTTGCTCAAATGTTTTGAGCCGTCACATGTAAAATTTTCATCAAATCATCATGTCCAAATGGAAGTGATGGCGTCACGTTGCGGTTGTGATGCCGTCTGAATCCCATTTCCAGACTTTTTCGTGACTTGGTCGTTTTTATTCATTTTCTTGCCAAATTAGTCAAAAACGTGTCGGTTTTCAGCTTTTGCGTCCTTAGTACATAAAATGTGAAAAAGAGTGATTTAAAGCAATAGTTGATCACAAGTATACAAATTTAGAGCTTAAATGACCCTCTAAAAATAGACATTTTAAATCCTTATCATAAAGTTGTAGGAAAAACTTAAAGTTCACCAAGTTTTGTAAAAAAATTGTACTAATAACTTTTGATGCAATAAAAAAAAAACTTTTTTTTCATTTGACCCATTATGAATCCACCTAGTCAAGTTATTTATTTTGTATTATCCTTGTTATGGACGTATACTTAAAAAAATGATTCACCAACAATTAGAGCATAGTTTTGGTTTATAAAATTTAAACAAATGACGTTGCATATGTGATGGGCAGTTCTTTGCAGAAGAAAAAAACAAAAACATATGATACGGTGAATAGTTGGTTCCCAATGCAAACGTCACGGTGAACCTTGTTTCTGCGTTTTACGAGAAAATATTTAACTCCACGAAATTCCCACTCTACGTTACCCACTGTCGCCTCTTACTCATTTTTTAACCAATTTATTGGAATATTTCTCTTTAATATTTGCAACTACACATATAAGAAAACGTAACTTTTCCGAAGTAAAGCCAAAAAGAGAGAATTGCGAACACGTACGACAAAAATTTCAAACCAGAAATCCCCTAAAAAAGTTACGAGTAAATGCCATGAAGAAAGTTTTACGAGATAAAACAAGAGATAATACGCCAAAATTGCTCAACAACAAAATATATGTGCTAGCAAAGTGGCAGACACGATTATTGCGTCACATCAAACGACTTGGATTGTTGATATCATTTAGGAAAACCCAATAAGATACCAAAAATATGATGTTACTATTTTTGTCGATATTTGATTTTTTATTTTTTATTTAATTATTATTTTTTTGAATAAGATGAAGTGATGAACAATGAATGAAGCAAAATGAAATGATGAAATCTCTCAAAATAATCTAGGGAGGCTCATCATTCCTGAATAAGTAAATATGGTCTTTAAACGTTTAAATGAATTTTGCTAAAAAAAAAAAAAAAAAAAAGGTTTAGTTGAAGGTCTTGGGATCCGTCTATTGCGTTGAAATTATATGATGCTATACAAAAGACACTAAATATAAGAAAACTAGCGTACTGTCACACAAAAATACAATAATTTTACCTGGCGTAGTCGAAAAAGTATCGACCTTGTGTACATGAACTGAAAAAGATTTTTTTTTTACATCAGCTAGATATGATGATAAAATGATACAACTAAACATTTGTGACCGTTACTCCCTACGACTATTTACATATCGTGGAACACTTTAATACTCTTAGCACCTCGATACTTTTCTACTTTTTATAGCTAAGTATCTTCATAAATTCACATTCATTATTTAGGGTTGTGACGACGTATATGCCCCTTCGGTCCAACGCCAAAGGGTCCGATACTCTTAGCCGAAGGGCCCGATACTCTAATGCAACAGTCCAAGGTGAATGGTACGATGATAGGTCATCCGTCCGAAGGACACGCTGACCTGACAGTACTTTTGGCATCTAGCCTGGATACACTTTGTCTCATCCCCGTGGATGTCGGACATGACCCCAGGGACAGTGTCAGGGACAGTGTCAGCTCTGACACCATCGACGGCCCCATGAAGTACGACAGACCCAGGGACCAGACAGTGACATCAGGTAGTATAAATACGCATACAGTATTTGGGATCAAGGTATCATTTTCCTCACACACACATTTATACTATACCTTTCGGTAAAACACATACTTACTCTTACGCCGGAGTCGGGTCCTGGGATAACACCAGGGGCGAGACTAACGCGTCGTTCATCTTAGCAGGTATCTAGAAGGCTTATTCCTAAGGCTGAAAGATAACTGCAACAACCCACAAAAAATTACTTCGACAGGTTGCATGTTTATGCCTACAATCCGTATTCATAAACCACAACAAACTATAAAGACGCCAAACCAAATACCTATGCGGTTTCGGCCTTGTTCCACGAGGGGCTGCCCTTGGGTTCCTTTGTGCGGCTCAATTAGTACTTAGAGTTGTATATAATTCTTAAATTTATTCTTTACGGCTATGAAAATCAAAATACTATGGTGACATTGACTATTAGTTGAACTCTTCTAAGACCAGACGTAATAATGCATTTTACTACTCGTGAAGCACAAGAAGTGTTGAGGCGGTGCCAAAACCATATATGAAGAGTGGCATATGCTTCCAAAAAGCACACATTAGGGACATTTCTTGCGGTGAAATGTGAGGTGCGTCACCGAGTAGGAAGCAATTGTTTGTGTGTATCGGTGTACGTGGGTGTTTAGTAAGTTTTAGATAAATAGTGAGCGGTGAATTATTGTTGGAGGAGTAGAGATATTGGAAATATGTGACACGAAGGCTAAGAGTAATGGTGGCCATCAAAGACCGAGGACACCATTGCCACATTAGCTTTCTCTCTACAGGACAATTTCATGACTAACTTAAAGGACTCGGTGTGGTAACGTGACACCCGAGTTAAACCTTAACTTTTCTGCGTTAAGGGTGCTTTAACCACACCGAGTCCCACGTTAAGGGTGCGTTAAAGCTCTCACGTTAACTCCTTCGCGTTGCGTTAAGGGACTAAATCGAATAAAGAAAATCACTTCAACTCCCCAAACGTCTATATGACCGTTGGTTTTTATGAAAAAAATACTTTACCCCTGTCAACGTTATAAAACGGCTTGTGTGCCTAAAAAAAAAACATTTTCCCACCACTATAAATACCCAATAAACACACACATTTTTTTCCCACATTTTCACAACTAAATCTAATCTATCATATACTTCCATTTGCTAAAACAAATGTCGAGAGGCAACAACAACGATGATTCTTTCTTGAATCACGGTGGGTGGAATAAATCAATCGCGGGTTCATCTTCAAACCCGAACGCGGGTTCATCATCACCTAACATCTCTTTTCCTAACCCACTCGGCTTGTCGAGCCAAGAACTTTACCTACAACATCAACGATTTCTATATTGGGAACAAAGCCAATAAAACACACTAAACACCAATTTACAAAATCTACAATTCTCACAACATTCACAAACCGAAACACATGAGGTTCCCGAAACACCTACATCTCCTCCAAAACCTAAAAGTCGTGGTAAACGAATGGCCAAAAAATCCAAAGACCCCGAACCAATCGATGAGGATGAAGAAACCCGACTTTTTCTCTACACGTTGGCAAACAAGTGAGGAAATATTACTTGTCATCTGTTATGTAGCCGCTACGGAGGATCCGCTTGTCTGGCGTGCATAAGATCGCGATACGTTTTGGCTACGGGTAAAAAATGAGTTCAATAGACTCAATTTTCAAAAATGCAACAAGGATATGATACAATGCAAGTGAAAAACGTTGAACCATGATTGCACAAAGTTCAACGCGTATTATAAACGTTCGAAACGAAAGAGAAAAGTGGCGAAAGTGAGATGGATATCCTCAAACGGGCGAAACAAATGTATCGTGACGAGCACAAAACTGCGCCGTTTAACAACGAGGAGGCTAGGGAGGTTTTGCGCGGTCATAAGAAATAGGACGCGCCGGATCCGCTTGATTTAACCGGCGATGTCCCAAGCCAAACAAACGAGGCTTTGTTTGGTCATGATGAACAACCACGTCGCATGGGCAAAAAGCGTGCTTCGAAGAAAGCCAAATTCGAGAGCACGACAAGTACCAGGGAGCGAGCACCGGAGGAACGAGCTCGTCAAGCCAATTCACAGAGTCTATGACAACCGAGTATCGTATAAAACGGGAAACCGCTCAAGCGGCGTATCGGGCGGCCCAAGTAAAAGATGAAACGATAACAAGGTTGGAAGAGATGAAATTTTTTATGATTGACACAGACGGCAAGGATCCAAACGTTGTAGCTTGGATCAATGAAGAAAAGGAGCGAATCATCAAAAAATATAACTTGCAACCTCGTCACTAGATTTAATTGTATTTTCATAATTTCCTTTATGTTATAGTTTGCTTTGTGTTGTTTTTTTTTCGTAATTTTTTTTAATTTTTTTTTCGTTGTAACCTTTTTTTTCTTCTTAAAGTTCGTATTGTAATATGTTTAAGAATTAATGCTATGTTTTTAATAAATGAAGTATTAGTTTTAGTTTAGGGGTTGAATTTAAAAATATTTGAGTTAAAGTGAGTTAAGATTGAGTTATGATAAGGAGTTTTTTTTTTGAGTTAAGGTGAAAAAGTTAAAGCTGATGTGGCGCTGACGTGACACTGAGTGAAACCTTAACTCATGTTATGATACCTTATGCTCTTATGAGGAGTTTCGTTTTTCCCATAGTAAAAAGATTGGACTCACTTGTCATTTAATATTATTACTTTTTTAGGTGGGGCGCATAAAAATCCTTTATTTCCTCTATATCTACAAGGGATAAAAATTGAGACCCTCCAAACAAGGGTCATTAACAGACGTGAGACCTCACCTACTGAACCCTTAGCTAAGGAAAAAAAATAAACAACCTCTTAGTGTAACAAGGAGACGAAAGACGACACAAAAAACATACCCCACAAAAATGAATTTAATAAACATCTTACAGTTTACACACAAACATCCTCACACAAGTCAGTCGTATAATCAAACGATTTTTTTTTGGGTTTAGACGTATCCCTAAGGGGTTGTGTAATGGAGGGATGCATCTCATATTTGGGTCGACAAACATGGTGACCAACCATTACACATGGTATAACGATGTATGTAATAAGGAGACCCCAAAATCACATTAATCACCGTTACATCAATGTCACATTAAGTTTATCTTTCTATAACAAACTTTAACACTAACTTAATATAATAAAACAACCAACTTTACAAGTATAACATACCCCAATTAAACAAAAACATACCCTCAAAACACACATAAAAAAGACACGCACTACACAACTTGATTTTGGTCAAGACCGAGTCTTGCAAATCTGTCATGAAAGAGCATTGATGATGAGGGGTGTAACAAGGAGAACTCGGTCTTCGAGTTGTTATTGCGGATGGTGTAATCTATAGATTGTGAATTTGGTTACCATTACTTTTACTAGCTCAAACCACGAGTAGACGAGTCTAGACATACGTGTAGAAGTACAATTCGTTAAGAAAAAAGCCAAGCATACTACTTTGTAGTACGGTAGTGGTAAAAAGATTGAAAAACAAAAAAGATATGAGATGCAATTATAACGTGGGAGTAGGAGTGGGGGGCAGTGAAGTGAAGTGATTTGGTGGGAGTGACAACTCAATGAAAGAGTTGTGATGACATGGCAATGACTCGAACAATATCAAAATGGGGTGGTGCATTTGACCCCACTCCTTCACTTCACGGATGCTATTTACTCCTCCATTTCCTTCAAATCTACCTTTACGTACGTATCATTTTTGTTGTTTATAACCTACTTTTTAAAGGTATACATGCACGATCTTTTGTGATATTGTTGTTTACAAAATGAATTCGATTGATTTTGCTTATGTTACCATGACCATGATAATGTTAATAAGAATGGCTAGAGATTCCTATAGCTCATTATTTTTTTCATCAAAGATTCATCATTATGTAGTCAATAAAGTTTTTTCTTTTGTGTATAGTTTTCCATGTTTTGTAATTAAGTTTATTGTTTATTAAACTATATTATTAACATGGAAGCTTTTAATATTGGCTAATACGTGGTGATTATTTACATGGGAACTAAGGCGGTGTTTGGTTCGTTATAATCTATTGTAATTGGACGTAATTTTAATTTGATTATATTACATAATCTGTTAAGTTTGCATATTGGAAGAAATTGTAATTCATATAACCATCATGTATGTTGTTTGGTTTTCATTTTAATTGTAATTCTGTCACTTCAATTACATCAAGTAAAAGAATTCAGATTAAATAAGAAGTGGTATAAAAGTTTTGAATTATGTTAATTTTTATTTTAAAGCATCAATAGTTGTAAATTATTATTATTATTATTATTATTATTATTATTATTATTATTATTATTATTATTATTATTATTATTATTATGACTATTATAAATCACACTTTTATTAAAAACTCATAGGATTACAAAAGATTAGTGGGGAGCTTCGAAACCAACTGAGCCCCCCACCTCTAGCAATGGTAAAACCAATCCTATTAAAGATATGAACTGCTGCACGCGCTCCAATGTCCTGAGTCATCGAGAAACGTCGAATACGCTTGAGTAAGGTGACTGCATCTTTCTCAAGTTCTCCAAAAGAAGAAAAAGAGAAGGGGAGAAAACCATACCCAATATCCGCACATTTGGCCTCGTACTTGACCCGTTTATGCTGAGCAGCATCACTGATCGCTCGCCCTGGTATAAAATCAATCAACCCGGATTGCGTTAAGGGCGACGAACCCGGATTGTTATTATTATTATTATTAAATATTTAATTATTATTATTAATATTATTATTATTAATATTATATTATATTTTATTATTAATATTATTAAATATTATTATTATTATTATTATTATTATTATTATTATTATTATTATTATTATTATTATATTAGTAATTATTTATTTTTATCATACTTAAATAATAATAAATATTATATATGTTATTGTTATTATTACTGTATAATATTATATTATTATTATATTAATAAATATTTACTTTTTATCATATTTAAAATATTACTACCTTCGTCTCATATTAAATGTCTTGTTTTAACTTTTGAAGTTTTTTTTCTTCAACTTTAACCTTAAATATTTTGTTTTGTGTTGTATAATATTTGATGAAAATTATACAAATGAAAAATATATTTAAAACACAATCAATTCATATATTTTGTATCAAGTATTGTATAACACAAACAAAAATATTTAAGGTCAAAGTTGAAAACAAAATAACTTTGAAAAGTCAAAGTGGACATTTAATATGGGACGGAGGGAGTATTATTATTACTATAATTATTTCGAATTATAATGACTGCAAATACAATTCTTTCACATTATAGCTAATTCAGATAACAATTCTAATTCCTTTAATAAATTATAATTTCTTTACATTCTAATTCATTCACATTACATAACAAGTATAGGGATATTTGATAATGATTTAAAACGTACATTTTTAAGGGGTCATTTAAGCCCTTAATCGCCCACTTTTATATTCGTTACTGCGTAATTTCGTTCATTTTCACTTTTTAGGTCTCTTGGAAGCAAAATGCTGGAATGATGCATATTTGGACGAAAAGAAGTGAATATATGAAGAAAATGGCTAAGTCAAGATCAAAGACTCTCAAGCTGCTGGAATTGAAGCTGACGACGTCACAATCCAAGGGTGACGCCGTCCCTCTCTATGAAATTAAATTTGTGATGACTCAGTAGACTTTTTGCTAAATTACACCTGACGGCGTCATGCTTTGAAGAGTAAGGGCGTCACGAAGACTTTTCTTCTCAGACGGCCTAGATCCATATTCAGACGACGTCACTACTGAAGACTGACGGCGTCACAATTACAACGTGACGCCGTCCCAACTAATACTTGGCCAAGACGAAACCCTAATGACGGCGATCTGACGGCGTCTCAACTATAAGGTGATGCCGTCGCAGTTGTAAGATTATATATAGAAATCGAATTTTCAGAATTTTATGAGGTAGACTTGTGGAGTAAAAACCTAAAACGACTTATGTCCGGTTTGGACGGTATATTAGGGTTCTCATACCCTATTTTACATCAAGATAAATATTTTAATTCATTGATTTCATTATGTCTTCGATTGTATGTGTGTATGCTTGCATGTTTAACATGGTCGGCTAAATTTCTTGTGTGTTTGCTTAGATCTATGAAACCTAGTTGTTAATTATTGATTGGTTGTCTCTTATCTTAATTGTAATTGGCTTAGGAGTGCATTAGGCCATCGTTGTGTTTGAATGCTTGAGTAATCTTTGTGAACCTTAGCTTATAAATCACATAGCGAAATTGTAGGTTAAACATCCAAAGATAACCTTAGAGTTAGTTTGTGAAACCTAGAGATTTCGTAGGCAATAACCTCAAGGTAGTCTCAAAGAGTTAGGGATAAAAGAATACCCTACGACCTTAGAAAACACAACGCATTAAGAATAAGGACATGACAATTCAACCACCAATAAAAGATAACTAGGGAGTAATAGTATCTAGGTAGACAAATTTTTAATCATCATACGAGCACACATCAAATAGACATAAGACTACCTATTAGTTTAGATAATTAGATTGTAGAAGTAATCGGTAGAAGTACCAAACCCCCAAATCCAAACCCGAAATTTTACCCTTAGCTTTCTAAAAAATTATAAAAAGATAAAAAATAATCTTCCTCAACCTCAACCTTACCGTAGTATACTTCTTACTAGCATTCCTATTCCCCTAGAGAACGATATCAATACCCGAGACTTACCCATTACTACACTACAACGATTAGGTTCATTGCCTAGGGTGTTGAAAAACTTGCTCGACGAAAAGGAAGTTTCTTTGACCCCGAACGCGGTATACGCGCATCATTCTTTCCGATGTTGAATGAAGTTGGCTTGTATGGACGAATGCTAATTGAATCTCGGTAATGTAATATTTTCATTAACTAAATTACAAGGTGTCGTAATGGATAGTTTTAGTTGTAAATTTTTATATGAGTAAACTGCGAAAATCATCCTATAGTTATTGAATTTGGCGCTAATCATTCATTGCCGATACTATTGGCAAAAATCAATCTCAACTTGTAAAACCTCTGGCACATTACATCCATCCCAAACATAAATGACTATTTTACCCATGTTTAACTTGCCAAACACTCTCAAATTCACTGCACATAATTTTAATTATACAAAATAATTGTTAAAACTTTGAATAGAAATGTCCATTATAAAAAAAATACTACAAACACCTAAATAATAATGTTTTCTCCATTTCTCCCAAGATACATTAATGACAACCATAAATTGACATTAGGGCTAAACCATTACTACCATCAACTGCCACCACCTCCACCATCGCCATCTACAACCATTAACACCATCTCTATCACTACCAATTGTCTCAATTAATCTTGACCTAAAAATTCAAAAGCTCGCAAAAAATATGATAGAGAGTAATATCCATTATCGTTTTATAATTAACCTACCATCATGTTCTTCTGCCTCCGCACAACCCACCGTCGTCACCTGCATCCCCATTTTTCCACTGTCATCATCACCGTGACAACTACAATCAACGACCACGACATCGCAACCAACCATATGATTTTGATTGAAGATTCGGTTTTGATTTTGTGAAAAATGATAGAATAATATGGGGAAAGAAAGATATGGGTTTTATTATTGTTTTGTTTTTTTATATGCTAAACTTAGGAAATATTGCCTAAAATAGAATAAAAATGATTTTTACTTGTGTTTGTCTAACAAGTGTCCCGAGGACACCGGTTAAACCACATTTATTAAACATAATTTATTTTACAAGTATAAATTGCATTTAATACACATTAATCAAACTCGTATATTACCATAACTAAATCTATTTTTTGATTCAATAAACATAAAGTTTCCTTTTATAATAACGTTAAACCTTGCCTTTAGGGTACCCGTTCCCTTTTTACTTTGTGGTTGGTTTATAAATTTGAACATGAATGACGGCTTGATCGCTAGTTTAGGTGTGTTAAAGGATGGAGGTTGAAGATGAGATGAATTAAATGAGTATATCATATATGTCCAAAGTATTTACCCTTTACTTAGTTCACGGAGGGATGTAATGTGCTAGAGGTTTTGCCTTTTGTGGATGATTTTTGCCAATAGTATTGGCAATGGATGTTTACCGTCAAATTTAATAAATCACGAGGATACTTTTGCAGTTTACTCTTTTTATATTTTAGTTAACGTCACATTTCGAAATGAGAAGTGATTTGCGCATTCTCTTTTCTTATTTGCATACTTTAATCTATGCATTCAAAAGTTGTACATTTATTATATGCTATTTTATCAGTTTATACATTTAAGTGTGCAAATAAAAAATAAAAACGTGACAATCAATTCTATGACAAAATAACATTTTCATTTTCTAAAAGCTAAGACGAACTCACGAAGTGACAAAAATTTAACAAACTTGTAGGTGGGATTGAGATTTGATATTTGATGAAGGCGATGTAGTAGAAGCTAGGGGCTACATATGGTAGGGTTGTTACAGATTGCATTGCATAGTTGTGGGCGATAGACATATTGCAGTGGTTACTTGTGGAGGTTACTAAAACAGTTGATCCATCCATCAATTAAAAGATCTCATTTTATACATCACCATCTATTTCTTACAACATGAATGAGTGAATGACGTCTATCACCTTCCTAAAAATTCTTTACGCGATTTGATTTATCATTGGTTGTCAATTCGGTTATTAATATATAAAGAATTTAATGCATGGCTTAGGATCTGAAGATATTACTCCTTGATTTTTACGTTATGTCAAAGTTTTCAACATTAGTGTAATACAGTAAGTTAATAACCATTAAAGGGCCCTATGCCGAGAAGTACACCTAAAATTTTTAGTACTTGTTGAAGTCCGTTGGAAACATTATTTGTGGATTCATGATACGCAAAATTTAGTTAAATCTTTTGATTGTAGTTATATGTACAAAATTTAACCTAAGGTTATGATGACATATAGTCTGGAGTCGGGTAATAAATCCGACTCCAGCCCAATACTTACAAGCCCGGCACGACCTGGGCCAATATCAATAAGCATTTGGGCTCACGAAAGCCCAAGCCCAAATCTATTTACGGAATAGATATCCGATATCTTCTAAAATAAGAAGATAATCATTCCCAACCGACCTAGGCGGGATACGCCGAAGGTTGGGGAACACGGAACCAACAAGGATTCCGTGCGTATATAAAGGGAATCATATCCCTCGTTTAAGGTACGATCTCATAACCCTAAAACTCCTTAAACCCTAAATCGATTACTCACTCTCACGCCGGAGGATAATCGTGGGAGACAATCCCACGGTAAGCCTAACGGTGTTTCTTGTCTCTTAGTGCGCAGGTCTCAAGCAGCAATTCTCAATTGGTACGAGAACCGGAGCTCCAAACCAGGAACGCCCAACTTTTGTATCAACAAGTGGCGCCATCCGTGGGACCCTACACTAAGAACCAACACTAGAATGACAAAGCACGGAAATCAGCGATCGCAGTCAGACCTCATGGGGAAGAAGTCGCAGAGTGGACTAACCCCTAAGCAGACCTCTGGGACAACCAGCGCTGCTAAAAATAAGGGATCAGGCCAAGACTTGATCTTCCCTCTGGTGGAACCGCACTCGGGAACAACCCAAGCCACTACAACCACCACGAGTGGAGTAGACCCACTGCGCACCGTCTTTACCACTCCCTTCCAATCGGTGCTAGAAACTGACCTGACAAAGGTACCGGAGGCACCAGGCCGGGATAAGGGTATAGCGGCAGAAACAAACGCACTCACTCTCGAGGGGGTCGCGCCGGAATTAACACCAGAAGTTTTCGTATCCCAAAACTACGAAACACTAACTGCCCTCATGCAAGAGGAAGAGAAGAATAGATCAGGTCGGAACTTGAAAGCCCGACTCAATTTCGATTCGGAATACGATACTTCCCCACCGCGCCACCAGAAAGAAAAGCGCAGAGGAAACGGTCATAAACCTCCAGTATTCAACAGAATCGGGAGGAGAATCGAGGGTGATGAGACATCTCACTCGCAGCACCTGAGTGATAGTGATAGAGAAGAACGGCGTACCAGTGTCTACGCCAGACTGGGTAGCCGTAACGTACATGACAGACTGGGGCGAAAGTATTCCCCAAGCGAAAGCCCTTCAGATCCAGACTATAGGTCTGACTCTGAGGATGGCCGGCGCAAGCGCCGTAAGAAGGAAAATTCATCTTCTGATAACTCCTCGGACAACGAGGATAGCGATACAGGACATTGGAAATCTAGAAACAGACGCGATAGCCAAGAGGAAGACATGTCTCTCCCATGGCGCCGTCAGAAAGTAGATGCGTTCACCAGACGCATTAGTGATTTCTCTGAGAACAAGAAGAGGCGCATGCCTACAAATGTCAAGACCTATGATGGAGCAGGTGATCCTGACGATCACCTAAAAATCTTTGAATCAGCCGCGACTATTGAGAATTGGCCACAACCAGTGTGGTGCCACATGTTTAATTCCACGCTAGTGGGTAGCGCGCGGAACTGGTTCAACAAACTCCCACGAAGGAGCATAAATGGTTTTGAAGAGTTGAGAAAGGCGTTCCGTCTAAATTTTACTCAACGGAAAAAGTGCGCTAAAAATCCTGTCGAACTCGCCAGGGTAAAGCAGCACCAAGGAGAATCTACGAGTGCATTCATGGAACGCTTTAAAGATGAATGCATGCAAGTTAAAGCATGTCCTGAAGTACAGAAGATCTCTGGCTTCATGAATGGGATTAATAATCCAGAACTCATCAAGAGGTTAAACGACAAGATCCCTGAGACCTTTGATGAACTCATGAAGCGCTCTCGGTCTTTTGTCCAGGGGGAAGCCGCCGCGGCGGATAGCAAAAAGAACCACTCGAGTTACCGGTCACAGGAACAACCTGGGAGACAATCCAATGACCGAGGTAGTAACCGTAATAGGAACTATCGCAGCCAGAGGAGCGGCAGAGATAATGACAGATACACTCCCCTGATCAAAACCCCAAAGGAAATACTCGCAGCAGAAGGCGCGAATTTCCCAAGACCACCGCAGATGCGTACACCAGAAGATAGGCGCACTGGGAACGAATACTGTGATTACCACGCGCAAAAGGGTCATACCACTAACGAATATGTCCAGCTGCGCCAACTCATCGACAAGATGGTCAAAGAGGGTAGACTGGACCACTTGGTTAAAAACATCAAGGAGGGAAGAGATAAACAAAAGAATGGAAACAAGAAGGAGACACCCAAAGACAAGGCCGACACAATCTACATGATACAAACGTGGCAACGAATCACTAGACAGAAGGTCGGCCAGGAGTTTTCCCGAAGAAGCGAAATCTCTTTCCCTACTCTAACTGCGGACAACGCAGTAGCAGAGCCACTCACTATTGAAATCAGTGCAGGTGGTCACGACATACACCGCATGTACATTGATGGTGGGGCATCGGCAAATATCATGTATGAGCACTGCTTTAAAAGACTGCGACCTGAAATACGCAGCCAGTTAAACCCGATCAGCACAGCGCTCACCGGTTTCACGGGTGAAAAGATATGGCCCATGGGGCAACTGCGATTACTAGTCAGCATTGGCAACGCAGAGCACTTCACGACAAACTGGATGGACTTCATGGTGATTAAATCTCCCTCGCCATACAATGGCATTATTGGGAGACCCGGGATATCAGCCATGCGCGCGGTGCCATCAACAGCGCACGGGATGCTTAAATTCCCAGTAGAAGGGGGCATTGTCACTCTTTACAATGCCACGGTACCAAACAGAGAATGTAACACGGTTACAGGCGAAACGGCACCGATCCCGAAACAGTGCGCGGCCAAGGTCCCCAACTTGAAGGTCGCGATTCACCCAGAATACCCAGAACAGGAAATAACCATCGGAGGGCCATTGTCGGACAACGGCAAAGCAGCTGTGTGCGCGCTCCTACAAAAGAACGTGGATATTTTCGCGTGGGAGCCAAAACACATGACTGGGGTACCACGATCGATCATAGAGCATAAACTGAGAATCCGACAAGGGTACTCACCGATACGCCAGAAGAAGCGTGGCCAAGCCCCAGAGCGTGCGCAGGCAATTCTGGCAGAGGTACAGAAATTGGTAAATGCGGGAATTATGCGTGAAGTCTACTACCACGACTGGCTTTCCAACCCAGTAATGGTAAAAAAAAGCGACGGTAGCTGGCGAATGTGCGTAGACTTCACCGACCTTAACAAAGCATGCCCACAGGACTGCTATCCATTACCAGAGATAGACTGGAAAATAGAGTCCTTGTGCGGAAACCCGTTAAAGTGTTTTCTCGACGCGTACAAGGGATATCACCAGATACAGATGGCTAAGGAAGACGAGGAAAAAACAGCTTTCCACACAAGCCAAGGCGTTTACTGTTATACAAAAATGCCCTTTGGCTTGAAGAATGCGGGTGCCACCTACCAGCGGTTAGTAGACAATGCCTTTGAAAAACAGGTGGGCCGCAACCTGGAAGTCTATGTGGATGACCTGGTCATAAAAAGCCATACTGAAGATGAGCTTGTGCGCGACATAGAAGAGACGTTCAAGACTCTACGAGAGATCAACATGAAACTGAATCATAAGAAATGCACCTTCGGCGCTACTGAAGGCATGTTCCTAGGGTACCTGATAGAACCTGACGGCATAAAACCTTGTCCAGAAAAGACAAAGGCGGTAATGGAACTTCCCTCACCACGCACGCTAAAGGAAGTCCAATCCCTCAACGGAAAACTGGCCGGCCTCAACAGGTTCCTGTCTAAATCAGCAGAAAAGTCATTGCCTCTTTTCAAAACACTCAAGAAGTGTATAAAAAAGGGTGACTTCCGGTGGACGACGGAGGCGGAAGAAGCCTTCACTACACTCAAACAGCATCTAGCAACGCTCCCAACACTCGTGGCACCCCGACCAGGGGAAGAGCTGATCATGTATTTATCAGCAACTCAGGGGGCAGTCAGCGCAGTGCTACTAACAGATAGGGACTCGGTGCAAACCCCTATCTATTTTGTCAGCAAAGCGCTCAAGAAGACGGAGATGAACTACAGCGCCATGGAGAAGTTAGTCTTGGCATTAGTGTTTGCCGCCAAGCGACTGCGCCGGTACTTCCAAGCGCACCCGATAGCGGTAATCACAGATCAACCCATCAAGCAGATCATCTCCAAACCCGATGCGTCAGGATGCCTCCAGAAGTGGAGTGTGTTGCTAGGCGAACACAACATCTCTTACAGACCACGTACCGCAATAAAAGGACAGGTTCTGGCAGACTTCATCATCGAGAAGCCAGATACTGATGAGGTACCCACTCCAAGCAAGAAGGAACTACAAGATCCATGGATTTTGTTTACAGACGGGTCCTCATGCGTGGATGGATCAGGAGCTGGCCTTATTCTCACAAACCCAGAGGGAATGGAATTCACTTACGCACAAATAATGAGGCAGAATACGAAGCCCTAATCGCCGGACTACGCATTGCAGCTCGAATGGGTGTACGTAACTTGGAAGCAAATGTAGACTCCAGGCTAGTAGCCAACCACGTGTTGGGTGAATACGTGGCCAAAGAAGAGAATATGATTCAGTATCTTGAGAAGACTAAGACACTGATCAAAGGCTTTGACAGATTTACTATCAAGCAAGTCCCTAGAGGAGAAAATCGCAAGGCAGACGCACTGAGCAAGATCGCCTCGACAAGCTTCGCACACTTATCAAAGCAAGTGTTGGTGGAAATACTGAAAAGCAAATCAATATCAGAGATGGAAGTCTCCGCGGTCATAGAGGAGGATGGTCCTACATGGATGACACCGATTACGGAATTCCTAAGCAAAGGAACGTTACCCCACGAACAAACAGAAGCTCGCAGAATACGGCGTACAGCGCAGAGATTCGAATTGCGAGACAACATACTGTACCGACGTTCTTTCCTCCAACCATGGCTCCGCTGCGTCGGCCCTCTACAAGCAAATTACGTGCTGCGAGAAATCCATGAAGGTTCATGCAGCATGCACGCAGGACCACGGTCCGTTGTCGCACGCGTCATGCGATCAGGATACTACTGGCCAACCATGCATCGAGATGCGCGGGACTTAATCAGGAAATGCAATGATTGCCAAGTTCATAGACCCGTCTCGCGCCAACCACAGCACGAGCTAACGCCAATCACGGCGCCATGGCCATTCCACAAACGGGGCATTGATATTGCAGGTCCTTTTCCAATAGCAGCAGGCGGTCTCAAGTTTCTCATAGTTGCTATAGACTACTTCACCAAGTGGATCGAGGCAAAAGCAGTGGCGACAATCACCGGCAACCAGGTGAAACGCTTTGTCTGGGACAACATCGTATGCCGCTTCGGATTACCTGGTGGAATCATCTCGGATAACGGGAAACAATTCTGCGACAACCCCTTCAAAGATTGGTGCGAAAAGTTAAACATCACCCAACACTTCGCGTCGGTTACGCACCCACAAACCAATGGCTTAGTCGAGCGCGCAAATCGAAGCCTGGGCGAAGGAATCAAAGCGCGCCTGGACAGACACAAAGGAAGGTGGGTCGAAGAGCTTTCGCACATCTTGTGGGCGCACCGCACCTCAATAAAAACCAGCACGGGGGACACCCCCTTCTCTCTAGTATACGGGACAGAAGCCGTTATACCAACTGAGATCGGCATGCCAACTATCCGTACTGCGGAGATCAATGTGACAACAAACGATGATGAAAGACGTGTCGACTTGGATCTGCTGGAAGAAAGACGCGAACGCGCAGCCATACGAGAGGCAAAGTCGAAGTCAAAAATGAAAGGATACTATGATGCCAAGGTACGCAGTGTTTCATTCAGACCAGGTGACTTTGTCTACCGTGCCAATGAGGCGAGCCACGCAGAGGATACAGGTAAGCTCGGACCAAAGTGGGAAGGACCCTATGAGGTTACGGAAGCAATAGGCACAGGCGCGTACAGGCTACGAGGCTTGGATGGTCGTGACCTACCGCGCACATGGAATATCGGCAACCTCAAGCGGTGCTACCTATAAGGATAACTACAACACAGCGCACAGACGCTCCGCACTTTCAGTGCTCAATAAACATTCATGTATTCCTTTTTATTTTTCATATATAATGTTTTCTTTGTTATTTCTCAAAAAACTTGCAAGTATCAATAAAACGCCGCGGTTTCTAGCTAACTCCGCGACACATTTTAAGTTGTTATCTCCATATACTGTATGTCTTAACAATTCTTTATTTCTTGCCCGCGATGGTGTAACAACCCACATCTTCCGGCTATTTTTCATTTTCGAGAAATTACTATTCCCTTTTACTATTCACATTTACTATTCATTTTCACTATTCTTCAGGTCAAAATTTTATTTCACATTCTCGTAAGATAAATTATTTTAGTAATGACCTGAGAGTTCGACAATCGTTAGATCATTTTTGCAAAAGTTATTAAGAAAACATCGTTTTAGAGTTTCGTTTTAGACGGTCCACCGTTTAACCATCACGCGCATAACGAAAATCAACTCTGACAATTTTCCTCGCATCAGATAAATTTTTAAATCACTCATGATTAATTTGAGAATTTTTAAGATTTATTATTTTTAATATTACCAAATAAGCCCAGCGCAGAACAAAACTAAACTTACGTTTTAAATAATTCTACTTACATCCAGGCTTAACGATTCCTGCACTATGTTTCTAATATGTTTTTGACACTTTTACATTTTTTGGAAAAGTCAAACATATTTCCCTCCTCCTTTGACCATAAAGGAATTAACCTTGTACGTTCTACATTTTTGCATAAATCGCGTAACTTTTAAACCTCGCAAATTACTGTTAAGTTATCCCGCGTATGACGAAAACCAAAGTTTGACATCTCATATCACTTTTAGACTAATTTTAGTCTACTCTAAATAAATTCACGGTCGTTTCCCTGAAATTTCGTTCTTTTCCGATAAACTGCGAATTACGCGTTTTTGACCCGTATTTCCAGCTTTAAGCAGCGTTTTTGCATCCAATGAGACTTATCACCCATTTTATATTTTTAGATGGATTATAATGATGAGTTTCATCATTCTTGCAAGTTTCATATTTTTACGATACCCGGTTTTACGTTTTATGGCTTCGGTTAGCATTTAACGGAACCAAAACTTACTCCGTAATCAAGATAATACCAAAACTATACACATAAGTCATCCTATCTTATCTTGGCTGACATTAGGGGGGGAGTCATCATTTTTGTGGCATCATCCTAACCATGGTTCATTTAGATCTTTACATGTGTCCTAACTTAACCATGGTTAATATTTAACCTAATATATGGTTAACCAAACTTACCCTCCTATAAATAGCAAGTGAAATACATACTAAACACCCTCATAAATTGAAATGGGTCGTTCATATCATCAAACCCTCATATCTTCCGTAATTTGTTCTTAAACTCCAAGTTTATGCAAAGAAGTTTAAAGTAGTAAGTTACTACATCAAATCTCTAGCAAGTTTAAGTGATCTTTTTGAGTTTAAATCCACTCAAGTCACTTAGTACTTCATCACCAAATCTTCAAGATCACAAGGGTGCCAAGGTTTAGAAAGCTAGCTCAATCCGAAGTCTTAAGTGATCAACCAAAGTCCTATCCTTACTAAGTTACTCCTTTCTTTATTGAAAGCCAAAAGTTGTAAGCAACTAATCACCACCATCATCTCATCTTTATTATTCATAATCTTAACTATTTCATGCTATATATATAGTTACTATGTTGATTCATGATGTACATATACTCAATCACTTGTTTTAATTCACATATTGTCATAAAAGTAACAAACTAGTAAACTAGTCATATTCTACACATGTGAGACCATTAAAAACAGTAACATAAGGACTTTCTAACTTACATAATATGGTAGACAAGATAAAAAGGTAAACATAGCAATTTGAATCACCCGAAACGGACAAACGAGTCAAAAGTTATAAGTAAAAGAAGTTAGCGAAACCTAAACGCCGAAACTGCCAATAGCTTGCAGTTTTGAGTTCTGCCGTTTTAAAAATGGTACTTCTGGTCCGAATCATCAAAAAGTTAAAACACGAAAGTTTTCCGGAACGACGTTTTCCTGTTTTAGCAAAGAAGCTCGGGCCTTGAAAACGCATAAATAGGCCAAAATCTTTCAAAAACATAAACTGCCGTAAATATAGTCTCACAACTATACTTTTGTCACAACTAAAAGCAAACCAAGAGGCCTAATGGCCATAAGCCAAGACCACGGCTACGGCTAAGGTCAAGGTTGAGTCTCAAGACCATGTTAGTCAAGACCAAAGTCACGGCAAGGCCATGGCTAAAGCCTTAATGCTTGTTTACCCAAGACCGTTAACTAAGGTGATCATATTTATGAAAATGACGAGAACTTGTAAAAACTAGATACTTATTAAAAACATGATAAACTTTATGTTATAACAATCTTCACTCAAAACATATGTTGTATCTACTAAGTGCTACAAAAGTAGGGAGCTTCATGTGAGGGGTTTCATTTGGGTAAACGGATCGACGAGTTGCTGGATTTACGAATTAAAGTGTCCTAGCTCCTCGAACGTTTACTACATGACCTCTGAATTATGATGGCCCGAACGGTAGTACAATATATATAAACTAAACATGTTTTCACAACTAGACCATTTCTATAAACGACATACTCAAATACCATGTACTACATCATGATCAACATAGGAATATATATAGGATGGTTTATGTTTCCTTAAACATTATTCCAAACTTAAGTCGCAACATCCTATTCTAGGTTGCTCGTAGAAGTTCTCACGGCATATCCATCATTCTCATTATACATTTGATATCATTTACTCTGAGGTGAGTTTCATAGCCCCTACTTTTATACATTTTGAATTACTTTTTGGGGGAGATACATGCTCAAATATTTTCATTTACTTTCACAAGTACTCTAAACTTTTACGGATTACCGTGAGTTCATAGCCCCACTTTCTATTATTTAATTGTTTTACAAACCCTTGGGGGAGATACATGCTTTATTTTTAAACCGAACACATTGCTTTGAAACTATATGTTTATCTGAACTGAATGTTTATTTATGCTAAGTAACAGTATTGCTATACGTGAATTGCATTTATATAATTATGTGCATATATAATTGTATCAAACAAAAGCGGGCTCGAGTATCATATACTTGAGGCAGCCGTATCAAACAAAAGCGGGCTCAAGTATCACAACGTATTGAGGCAGCCGTATCAAACAAAAGCGGGCTCAAGTATCACAACGTATTGAGGCAGCCGTATCAAACAAAAGCGGGCTCAAGTATCACGTATTGAGGCACCCAACATATCTTTGGGTATAGGCACCCAACATATCTTTGGGAATAGGCACCCAACATAACTTTGGGTAGTGGCACCCAGCATAATTTGGTTTCATCATGAGCTTAGTGTAATAATAACTGTTTTGGTTTTCAAACCACTGGTGTGAATTTATAACTCACACTACAAACATAATGTGTTCAACCATCAAACAAACTCTATGAATTTCACTCAACCTTTGTGTTGACAGTTTTAAGCATGTATTTCAGGTCCATAATGTCGGAAACTGGCACGGAAGAGCAAGGACTAGATCAAGAAGGCTATAAATCTTATTATCATTCGAAAACCAATTTAATGTATTTTGTAAACTTGGAACCATTTGGGACCTCATTTTTGTAAACTCTGATATTTATATAAATCGAATGATAAATCTTTTAAAACGACTCCATTAGAGTACGTTTTCTATTGTTATGACTGTTGTGCCATGAAGTAACACCCAGTTTGAATTCCGCTGCGTATCATGAAATTGGGGGTGTTACAGATGGCGTGCATGCACTACAAATAGACCCACAATGGTAAAATGATAAGTTGACCTACTAACTAACTTGTTGAGTAAGAGGGTTGCAAACCCATCAACACTGGATCACGCATCCTTGTTAAACACCTTGTTCTCAAGACGTTGGAATAAGACATGTGCGCATCCCACGATGGTTGCGCAACAGCGCACACGTGCACGTTTAACAACTCAGGAAACAAGACACTTGCTTCCTTAATAAGATATTTACAGCACGCTGAATATCATACCATACACGATTATGATAAAGTACTTTGAATTATTTCTCAAGTATACCCTGATTTTCATACATGATTATGGATTTCCTATATTTGCACTGGCGTACACGGCAACAAATACATCTTTTACGCATAGTCAGACAGATACGTATACATTACAAATATCCACAGCAACATACGAACAAGAAACTTTTATTCATAAATACGAGTTATTACAAGAGATAGTTATTTCGCAACATATCAACTACCAGCTGCTACAACGCTTAAGGGAAGAGGTGCCAACGTGACTCTTTGCATCTTTAGCTTCGCTAACACCCTTCAACACGACTGCATCCTGACGCGACACAGTGGCCACACTGACTGGCACCCCATCAGACCTTGGCAGGTGAGCCGCACCAACCCCACACAAAATAGCTTTACCTGCAATACCTTCTTTTTTAGCAAGACGGGTCGCATGTGCTTCCAAGACCTCCTTTAAAGGTACTTCTTTTTCCAAAGCAAAGGGATTCTGATTATCCCTAGGACGCGCAAAGACAGGTACGTGAAGCTGAGACTCATGGGGCTTCAAATAATAGTCCGGCTGTGCTTCGGCATCCTCGGTACGATGGCGCGCCAAGGTCAACCCCGCCATAATAACATTTATCGGATAATCTTGATCGCGCTCAAGCTCCGCAATCATTGGGAGCTCTAAGTCTTTCATTCTCTGCATGGCAGCGACCAAATGATCATATGACTCAGCATCATAATTCGGTACCTTCTCAATCGGCGCCTTCAACAGTTGAGCCTCGTGGAGCTTCTCAATCGCTTTCGATTTGCCACGCTCCAGAGCGTACTGCACAACCTCCCCAAAAGCATTAACCACCTCTGGCGATTCCAGGGTACTGAGAGCAGCTAGGCGGAGACCATGGCCCATGAGCCATCTACGCTCCGCTATCGTGGACATGAGCTGAGGATACAACTCCTCGTCATACTCGAGGCTAAGCTTACGCAGTTTTGCCTCCTGCACCTCCAATGACCAGCTCACAGTAGCCCCAAGCTCCCCCAACTGCGCAAACAAATTTTCTTTACCCTGCTCTAAATGTTTAAGTGCCCAGCGGCACGCAGACTTGTACCTGGCAGCCTCAGCACTATCTTGATTTATTTGGCACATTAGTGCCGTCTTGTCCTCGGCCTGTTTTTGAGCATATGCGCTCAGATCCCTAGCCTCTGCATGGGCGCTATCCAGTTGCGCCCGGGTGCTTGCCAGTTGCGCCTCTAACAAAGCTATTGTTTGGTCCTTTTGTGAACTTTGGTCCTCCCCACCAGATACTCGGTCTTTCAGCTTCACAATTAGTGCAGCCTGTTGTGCGGAGACCTGTACCAATTCTTCAACCAATTGCTCCATGGACGCATCCGCATCAGACTGGTTTTCATTATCCTGGCTCTGCGGCTCAGAATGCGCTGAACGCATAGGACTCGCCTTGGGGGGTGATTCTATAACCTGCTCCACCCTGCGAATGATCACCAGCGAAATGTTAGATTCACACCTAGTACCTCAAAAGGGAATTATACATATATGGCTTTACTTACTGTGGTTCCGCGACATCAGCAGAAGGGTGCGACGACGCCTCATCAGTGGAGGATAATTCCACAGTCTGGACCACGGGGCGTTTTTTCCTTGATGGGCCTGCACCATCATCCCTTCGGGTCCTTTTACGACTAAGCCCAGATTCTTCTTCTTCCTCTTCCTCTATAGGGTGAGCCACGGCTACGGGCGGTGGCTGCGCCACCAGAGAAGTTACTTCGGGATTAGGACGGCTTTGCAGGGGTGTTGCCTCCACTGCGACTGAGGAACTGGTCCCTGTATCCCTCGCATTCAGCTCTATGACGCGCCCTGCGGTAGCAGCTAGAATGGTGTCACAATTCTCGATTTCCGGTCATTCCTCATACTCCATATTC
Organism: Chrysanthemum seticuspe; assembly: GCA_019973895.1. Lineage (NCBI taxonomy): Eukaryota > Viridiplantae > Streptophyta > Magnoliopsida > Asterales > Asteraceae > Chrysanthemum > Chrysanthemum seticuspe. Next base: position 248,025,648 of record BPTQ01000002.1, on the reverse strand, counting down.
ATCATCTCATAACGGTTCATTCATGATTTTTGCATTTCACATTTAACGCGTAATTTTTATATTTAATAATTTTTATCGCGTGAGTTATTCTTTTAAAAATTTAATCCGATACTTCCAAAAAAATGATCCCAATATATTTTTATACTTACATTTAGTTTATAAAAACTATATTTTTAGTTTACCTAGTGTTTTAAATTCATTTAGTACAAAAATTGTTAAGTTTATATTATTACGACGTTTTTCTTAAAAACTATACGATAATTATTATATCACTCAAATTTTACAAGGAATGTATTTTTATAATTTTTATAATATCATTATACTCTAATTTGATCTATTAAAAATTTCTTTTACCAAAAATCACTTTAAACACATTAATGTACACATTACCTTACAAGTTACATTTACCTACACAAATTACTTACATTTTATTTGCAATATATATATTCAAGTAATAAAAGAAAAAAAAAAAAAAATAACATGTGGGAAACATCTCCCCCCAAAAACCGGTTCTAGGGGGGGAGTATGTATTAAATTGTGTTGTAACATTTTTCTTGCAAGCTTATATTCATACTCCAACTTTATTTTCACATTCATACACTTCATACCAACAAATAATTCAAGTCAAGCAAAGTCTCCCTTGGTTTTTCTTCCCTCTAGAACCGGCCTCCATGGATGTTTAGAAGGGATCATCATTTTTTTCAAGTTCAAGCATAAAAACAATCTAGATAACACTCTTGTTTAGGTTTTGAAATAAAAACCTAGGGTGTTTAGGTTTAATCCTTGGTTCTAATCACCTCATCATATCACTTGTAAGCATGTTTTTATCATTTTCATGTTTCCTCTTCATTTTCATATGTTCCTTTTCATTTTTGGAGCTTATATGCATGTTATGTGATTTATACCATTTATTTCAAGATTTTAGAGTTATTATATACATATTGGTCATCCTATAATTACTCCCATGGTATTCTTTGGTCTTGATGGTGATTAGGAACCCATGACACCCTAAGAAGGTGTATGGTAGGATTAGATTAGTTTCGGAGTTGATTTGAAGGGATTAGAATAGGTTTTGTCCGAGAAAAACTATTTTCGATAACTATATTTTACGTTCTGTCCTTAATTCGAATTTCTGGAAAAACCAACAGATTGTACGAAACTTTGGCCTTGATATTTAGAAAATATACTTTAAAACGAATCCGTGGCCTTTTGAACGGATAAAAACGGAGTTATAACGAAGCCGTGGTGAATTTTTAAAGTTTGACAACGAAACGTATTATTTTCAGAAAAATCAGCTTGCTGTTTTTAGTATTTTCGGGTCAAAAACGAGCCTTAAGCTTCACAAATTATTTCGACTTATCAAAAATATATTAGTTTACTTCGATACGAAGCTAAGGACATATTTTACGTAGAAAACGGATTTGAAACGACAAATATATGCACGTTTTTATAAAGTTGCCGTAACTATTATTTTCTGAAAAACTATATTATTTTTACGTTACAAGTATTTCATTAGCTGTAAGGGCTATGTTTGCGGCTGTTTTTAACCATGATGCAAAACTTTTTAGAACGAAATGTCTTCTAGTAAAATCAAGTTCACCGGCCATATTTTTCAAAACAAAAACCCGTTTGTCAAGCGGAGTCATAGTAAATTATTTACGGATGTTCAAAGTTGGCCGAAACTTATTTTCTGCACGCATTTAGCAAAAACCACCATCTTTAGCCCTTGATATCTTTATGATCGAGACCTTTTGGACGAAAACTCCTGAACTGAAACTTTTAGATATCGATACAAACTTTCCAAAACCATCGAGTTCGTTCTCTAACAATCGACGTACACCGTTTTACGACTAGTTTTCCGGAGCCATTTTTGTTGATTTCATGATATTTCCGACGACATTGTTTTTCGACGAAAAGTGTTAATTTCACCAAAAATCATTATAAAACCATTGTAGGATGACATTTTGACGTAAAAACATGTAAGGTCATTTTTGAAGGGTCAAGACGTCAAAAGAGTATTTTTCGTCGACAAGTGATATTTTCAAAACCCGCAAATGGTATAAATAACATACGAAATGCATGCATATCATAACGCCATAACTCATTACATATCATAACTCAAGTCATAACATTCATTTTAGGTTGCGGATAGTTTTCGAGCCTCATTTTCGTGCACATCATTTTGTTAGCATATTAATCACACCAGGTGAGTTCATACCCCACTTTTACTCGTTTGAATTCTTATAAACTATTTGGGGCGAGATACATGCTTATTTATCAAAACAATTAAACTTTATTGCCAAACAATATTACTTATACTTTAGACTTGGTGCGTGTTGCGATTAGACTTAAACAAACATCCCAATATTTATATGTTGGAAGGCCATTAATTTGGATACAGCCCAACGTGAGTAGTTGGAGGAACATCCCGGCATTTATATGTCGGAAGGCCATTTTTATGGATACATCCCAACGTGAGCGTTGGAGGAACATCCCAACACGAGTTGTTGGAAGACCCTTGTGGTGACATTTATACTTTAACTACTATGATGTATGCATTCATGATTGACATAATATATTTTGGCAATGGGTTGTGAACACACAGGTTGCAAGTTTTGTATGGGCGGAACTTGGAACTGAGTGGATTTACAATGCCTTTGCTGTGTGAACATTCTCAAAGTATTCCAAATCATTTTGTTACAAACTTATGAACTCACCAACCATTGTGTTGACACTTTTTAGCATGTTTATCTCAGGTCTTAAGGTGGTAGCACTTCATGAAGCTTTTGGGTCGCATGGCATACTTTGGAGTCTTGGGCTTTTAACAATTACCATTCGACATGTTTTGTAAACTCTTTATGTATTATCAAACTTTGTGATTTCTTGGGGTGTAAACTTTAACTTATTTATCGAATGGTAAACTTTTCAAAACGTCTCATTATAGAGGTCGTTTTCTGTATCCATACTTTGTGTTATGACGTTATACCCCAATGACACTATCGTTCCGCTGCGATATTTTGGGGGTGTGACAGATTGGTATCAGAGACTTGGTTATAGAGAACTAGGTTGCATTTTAGTTCCTAGACTATAACCGCTCTCACGTCGATCCTTTCGTTTCCTATTGCCTTACTCACTTTTCGTGCGCATATGTTTTCTTAAGTATTTCTTCTAGAACCACCTCATTAGATAGCGTAGTTTCCTTGTACCAATAGGGGAGTCCCAAAATCTAGTTGGGTCATCAAAGATATGGAGCTCAGTAACGAGCACTTATCTAACTTGATCTCGTGACAGTTCTTGTTTGATGAGATGCGAGATCGAGCTAAATAAGTGTTACTATAAAGCTGGATAGATTTGATGATTTTGCCCGAGGATGGGAGTTCTCTTGAGGATACTTTGGGAACTGCCGGCGACTAAACCTCATAGTGACTTTAGCACCTAACGGAATTTCCTATACAATAAGTGCGACTCTTCCTAGATACCTACCCTAAATCCCTCCTTCACTGTTTAGAATCGGATGATAGACTGGCTACCTACTTAAGTAACACCAATCGCCGAGACATGTATGCTTGGTGGTATGCACACGTGTGAAATGAAGCAATTATAATTATGGTGGCCAACATAATTATAAATGCGTCACAACTCACGTGGACATATGCGACTACGCATACGTAGATCGGTGTGGACACCTTAGGAACCAATTTGTGGCATGGTATTATATTTGAGGACGTTAAGTATAGACATTGGGAATTCAACGGTTCTTTCCCTTGCAGAGATAATGGCACCAAAGAGAGTGAAACGCAGTACTGGCCGAGGTGGTGCGGCACCAAGGGGTGGAATGACAGGTGGACGTGGAGGTAGAGGAGGCGGTAACGACATGGGTAACACTGACAACAACACTGGCGGAAACCCTGATATTGCCGCCATCATCGCTCAACAACTTCAAATCTTGCTTCCCACTATTGTCACACAAGTTGGGAATCATATGAATAACTCGGGAAACCACGGGAACGGGAATGGCGACACCAACAATGTAGCTGGCAGTAACAACAACAATAACACCAACAACAACAACAATAGAATTGGATGCACATATAAGGAATTTTCGGCATGCAAACCTGTGGATTTTGATGGTATAGGAGGTGCTTTGGCATATACTCGATGGGTAGAAAAGACAGAGGCAGTGATCGACATCAGCAATTGTGCCACACATCAGAGGGTGAAGTATGCTGCTTGCTTGCTATCAGGAAAGGCATTGACATGGTGGAACACACAGCTACAGGCTAGAGGCAGAGAGGCAGCCATAGGTATGACATGGGACGAATTTAAGGAGTTATTGAAAGAGGAGTACTGCCCGGACAATGAAATGCAGAAACTGGAGGATGAATTTTATCACCACTCCATGATAGGGGCTGGTCACGCAGCCTACACTGATCGATTTCATGAGTTAGCTAGACTAGTTCCTCATCTAGTTACCCCGGAGTCCAAGAGAATCTCGAGGTACATATATGGTCTTGTCCCCGAAATCCGTGGAACTGTGAAAAAAACTGAGCCGTCTACAATCCAAAGTGCGATACTGAGGGCAGGAACCCTGACAGACGAGATGGTTAGAAATGGTACGTTGAAGAGCAGTGATAAGAGGAAGGAAGCAAGTGGGTCGAATAAGCAGATAGACGTGGTAGCAGACAACAAAAGGGCGAGAGTTTTTGTGGCAACTAGTACTGAACAAAGAGAGTATGCGGGTACACATCCCAAATGTGCTAAGTGTGCTTATCATCACCCGAAGACCAAGCCCTGCCGCTTATGTACAATATGCAATCAGTCGAATCATTTTTCAAGCCAGTGTAGAGAGCGTGCAAGACCAACAACAACGGTTAACACGGGCAACATGAGGAATAATCAAAAGACTTGCTTTGAATGTAACAGCCCGAATCACTTCCGGAATAATTGTCCTCAGTTGAATAAGCCGCCGATACAAGCTCATCTAGCTATGGCAATTGAAGGAAATAACCCGAACCCTGTACTCAATATCAGTCCACCTCGAGGTCGAGCATTTTATATAGGGACCGAGGAAGCCCGCAATGCGTAACTGGTACGTTTTTCCTAGACCATTAAGTGATCCACCGTATTATTCAGATTCAGCGAGTCTCATTAGATAAGAAACCTAGACGCGTAAGTTTTGGCATAAACATTTTGACCATACACTTGATTTCGCGAACCTTAGGGTAGAACCTTATGTATCATCGATTGAATCGCGAGGACGCGATTCTTCCATCAGGGGAAGAATGTCACAATTCTCGATTTCCGGTCATTCCTCATACTCCATATTCATCATCTCATAACGGTTCATTCATGATTTTTGCATTTCACATTTAACGCGTAATTTTTATATTTAATAATTTTTATCGCGTGAGTTATTCTTTTAAAAATTTAATCCGATACTTCCAAAAAAATGATCCCAATATATTTTTATACTTACATTTAGTTTATAAAAACTATATTTTTAGTTTACCTAGTGTTTTAAATTCATTTAGTACAAAAATTGTTAAGTTTATATTATTACGACGTTTTTCTTAAAAACTATACGATAATTATTATATCACTCAAATTTTACAAGGAATGTATTTTTATAATTTTTATAATATCATTATACTCTAATTTGATCTATTAAAAATTTCTTTTACCAAAAATCACTTTAAACACATTAATGTACACATTACCTTACAAGTTACATTTACCTACACAAATTACTTACATTTTATTTGCAATATATATATTCAAGTAATAAAAGAAAAAAAAAAAAAATAACATGTGGGAAACATCTCCCCCCAAAAACCGGTTCTAGGGGGGGAGTATGTATTAAATTGTGTTGTAACATTTTTCTTGCAAGCTTATATTCATACTCCAACTTTATTTTCACATTCATACACTTCATACCAACAAATAATTCAAGTCAAGCAAAGTCTCCCTTGGTTTTTCTTCCCTCTAGAACCGGCCTCCATGGATGTTTAGAAGGGATCATCATTTTTTTCAAGTTCAAGCATAAAAACAATCTAGATAACACTCTTGTTTAGGTTTTGAAATAAAAACCTAGGGTGTTTAGGTTTAATCCTTGGTTCTAATCACCTCATCATATCACTTGTAAGCATGTTTTTATCATTTTCATGTTTCCTCTTCATTTTCATATGTTCCTTTTCATTTTTGGAGCTTATATGCATGTTATGTGATTTATACCATTTATTTCAAGATTTTAGAGTTATTATATACATATTGGTCATCCTATAATTACTCCCATGGTATTCTTTGGTCTTGATGGTGATTAGGAACCCATGACACCCTAAGAAGGTGTATGGTAGGATTAGATTAGTTTCGGAGTTGATTTGAAGGGATTAGAATAGGTTTTGTCCGAGAAAAACTATTTTCGATAACTATATTTTACGTTCTGTCCTTAATTCGAATTTCTGGAAAAACCAACAGATTGTACGAAACTTTGGCCTTGATATTTAGAAAATATACTTTAAAACGAATCCGTGGCCTTTTGAACGGATAAAAACGGAGTTATAACGAAGCCGTGGTGAATTTTTAAAGTTTGACAACGAAACGTATTATTTTCAGAAAAATCAGCTTGCTGTTTTTAGTATTTTCGGGTCAAAAACGAGCCTTAAGCTTCACAAATTATTTCGAATTATCAAAAATATATTAGTTTACTTCGATACGAAGCTAAGGACATATTTTACGTAGAAAACGGATTTGAAACGACAAATATATGCACGTTTTTATAAAGTTGCCGTAACTATTATTTTCTGAAAAACTATATTATTTTTACGTTACAAGTATTTCATTAGCTGTAAGGGCTATGTTTGCGGCTGTTTTTAACCATGATGCAAAACTTTTTAGAACGAAATGTCTTCTAGTAAAATCAAGTTCACCGGCCATATTTTTCAAAACAAAAACCCGTTTGTCAAGCGGAGTCATAGTAAATTATTTACGGATGTTCAAAGTTGGCCGAAACTTATTTTCTGCACGCATTTAGCAAAAACCACCATCTTTAGCCCTTGATATCTTTATGATCGAGACCTTTTGGACGAAAACTCCTGAACTGAAACTTTTAGATATCGATACAAACTTTCCAAAACCATCGAGTTCGTTCTCTAACAATCGACGTACACCGTTTTACGACTAGTTTTCCGGAGCCATTTTTGTTGATTTCATGATATTTCCGACGACATTGTTTTTCGACGAAAAGTGTTAATTTCACCAAAAATCATTATAAAACCATTGTAGGATGACATTTTGACGTAAAAACATGTAAGGTCATTTTTGAAGGGTCAAGACGTCAAAAGAGTATTTTTCGTCGACAAGTGATATTTTCAAAACCCGCAAATGGTATAAATAACATACGAAATGCATGCATATCATAACGCCATAACTCATTACATATCATAACTCAAGTCATAACATTCATTTTAGGTTGCGGATAGTTTTCGAGCCTCATTTTCGTGCACATCATTTTGTTAGCATATTAATCACACCAGGTGAGTTCATACCCCACTTTTACTCGTTTGAATTCTTATAAACTATTTGGGGCGAGATACATGCTTATTTATCAAAACAATTAAACTTTATTGCCAAACAATATTACTTATACTTTAGACTTGGTGCGTGTTGCGATTAGACTTAAACAAACATCCCAATATTTATATGTTGGAAGGCCATTAATTTGGATACAGCCCAACGTGAGTAGTTGGAGGAACATCCCGGCATTTATATGTCGGAAGGCCATTTTTATGGATACATCCCAACGTGAGCGTTGGAGGAACATCCCAACACGAGTTGTTGGAAGACCCTTGTGGTGACATTTATACTTTAACTACTATGATGTATGCATTCATGATTGACATAATATATTTTGGCAATGGGTTGTGAACACACAGGTTGCAAGTTTTGTATGGGCGGAACTTGGAACTGAGTGGATTTACAATGCCTTTGCTGTGTGAACATTCTCAAAGTATTCCAAATCATTTTGTTACAAACTTATGAACTCACCAACCATTGTGTTGACACTTTTTAGCATGTTTATCTCAGGTCTTAAGGTGGTAGCACTTCATGAAGCTTTTGGGTCGCATGGCATACTTTGGAGTCTTGGGCTTTTAACAATTACCATTCGACATGTTTTGTAAACTCTTTATGTATTATCAAACTTTGTGATTTCTTGGGGTGTAAACTTTAACTTATTTATCGAATGGTAAACTTTTCAAAACGTCTCATTATAGAGGTCGTTTTCTGTATCCATACTTTGTGCTATGACGTTATACCCCAATGACACTATCGTTCCGCTGCGATATTTTGGGGGTGTGACAAATGGGCTCCTCATTCTCCTTCAACGGCCGTGTCCCTGTCCTTACCTCTACGGGCTTCGCTAACTGTACTACGGTAAAAAGATCCATTTCTGCACACCACAAAACAACATATGTCCACAGGTTATATAATGCACGAACTATAAGGAAGACTGCTCTTACATTATTTACACACAGAGGTACGGAGGAATAAGTACCCACCCTGACCATGTGCGTCTAAGAAGATTGGGATCTCATCTTCGGGACCAAAATAATTACGGCTGATTCCCATGTGCACCAAAAATCCCTCAGGATAGGCACTAATGGGGATGCGGTTCGCATTTATCAAGTCCGCATCCTCGGCGACATAAGACCCAGGCAACGGGCACTCATCCCTCTCTAATGTACCCCGAGTATAAAAATCATAATTCCAAGGAAAGCATGTATCATCTACCCAAAAGAAATACTCCCTCCAATTCCTAAGTGAATCTAATTTGTCCGTATAACATTGCAATCTACCAGCGCGCTTCGCAAACGACACCCACCCATGCGCCCATGTAGTATGATAAAAAGCGCGGAACAGGTGGATGGTGGGGTTGATTGCCAACAAACGGCAATTTACCTCAAAATTGGTAATTTTTGCCGCACCAATACAATGCAACTGCGATATGTGTAGATTATAATAATTTAACACATCGCACAGAAAGCGTGATAGGGGTACACGTTGATTCGCGAATTCGAATAATCGTGTATATACACCCACTTTCCCTTCGGGGAAATCCGCAATAGTTGCTCGTGCTCCCGGAACAACCGGATGCACGTCTAGCGGTATGAAGTACTCCGATGTAAACTCCATCAGGTCGCTCACGGTGAGTTCGGAGGTAAAGTCAGACAACTGCTTAACCACCGTGTTCTTATTTTGATAAAGCGCACGCGTAGATACCTTTGTGATTGGTTACTTTCTGAATTGCAACTATCCAAAATTCTTTCGTAATGGTGGATGGACTTTTACTGTGAGGAAAACGGTGAAAATGGAAGGATAGGTTATATGGTTTCTCTCACCCACCCGATATGTGCCACGTGGACCCCACTAACTTCACTTGTGTGGTTGAGATCCCTCTGATGGGACGCGGGACAGTAACTTTCCCCCGACTAACGAGGCATTTGCAATTCACTTTGATGTCTAGATGCAATGCACCTATGGGTATGGCTTCTTTCATACGTTTTGTACGTTTTTTATTTTGGACTACGGTCATTAGTCTAGCATCCGCAATTATGCACTGCGCATACTAGACTGGGGGGACATGATGACGTATAGTCTGGAGTCGGGTCGTAAATCCGACTCCAGCCCAATACTTACAAGCCCGGCACGACCTGGGCCAATATCAATAAGCGTTTGGGCTCACGAAAGCCCAAGCCCAAATCTATTTACGGAATAGATATCCGATATCTTCTAATAAGAAGATAATCATTCCCAACCGACCTAGGCGGGATACGCCGAAGGTTGGGGAACACGGAACCAACAAGGATTCCGTGCGTATATAAAGGGAATCATATCCCTCGTTTAAGGTACGATCTCATAACCCTAAAACTCCTTAAACCCTAAATCGATTACTCACTCTCACGCCGGAGGATAATCGTGGGAGACAATCTCACGGTAAGCCTAACGGTGTTTCTTGTCTCTTAGTGCGCAGGTCTCAAGCAGCAATTCTCAATTGGTACGAGAACCGGAGCTCCAAACCAGGAACGCCCAACTTTTGTATCAACAGGTTACGTAGTTAAACATGAGTAACCTAGATAATCAACAGTACATGTTTAAGTTATTACAATACGATCACATTCTATACTACCATGAATATTACTTCTTACTTTTTTATCCTGCTATCTATGATTTTAATTTCTTATAACTAGATGAACTTATATATTAAATTTGAACTTAATAATACATATATATACCGTCACTAGCAAACCATGTGGCAAAACACAATTAGTAGAAAGAAAGTTTAACAAAGCTCTAATCAGTCAATTTAAAAACCACCAGATTTACGTAAGTTGTCTCATATGCGCCGTTCGCCTTTATCAACTACTTAAATATGGAGTAGTTAAAGTTCCTAGATCAATTTACGTGCTAGTGCGTTTTGTTTTATTTAAAGAGTTGGAATATATAGTTGTAGCTACCGTTTTAAGAGGATAAGCCGACAAACTATCAAACAATTAACTTTTAAAATTTGACATATTTCTGTTTTTATGCAACCAACGAATATCTTTGTTGATATGTTTATTTAGTTAATTAACTTAAATACGTTCATAAATATGCGATTTTCTCAATTTCCCATGTTCTGTCTCGTCAAATGAAACACATAGAAAACCCTACGAAGAGATTTGCGACTATTTTTGTGGTAAGCCTTGTCTACTTGTTAACAACAACTTGTGAGAATAACGAACATGTGGCCAAGTTTTACTTTTAACGACATTGAGTTGGGTGGGCGAGAACTTATATTATGGTTTATGGTTTCTCGCTATATGGTTCATCAAGGATATTTTACTTCTTTTCAGACATACAATAAGTATATTTTACGTAAAAATATCATTTTCAAGCACACTTATAAAAAATGTTTTTGTTTTAATTCTTATTTATAAAAAATAAAATAACATCATTTATAATTTTATACATCGTGTATAAATTTTGAGGCCTTAAAAATTTAGGAACCCTAACCGATCGCCCACCTTATTCTCGAGAATGACCATACCTACGGTAGATGAAGAAGTTTGATATCCGCGTATGTATGCATGCACAAACATAGATGTACATTATATTGTTGAGAATTACATATAATTATGTGATTATTGCTAGTTCTTCGAGCATAATTCTTCAACGCATCATATATGTTTTCATATAGAATGTCTAATTTTATTTATTTATTTATTTTTTTAAGAGTAATTTCAAATATTTTATAAAGTACGTAAAGAACGGATTACAATAAGATGACAGACAAACGGGCAACAATCTGTGTCGCAACTCCCTTTTGAATGGCAAAATCAATTCTACTAAAAATGAAATTTTGTGACTTAGGGGTCACAAAATTACTTTGCACTACCCGTTGAACCCTAGTCAAAAACTCCACAGCTGCCGAAGCTAGGAACCCAAATGTGTCAAAAGCAAAAGGGGTAAAAACGTGTTGATTCTCTAAACAAGCTTTCTCGTGTTTAGCAACTTTGCTAGATTCCGCTACTTTTTATCACTACCATAACTAAAGAGATAGATGCTTATAAATTTAAAATACCAAAAGTTGAAGTAAAACTATGTATAAAACCAACCGAAAGTTTTTTATTTAACTAAAATTTGTTTGTCCCCCAACCAACTTTCCCAAAATATATAAACTTTGGTAGTTTATAACTTTGTCTTCATGTACCTATTAACAAATGAACTAAACAAATAAATTAAAAGAATCATATATCCATATTCCATAGCAACCATGCATGAGCGGTATAATATATCATGAATATTTGGGAAACATCTCCCATGAGACATGCATTTGTGTGTCAAATCTGCTATATTCATCTTTGACTGGTTTGTATGTATCCACACGCACAAGATGATTTGCGATTATACGTACTATTTTATTTCTTGCGGAAGAAATTTTAGGAGGAATTAATAAAGAATGTAGAAAGGTATCTATGATCATGGGCATGCTCAGTCGGCTGGTCTAATGATTACGGTTTAGTTTTATTTTTCTATGTCTAAATTTATGAATGTTGAATTTTAGAAAAAAATATTAAAGATAAAACTCCTAAATCCTGTAGTTAAGATCATATATACTATGGAGTACAAATTCATAACATCGTTTTATAATAACTAGTAGCGTATTCGCTCAATACGGATGCATGAACCCATTAATTTTTGCGACGAATAACATTTTTTGGTTAATACGTTTTTAGCGAAAATAATTTTATAGATTGCAAGGATTTTAGGTTTGAAACTTCTTTGAAATAAAGCAAACTATTTTTGTGTATTATATTTACATCAATTATACCATTTGCTTAATCAATTATACCATTTGCTTAATAACTTATGTTGTCAATTAATTCGTATGTTAAAAATGACATTAGTTAAATGTTGACAAGAATTTTTATATAAGTATAGTATTTAAACAAGCTGTAATTTGGCTCATTAACTTGTATGACTGAAAGTACAATTTATTACTTTTAATAATTATTCCTATATATTACTTCATACATCTCAAAATTATTATCAGGAGACAAAAAACACATAAATAAAATATTCCCTCACAAAATAACCTTTTTATTACTAAATATAGAATGTGGACAATTATTTTGAAACATCCCAAAAGAAAAATATGGACAATAAATTTGAAACGAATGGAGTACTTAATAATTGTAAGATTATGGAAAAGAGTAAAACCAATATATGGTTGTGGTATGGTTGTGCCCAGGAAAGTAGAAAGTGTAAGATAATTGATGTTGTAAATATTGTGAGATAATTAGTTACCATAAGAATTAATGAAAATGAAAAAACCAATATGAAAATGAAAATAACATAAAGTATGGCCCGTAAATTTTGGTAGTTTTGATTATGGCCTGGCTATTTGTCAACGTTTCAAACATATACACAACAAACCTACGTTGTATACCCACACCTCCTCCCACTGCCATCGATTTCCATCTTCAACCACCATATATTCGCCTCTACCTCATGCCTTCACCACTACCACAATTATCCGGCTGTCACCATCAAAGATCCGTTCATCATAAGCCTTAACCACCAAGTATTCTTTCTCAACTCTCTCATATACGAACATTACTAGATTCCAAATCATTAAGCCGTCTTTGTTTCCCCTGACGATAAAAGTTACAATCACATCAATCCCGGTCACCTCTTTTGTATTCACATGGTTTCTTCATGTATATTCAGAAAAGTATTTGGTCTTTTTGTTTGATTTATTTTTAGGCTTGTATTCATGTCGGAGGTTTAATTTCGTGTAAGCTATTTTTTTTTTCAAAAAAAAAACTAATTTTTTAATGGTTTTACTAACCACAACCTATATGGTAGTGTTTAAGTCACATCGTTTGTGTAAAATAACATTTAATGAACACGTTATTTTCATAGTTATACCTTTATGATAATTATAATTATAGAAAGTGTTTTTAAACATATAATATGTGATGTTATAGGTGTTGATTTTTCAATTAACGAAAGCTTGAACACAACCCATAAGATTGTAGTTAGCAAAACCCAATTTTTAATATTAAGTTGAATGTATTCAATGAGTGATTAAATTTGCAATATATATTAACAAGTTATAAATGGTTGTAACATATACTTAATTGGATGTAATGGTTAAGGGTGCGTTTGGTATCTCATTATAGGAATGAGAGTATGAGACTATAATTATGAAAGTGATTAAAGATGTTTGTTTAAGATGAGGGGGCTCACCCTATACCAAACACACCCTAAAATGTATTATATATAAAAATGTCTTATTGCATTTAATGAAATGAATGGTCTACCTCCATTGGGTGCAAAGCTTTTAAGAGTATTTATGAGCGACGTGCGTGCGTTGTGATTTTTAATACTCGTTTGACAAATATCAAGTATTTGTTTTTAATGTTATTTTTCTAACGCTTCATGAAGTAGCATTTAAAAGTGCTAAACATTTAGTAACTGTTTTACACATCATGAACGAAGCCTAACTTTGTGGATCAATTACTTAATTTTGTGGATTACACACGTCACTCTTTTAAGATGAATATAAAACCTCCAAAGTACTTTCCGTGCATCACATTTTTACTATGTGGGTAGATTTGACCACATCATTAAATCAGATTAACACATGGTAAAAATGACTATTGACGAAGTCACAATCCCACATTGATCAATGCATGTGTGAGTAACAAGTAACTTGAACCACTTTTTTTCCTTGTACAAGCCACAATTCCGATCTACATTGATCAATTATTTGTGTAAGTAGACCATACTCGGTTACTCTGCATTATAAAACGAACTCATGAAGTCGTGAGTAATCCAATATAAGAGCACTCTTAATGAATATTCAAAGGTGATTTCTGACATAACAAACAGTATCCAATTTTTTTCTTAAAAAATACTGGCATAACTTTTTCAAATTTTATACGTTCCTACGTGACAAGAAACCATGTGCCGTTATTAACTTAATTGATTAATTTATCGATACGACTATTTTGACCCAATAGTTTATAAAGAATTGTAATTTAAATATATATAAGAAAAACACAAAACTGTCTAATTTTCTAGTTGTTTTAGTTTTATAGCAAGAAGATGTTTGACCAAGATTGATGATGTAGAACCATAACATGCAATTTGCACATGGGATCATGCATGCAAATGGTTTCCCTCTAATTTACACTCTTCTTATTCTTTTTTCGTGTAGTTAATTGGATTACAATATTTCTTTTTAATTCCCACTCATGTAAAACCATAATAGCCACCCTTGATTAGTTAATTTAGTTATTAAACTGTGAATTACAGGAGAATTAGATTCTCTCTTCACATATTTATAAGTTTGACCAACATTTCAAGAAATGTATGTTTGACCAAAAATAATAGTTTATTTTCTCTATTTTTTTTCCTTCTCTCTATTGCTTCTACAGTTCTACTTTAAGTTAAAGAAAACCAGTATTTGAAATTCAGTGGCGGTATGTAGAAAGCTCGATACGATTATGAACCACATAGCGAATGTTTCAACTATAAAAGTTCAAAAGTTTTAGTCGAACAACAGTTTACGCAAGCGCCCATGTGGATTTACACTAGATACATGTCATAAAATAACTAATTTGTGGATCGTTAGAAGTATGTACTTTAAATACTCAGGAATACATTAAATGTAATACTCCGTGCAGGGGAAGTGGTCTAGTGAGAAGAAAAACAAAAATGAGAATGATAATAGGTATTTTTAGCCATACAATCCAAATGTAGAAGAAAAAATTAAAATGAGATGCATCTATTTTAGTAGATGTATCTGAAATATGTGGTTGTATTTATTTTTATCATTCTCATTTTAATTTTATTTCTTACTAGATCTTAACTCATTCGGTACATTTATTTTCTTCTTCTTGTTTTAGCAAAATAAAGATTTAAGTATAACATAAGCCATCGAATTTTTCCTGCATGGTCATGTTGGCATGAATGCATGATGGTAGATGGGTCTGTCTTAAGGGTTTATGAGTCAATTGTAATCTTATTTATCGTATTTGTAGTGGACTTCTGTTGGGTCCATAGTGAATACCCGTTACTTGTTCCTAATTTCCAGTTTATAATCCATATATTGGCCCAACATATATACAATACTATTAATTAAGTTAATCCAGCCCAATTTACATTCTAGTTCTTAATCATAACTTCTTATTCAGAAAACTAAATCAGATAAGGTACATAGATCCTAAAACTACATATTGACAAAAACGAATTTGAGAAAGTAGGCTAAAAATTACTTTGCAAAATAAATGGGTGACTAAAACCTATACATAATTTAGGCACAAAATATGCGTCATTTATTCATTGGTTTGTGAATAAATGACAATGATTTCATAAGCAGTAGATGCATAACACATATGTTTAAGTACATAGTTAGTCACTAGCAGGTTATCTGCGCAATAAATGAATATACAATATCTTCTGAAGTTACTTTTATGTATCTTGTTATTATTATCAACAATCTTTTATATTATATTAATCTCAAATAAGTATAAAGTTTAAGTAAAAGAGTGTTTACAGATGCAAGGAAAACTCTAATATTCAAAAAATCATGTGAAATAACATAAAAAAAAGTATTTTTTTTTACTTAATTATATCACAGATTTAACATTAAGCACTTTTTATAATAATAAAATAACAGTTTTTTGCTATTCATAAATTCGTGCAAACATATTTTCATAAAATAACATTTTTTTATATTGCGGATTAACTTGGTGAAAATTTCAGGAGGTATTGTGGTTGGTAATGGAGGGAATAACAAATAATTACAAGTTTTAAAAGTCATAATATAAACTAAAGTTTAATTAGACCACTATAAGCTATATTTAATAACAATATGATGTTAATTTTCATGAGTAAATTCAATTTATTGCATTAAATTATTATATGTTACAAAATTTTAAAACTAAATTATACAAATAAAAAATGTGTAAACTTATTTTTTTAAAGCTTCTATTAATAAAAATGTCTAAATACTTTATATAATTATTCATAAGTTTACTCATTCTGGTCATTAGTCTTTTGCAAAATCAAGTACCAGTACTAAATATAACTTGAATGACGTTAAAAATGTATCTAACTTGAAATATTTATAAATTGAATTGCTGCATAATAGGAAAATCAAGACAAAAATTATACACCTTTTGTAACGCTTCATTTTTTATTTATTTATTTTCTAATTTAAATTCGTCCGTCAATCGCCCAACCACGAACAAATGGTGGCTCCATTCTGCACCGTTCGTCCCCGGCCATTCCACCAACATATCGCTATTTGGGGTTTTATTTTATTTATTTATTTTTTGAGTGAATGTGTATATTTGGTGAGGTATTTTGTGAGCCTAACAAAGTGTTATTGGCCAGTTTTTATGTTATGAAGGTATTTTAGCTAGAGTGCTAGGTATGGTAACGTCGGAGCCAGCGTTATGCTGAGGTGGCACGACGTTACCGTGCGTTATCATAACAAGGTGTTGGTGTTAATGATGGCGTTATGCTCCAAGTTACCACAATAACTCACCGCAAAACGCATAAACAGGCAAAAAGAGTTACACTTTCCCCCCTAAACGGTTAATTTTG
>BPTQ01000002.1:247373281-247405792 GCA_019973895.1 Chrysanthemum seticuspe | reverse complement strand
GATCATTCTGCAAATCTAACATAAAAATAAGTCTATAGCTATCAGTCCATTTTACATTAAGACCACAGAAAAGTAGAAAAAAGAAAAGAAAAAAGAAGGAAATATTGATTATTGAATAAACGAGCTAAATTTGAAATTTAAAAGATCGTACATTTACTTAATAGAAATTACAATCGAAATGTCGTCCCTACTCAATCACAAACTTTCAGTTGAATCAAATACTCTATAAAAAGGAGTGATTGTGCTTATTCCGCATTCCCTTGTCTTATATCATGTTATTACGTAACTGTCAGCACTTGCAAGATATATGCATATATCATCAGAAAAAAATATGACTAGAATCCTGAAGTCAGTCTTTATTGCGAATCATTCATTTAATGGTGTGCCATAATGCTAGGGGTCCTAAGCTTCCCGAGTATCACTTGTTAAGAACAGTGGAAAACCCACACTAATAAGCTAGGAACATTTGTGGAAACAGACTTTTTAAAAATTATATCACTTATAGTCCTTCAAAACATAAATTTCCACCTAGGCGTCTCAATGAGACAGATCAGGACCTAGATTTGACTTTTCCAACCCATTATATTTTACCGAACAAAAAAAAAAAAAAAAAAAAAAACGACTACCAGACCAACAAGGGATCTGCCAGAACTCAATCAGGGGGTGTTTAACTTGTGTTATGAAGGTGATTGTGTAATTTTGAATAATCAGCGTGGTGCAGACGATATGTTTGAATGTAGTATTATTTTACCTGTTAATAATCAGTAGTAGACTTGTAGTTAGTATCACGCTAATCATATGACCCCAAAAGATCAGAAAATCAGGTGCAATTAGTATTAAACCAGCTTGTTTACGTTTAGCCTCCTGTGTCAATATTCTTTTTTATCAACAGTTAGCTGCAGACATATATGATACTGGTAAAAGTGCGAGTAGTAGTAGCATGACTGCATCTTATTGTTTTATTTGTTAACTTTCTTAAGGGCAATTACATATATACCCAATAAAACTTGGTCGTTTGCATATTTACCAAAAACATGGTTAAACATCATTGTACATTTTGAACTTAGTAGCATGACTACATCTTATTGTTTCATTGTTAAATTTCTTAAGAGCAATTACATATATACCCACTAAAACTTGGTTGTTTGCATATTTACCAAAAACATGCTTAAACATCATTGTACATTATGCACTAAATACTTGTGTTTTGGAGAAACATGCAAACATTTAGGTTATATTGGGTATATATGCAATTCCCCCTATTTCTTAAGTTTGGATGCTATAATTCCCAAAAAAATTGCCGTACAAGAACAGACGATTAATAGTTGTACCATATAAGTTGTTATGTAAAAAGAGTTGCTGCTAACTATAATATTTTGAAAATCGTATCCACAGAATTTGGTCCAAAAAGTTGAAAATATACAGATTCAATTACTTATTTTAGTTTGATCATGGTTCAGATCATGACCCCTTATATATAAGATCACGAATTCAAGATCCACCTAATTGAAACATAAAATCAAAATAAGATGATTGAATGATCCAACCATTCATACTTCCACCGTTATCTGTTTTGATCAGACTTCCACCACTATCTGCTCTAAATCGATTTCCTTAATCGTGAAGAACTCAGTTGTGTTTTCAAAACCAATCAACTCACTACAAACACAATCCCATAAATTCTCTGTACATATCCATATTGGGTGGGTGAAACAGAACAGCCGAAATAGAGTAAACAACAAAATATTTGAATTTTAAACATGTAGGGTCTAATTTAGAATAGAAAATGACATTAAAACAATTACCGATGTCTAAATATACTTCACAAAAATCAATAACCTATTATGTACTTGGCAACGCCGCTTAGTTCCTCATAGAACCTTAACCAACTGGTGATGTTACAAATAATTCAAAACTTAATGTTTTATTTCATAGTTCTACCCAATCCATAGTTGATGCACGTATTTAAACAAGTAAAAGACATTTGCTGAAAGGATAAGAACTTCCACAACCAATATAACTCCTCCATAAAATCAAAAAAGCTTTTTAACCATAAAATCAAATCCATAGGCATGTTAATTACAGCCATACTTTAAGAGCCTGAAACCTAGCAACATTGTTTGATCCAGTATAAGAAATCAAGTGTGCTTTTTCAACTACTTAGAAACATACCCCTCTATAGTGAACTATACGATACCATGTTTTGCTCTATATTCGATTCAACTATAATAACTTATGTGATACCACCACTACCAAATTTTTTTTTTAAAAAAAAACCAACGATATTGTTACGATCCCACATCCGCCAAGTATGGATTAATGAATTTTATGAATGGATTAATGGTTTCATATCATTATTGGGAGAGCTTATTCAACCTCTGGAACGTCGATTACTATATCTTTGTTCTTTATTTATCGTTTATATCTCATTATCGATTCTGGTTTGTATCAATTAGACACTCCGAGTGGTGGCCTATAGAGTGGTGGCTTAGAGGGGTGCCAACCATGACCAACATAGCTGTGACCAACGAGCTCGGAGTGATGGTTTGGACCCAAAAAAGAAGGGTGCCAACATAGCCGTGACCAATGCGGACGATGGCTCTTCAAAACGTGGGGTATTGTTACGATCCTACATCGGCCAAGTATGGGATTGGTTGGTGGCTTAGGTGTCCCCTTCTCCTTTGAGGTAACTTTTTTGGAACCTAGCTTGTGGCTTGATGAGACCTAGTATTGGATGGGTTCGTATGACAAATATCCATTCTCCATATACACATCACAGAAAGGGCTAACTAGCTATAAAAGGTAAGTAGTTTTATCATACACTATAGATAATGAATCAATCGATATACCTACCTCAGCTTCATCAACGCACAAACTAAAATAGTAATGTGGAGTGGGAAAGAAACCTATCTATATAAAACTCCTAATAACAAATTAAACAAATACCTAAATGCTTATAAATAACTGAAAAACTACCTCGGCTTGTCATCCTCCTTCCTCCCCACACCTCTCTCCCGATTCTTCGCCTTCCGTTCCCCAACATCATCACCAGACGAAATACTCATCATCATCTTCAGTTTCATTTCGGTTTTGATGATGCAACGGTTTTGGTTGATGATCTGTGATTAGAAGGTGGTTGATGACTGGTTTTGAGGATTTGGATGGGCGCGTGTAGTTCACGTTCCGTTCTTGTAAGGCGATTTGTAGAAGCTCGTCGCTCATTTTGGTGGTTGGGGAGCGTTTGGATTTGGGGTTTATGAGTTGATTTAATTACTGGGTTCCTTTGCTAGGACGGAATGAAATGTCTACTGGAAGGAATAAACGATGTAATCGAATGAAGAATGTAATGTAATGATTCATTGTAATTATTAATATGTTTGGTTTGTATAATAAGACGTAATAGAATCGATAATAAAAAGACTAAAATACCCATTAATGATAGAAAGTTTATTTAATGTGGTTAATTAATGAAGGAGTTTTATGTAATTTTGATTACATTACAAGATGTAATGAAAAAAAAGTAGGGGACCCCTAAGGAATGGTTCTGGTGTAATGGGTCATTACTTGCAATGAATCATTACATTCTATAAATGTAAACAAACAACATTTATTCACATCGTAATAATCATTTCCATTACAACTTTGATTACGACATACCAAACGCTACGAAAGTGTTTTGTTGGAAGATTATTGATGACCAGGTAGGTAAGGAAGAGCAGGATGGACTTGTATCAAGCCAAAACATGTGTATTTAGTTTTTTGTTTTCTATTCTTTTACTTTTATCCTTTTTTTTTTTTATTACAATTTAAGTTGTAACTATTAGTTTTAGTGTTGCTTTATTTTTCATATAAAAAAGTGGAAATATTTATAATTAGCAAAATTTCATGTATCCGTTTTATCCCGTTGTTAGTTATAATATTTGTGCATGCACGAAAATTTTTATCGTACATTAATTAATGAATATATTTTCTAAAGCTTTTGTTCAAGAATCAAATACCTTATATTGTACTATATATATGGACTAGGTACTCTTTTTGGCCGTTCTACGAACGGCCCATTTGTGGTTCAAATTCCTCTTTTAGGTGGACATATTTTGTATCTCAAATTAGAAGCTTAACATATTGTCACGTTAAGCTGTACACACCACAATACAAAAAAGTCAATATTGAACAATCATATACATATAATCATTTAATGCATCATTTAGTTGTAAATTATGAAACACAACTTTCTAATAACTTATAATCTCCACACTATATAATAGAGGAGTCCATGACACGTCACTATTGCCACGTCATTGATGACTCATTGATGACATGGCGTTCAATATCCATTTACATAAAAAAAATGGATGTCTACGAGGTTCGAACATGGGTCACTCATAAAATCACTACCCACACATTACCACTGAGCCAAATGGCTTTTTATGTTAGATTCTATAAAAAACAATCTGATAAACTCAAAAAACACACTAACACAAAAATGAATAACGTTGGCTACTTTGCAACTCAACTGGAAACACAATCTCACATAAATCAAATCACAAAAATGGTTCACACACATCAATTGGGCGTTTCTCTTGCTAAAAATCAGGGATTCTCTTGAAGAACGCAAAAGGGGATTCAAATACCCTAATCTCCATCTTCATCGCACAACTTTTGATCCATCATTAACCAAGGTTATTCATCTTTAGTTTCAAATAAATTGTGTACCAATCTCTTTAATTTGATTGTTTTTTTTAATTTACTTTTTGCAGGTGCATGATTGGTTATCCAAAATCATAAATAAAGATTAAAATCGAAGTTCATCAGGTACCTTTGATAAAACAATAAATTCGAACATTGTTTTCGGTTAATTTGATTGATTTTATTTTTTATTGGAATGAATGATTGTGTTTGTTTTCGGTTAATTTTTTTGTGTTTGATTTACATATTAAAGGTGATCACGATAACATCACTACACATTACATTCTGGTGGCGTTTTCAGGCAACAATAACATCACCAATTAAGGCACTTTATGAACTACTATGTATTTAGTGACATAGCAACTGAATAATATTACCATCAGGCTGCCACATATTAAGAAAATTGTTCATTTATTACGTTGTGCATTGATTTTGTTTCAGGTCTTATCCCAAACACATATACATACGACGGCTGCTGGTCATTTGAGTACTGAGCAACTAAGCCAAACAATTTATTGCATCACCGTACGCGTTTTACCAATACAAGGGCCTTAGGTAGCATTACGTTTTTAGACACATGTATTTGATATTTAGTATTTGGGTTTTGTTTAACGGTTATGTGGTTTTTCTAGGTGCTGTATGAAGGTGGATCTGATTTGTTTGTATTAGTTGGTTACTGGAGGCGATGGCAAAAGACGAAGTTATAATCTGCTTCGATATAACATGGTAAAAAGTTTGTTTTTATTTACTTTATGTTGGATTTTTAGATATCCAGTTGATTTAGGTTGGCATTAGGGGTGTTTGGCTGGTTTGAAAATTATTTATTTGTTTATTAATTTTAGAGTTAATTACATAAATCGTACATTGCATGAAATGTACATTGCTTGCAGTTATTTCATTTACCAAATGTACATTGCATGAAAACTTGACATTTCCGGTTATTGTGTGCACCATTGTGGAACAAGAATTTGAACGACCAGTTGTGTTGCCGTTTAACACAAATCCAAACAACCCCTATGAATAGGTTAACATTAAATCTCAGCTTATAAATGATGAGCCATTGTTTTGGTGTTTAACCCAAGGCACCAAATAAGCATTTCCTATCTGGTGACCTGTTTTTTGTTTTCACTTTTCAGGTTGTTCGTTGTCAATTTGTGTTAATAGTCTTGCCATATGGGATTAATGTGCTGATGCAATAAATTAGCTTGGATTATGAGCATGAACTTCTGGCGTAGGGGTAATGTATCCTCATTTTTGTAAGCTGCAAGAAGAGTTGAGCCGACGAGAACATCTACAGCAGGTAATAGTGGCCGTAACTGGCAATTTTTTGTCCATAAAATTAATACCTAATAGGTTAAAAATTCGGTGTAGTCGAAATGGGTGAAACTTGAAAGTCACTTCAATTCTATATTCGTTTTGAAGCATTCAACCTTTGAAATTACAATATGATTTATGTTAATATTGTTTCTTAATCAAAATTGATGAACTCCTATATTTTTACCAAAGGTAAAAATGGCCCGTTTGACTATATGAATTTCTGCTTATTTAAAAAATTCAGTCAATGTTTATAATTTTTGCTGCAGAAAAAGATATCCGCAATTCACTCTCCATCTGAGATATCCGCAATTTTGTATAAAACATGTCCTTGATTGGTCAACAACTCCTTAACCAAATGCATATATTTCAGGCCGAAATGAAGCGTTTTACAGCCAAGATAGTTAGCATGTTAAAGCACGGAAATCTTTATGCATCCCAAGGTGGACCAATAATCTTATCTCAGTTTAGTTTATGTACCAATGAATTATGATCCTTATTGTAAATTTTTACATTTTACATATGTAAGTTTTTTTTTCTGTTTTTGTGTGTGAATCTTAATGATAGATTGAGAACAAATACGCTAACATTGAGAACGATTATGGTCCCGCTGCACAAAAGTACATCCAATGGGTGGCGAGTATGGCGACATCCTTAAATACAGGCGTACCATGGGGTGATGTGTTAGCAACGAGATGCTCCTGATTCAATGGTAACAGTAATCAAAGAACATAGAAAATTTTACTTAATTTCTTGACAGTCTAAAAGTTTAAATACATGTTCCTTTATAAATTATGAATGCAGATAAACATTTACAATGGATTCTACTGTGATGGGTTTACTCCAAATTCTAAAAACAAGCCCGCAATGTGGACTGAGAATTGGACCGGATGGTATTTTTCATTTGCTGGGGCAGTCCCTTATAGACCAGCGGAAGACCTTGCATTTGCAGTTGCACATTTCTACCAGATAGGTGGAATGTTTCAAAACTATTATATGGTAAGTATATGGAATATTGAGGATATATACATAATATATGTAAACTAACACCTTATACGTCTCAAGTTAATTCAGATGCTGGTCTTTTGCAGTATCATGGTGGAGTAATTTTGGTCGCACTACTGGTGGACCATTTATTTCAGCAAGTTATGATTTTGATGCTCCGCGTGATGAATATGGTATATTTTTTCTAAGCATGAGTCTTTTTAACAAATTTTAAGCATGTTTGGATTTACAATATATCATTCGACAATTATGATGCAGCAGTGCCTCGACAACCTAAGTGGGATCATTTAAAAGATCTACATAGGGCTATAAAGCTTTGTGAAGAGGCATTGGTGGCAACCGTTCCAAAAAACACTTCACTTGATTACAATGTAGAGGTGATGTGTTTGTTCCTCCTTTATTTATCAGTATTGAACTAACATAAATTTACGGTTTAATAAGATGTTTGGTTGAGGCGGTTGTGTATAAAACTTCATCAACATGTGCTGCTTTTTTGGCGAATATTGATACGCAACATGATGCAACTGTATGATATAACCGAAAATCTTATCACTAACCTGCTTCGTCTGTTAGCATTTTGCCCGACTGCAGAAATGTTGTGTACAACACTACAAAGGTGTGTTTGACTTTTTTGGGTCAATCCTAGCGCGTTTCAAATTTGGTGTCGTATGGTTTTTTTTTTCAAAATTGTACAGCAACGAAAAACTTATTTGTGGATTCTTTTTTTCTTAATGTGTCAAGTAGTTAATATATTAACTTTTGACAAATTAACTCTATGGCTACCGTCCGAAGGTTCATACCTGCAGGTGATTCAAAGGCAATTTCATTAGACTGGAGTTACATTCGTGAAGCCATAGGGATATCAAGTAATGATGCGTTTAACAGACGAGGGTTATTGGAACAGATTAATACGACAACTGATCAAAGTGATTATTTATGGTATTCAATAAGGTATGAATAGTTTCTGCTAAGACTTTTAAATAGGAGCATAGGTGGCAATTTCGGCTCATTTGATTCAAGAATGAGTTGATTTGGGTTATATTATTTTTCTATTAGCCTGTCAAATAGGTACAATCAAATGAATCAGGTGAAGTGAGATCCAATTTTCGACAAAAGTGTTTCGGGCCGATAATCTCTTTATTTAAAATTCTAATGGCAAGTTGTTTTATTGTAAGGCTTTCATTTTGCTTATCTTGCAGCACTCGCATCAAAGGTGACGAGCCCTTCCTTAAAGATGTGTCTCAAAAAACAATCCATGTGAAATCACTTGGTCAAGTTTTTCATTTGTTTGTTAATGATCAAGTCGAAGGTACAAGATTTTTTTTAAATACATAAAAAGTTCCATTATATGGCTGCTACTGTCCCTGATTATGCAAGGGCAATGGATGATGGAATGTACCGCGCCAGCGATATATATCTCAAGGTGAAATTTAGCTCATAACTGTTAATTAATGTAGCAAAATTAGTAGCTTGGGTTATGGCCAATGGATTGGTTGCAAAAAAAAATTATTATTTGATCATGAGCGTGTTTTGGATTGAAAAATTAGAAAATAGTGTTTGGCAATAGTTGAAAAATTATTAAGGAGTCAACTAAATTTTGAAATATTTAATGAACCAATGTTAACGAATTCAGTCTAGAGTGTTTGTCTATTTGACATTGCGATTTGAGTTGAGTCCCTGATGATTCATATGCCATGTTGAAGCTCATTAGTTTAGAGTGGTTGGGTAATACTATATGTTTATGTACAATCAAAACTGACTATAGTGATTTCATCGTATATTTTTTAAACAATCATTCTATACAGTGCTCTTAGATAATCAATCTATGAATGACCACAATCAAAATTGTGCTTAATGTATTATAAAAGAATTAAGTTCGCAAATATACTTTACACGAATAAAAGTGTGATTACTTAAATACATTATGTCTTTTGTTTATGTACAACTGAATTAAGTGTGTATTCGATGTATATTACACAATATGTTTTACAGTTTGAACTGATAAAAATATTGCTTGCAGGTAAAAGTCATAAGTTGATTACAATGATCACAGAAGTATCACCATAGAAGGTGACCAAGACAAGGCCGCCGGGTGAAATGCTGAACCAGTCTTTGGAATTCTTATAACTCATAAATAAATTTTGATGGATTTTGACTAAATGTAAAAGATGGTAACACTGACCTTATTATCTTATATGGATGGTTCTTCTTGCAAGTGGCATGGACTCATTGAGTCCTCATCAGTGCTACCATCTTTTACAGTTTCTTGATGGATATCATCCCTCATCGTAACATGTTTGTGTAATTTCTTTTATAAGATGGCAATCAATTGCATCCTAAGATGGCAATCAATTGCATCGTAACATGTTTGTGTAATGGATATCATCCCTCATCGTAACTGTTTTTACCAACGAATATTATGAAAGTAGCCCGCCCATCGGGCGGGTTAAGCAACTAGTATATATATATATATGAACGAGTCAGTTACAATACCCAAGATTTCCAATGCTCACATCAACTACGAAAGTATGTAATGAGCGCATGGAAATCTTGTAACAAAAGCCATATCATAGGAGGATCATTCATTACATTAGTAAACAAAAGTAAATGATGATGAGACTCGTAACAGGAAATTGCATAAGCTGGAAGTAAAAGAAGTTGCACATAACATTCATGATTCTTTTGAGTCTTTTGTCTTCTTGGTTGGACTTCTTTTCATCACCTGATCACCAAGGTCTTTTTTTATAGCAAGAAGGTTCACATTTTTTTGGGCATCTTTTGAGTATTTTGTCTTCTTGGTTGGACTTCCTTTCATCACCTGGTCACCAACCTCCTTCTTAATAGCAAGAAGGGTCTCAGTTTTTTCAGTATCGAGATCTTTGTCAGAAAACGGAAGCGATCTTTTGACAGATTTTGATTCAATTGTAGAGCTGATTTCTTCCAACACGAGTTTTGTAGATGGGGTGAAGAGTTCTTTCCCCTTGTCAGCAGGTGGTTTTGCAACAGATTCAGCGGGCTCTTTTTCTGGAAGGCAGGTGATGGAAGTAATGGATGGATTAACATCAGGTGAAATGGATTGAGATGCTTGTTTTTCTGGTTGAAGGCTGATGAGATTGGGTGTAGGGCGTTCATCTAATTTGTAAGCTTTAATGACACTAACCTTCACTTCAGCTTGGCCACGAAAGGTCGTCTCGTAGGAGCGTATGAAAGCAACAATTGTATGTTGTTGTACTGACGCAGCAATATCATCAAGAAGATTAATACCCTGGCAAACATAACGTTGGTAATACTTATTAGTGTGAGTATACTAATCAGTGGTAAATTTTTTTGATTTTCAGTTTGTAACATTAAAAATACATAAAGTCGGTAATATGTATTAGTGTGAATCAACCGGTGTTTGCACTACGTTAAACCTTATATCTACCACAGATTAGTAATTAAAGGTATTAGCATACTAACAAATATTTAATTTAAACAATAGTGCAGACAAAGGCAATAATGATGATTATAGAAAATGACTGTGTAATTTGAATTTTGTATGCACAAGCACTATCATCCACATCTTTATCGAGTATACAAAAACAGCTTAAATTTGAACTTACATGTTCATCAGCATTCATGAGTTCTTGTGCAGTATACGGCACAATTTTCTCAACATCAGGTGTGGATTTAGTTGCACACAAAGTTGCTGTTCCATCGTCTATCTGAATGGTCATTCTAGATCTGTTCAAAATACACACACTATCATTAGGTAGTGTGGAACAAATCCACATGGATTATATATTTAGGTAAGAAGAGAAAAGTGATCCTCACAATGCTTCTACTTCAGATTCTTGGTGACATGATGGACAAGTAACAACCCAAGTAAGATCCGCTTCCAATGGTTTTTTACAGTTGGCGCAGGCTGTAAACCATGTGTTCCTATCTTGCCTAGGAAGGGTTATTTTCCCTTTGATCCAACTTGCGTTTATCTATATTGAAAGTATGATTGTATGGTTAAGTATACACAGGACTCATGCATAGGCTCAAAATATGCAGGGACCCTCACAAGAGCACCATAAACCACTTACGGTTCTTAATGAAGTGACAATTGCAGCAAGTGAAATGATATCTTCATCCTTTGGATAAGGGAGTAAGATGTTACTATTCTTTTAAGTTTTCATGTTGAGTAGCTCCTGGAGTTCAGCTTTGTTCGCATTGTACCTTACAATTCAAAATGCACAAAAAAAAGTTGCTAAAACAAAAGTCTACTTAAAACTATTATAGAGACATTGTAATATTGAACAAGTTACCATTCTTTCATTTGTAAGTCATGAGTAACAGGTGGGTCGATCATAAATCCTGAACCTCCTCTTGTAGTCAATGAGAGACCTGGATAAAGTCCATTGTAGTTAGAAAACTTTGCATTGATTAAATAAACTACAATTGATACATTTCCGTCTTTATGTACATAAGTTTGCCACTCACAGTTAAATGTAGTCACTTTAAGGCGCATGCCAAAGATCATAACTCCTGATCCAATCATTTCAGCTAGGGTGTTTCCCTCATTCTCATCATACTGATTCCATAATGACAATATCAACAACTTTTTCCTGTAATAAAGAAATGATTGGAACGTTAGGACAAAATATTAACAGAACAGACAAAGGATTAAGTCGCCTTACTCTTCATCCACAATGATAATATCCCTTTTTGTGATCATTGGTGATCCTTGCTCTTCACTTGGAAAGCATTGCAAAACAACTCCCCTCACATCTATATTTTGAATTTGAAACTAATTAATAGGTTGTTTAAATGAATAACACACAGTTTTTTAGGAAGAGATAATGAAAACTTACTTTGTGGAGACTCCGAGTCAGCGTATTTGTATAGGTCAGAGAATTTGGTGAACTCGAACTCACAAGGAAGTGAAGTAGTTATAGACTCGACTAATGGCTCAACAAGAGTTTTGCTGCTAATAACCCAAGAGTAGATGTACGAGCTAATACGGTATTTTTCATCAGTTCTTGTGACCCCTGCACCTGAGACATAATATCTCTTATATGGTTGAAGTAGTTTGGAAAACAAGCGTATGTTGTTGGCGCCGTATATAACTGCACCAACCTTGGTTCCCTAGTGTAAGTGACATGAAATCAATATATGAGTAACAAGTAAATGAACATAAGATAAAGGCTAATAATAGAGAAATATAACAAGACTGATTACCTGAGAATCAGTAAAGATCAATCTTTTATAGGTGACATCACTCTTGCTTGTCTGAACATGGCCACTTTCCAAAACTTGAATGATAACTGTCCATTTTGTTTTTGTCTGAGGGGTGATAGCTAAAACATTTGAGATTGGCCTGGACATTTTACCTTCAATTTAAAATGTACATGTGAGATATTTCAAGTTAAAAATAACAATAACATATGTGTTACACAATTCCAACTAAAGCATGAGAACACAATTTTTTTGCTTTTAAAAGGAGTTGAGATAATCAAGGAGTTATCTTATTCATTAAACCATATTTTTAAATAATCAAGGAGGTAACTTCTTTAGTAAAAAGGGTTAAGATAATTATTAGCAATCATAAAAAACATGTAAATACAACAAATTTATATGTAATTACTACAAGAAATCAGTATACACCTAAGACTTGTGTGGAAAAAGTAAAGCTAACCTGATTAGAAAGTTGGAATATGAATCTGTCTAGCAGAACCCATCAGTAGGTCATATATAATAATAGGAAAATCTTGTAAGTCCCAGACAATCAGGAATATGATGACTTTTGGGGCTCTCATAAGCATGGTTTGCCCCATGTCAACTACAGTGAATTGATTGATATAGATAGAAGAAAATGTTGGTGGTACTTCAATATGGAGAGGCATGACATGACCATACTTAATTGTCCTCCAAAAGATAACCCCATATCTTTGAAAATATAAGTAGGTAGGCTCCAATGGGCTGACAGAAAAAAAGGAAAACGTGAAGACTGAAGTATAGCAAGTCAAACACTCTTGGTCACCTACCAAGCCATTTAATTATTGTATATAATTTTTGCTTCTTTAGTACATATACATATGTATTATTATAAATTATAGATAGTGTCTATATTTACAAAATATATTAATATAGTTTGTGTACATTTTATGTAGGTTTAATTGTTGTGTTCAGATTATGTAAGTTCAAGAAGTTGTGTAAGGTAGAAACTCGAAAAGTATGTGTTCCTAGTGAAGAATTTTAGTAAGTGTTATATTCTTAAAGTTTTCGTGGTCAATCGTTTAATGGTTATGAATATGTTATGGAAATAAGCTCACAAACACCATGTAAACTTTGACAATTCTAAAAAAACACACCTCATAGATAGCAGGAAACCCTTTATGTGTTCCATCCTCCTATTATATATACCTGATATTAACATAATTCATTAAGGTTATGAACATGTTATGGAAATAATCTTACTAACACCATGTAAACCTACCTTCTTTTTTTATGTGTGTTATGTGACCTGATCAATTCCATGATCTTCAATACTATTGAGTTGGAGTACTCTGACCTCGAGTTGTGACCTTCAAATGTTGATTACATACAGGCAGCAAATGACTTATCTCATCTTAGCTTCAAGAACTTTTCTTTACTAATGTAACCCTGTAGATAACAATAAGTATGTTTAATACTATATTAACAGTTAACAAAGCTCTTAACCCATTTTGTTCCATACTTCTATTCTCCATTATTTTTTGGGCTCATTTCCATGACCATGTACGTAAAACTGAACGAAACAATATAGAAGAATTAAGAGAGTTTATCAGGAAAAAAAGATAATATATTTTGAGTTTCTGGTAGAAGTGGAAAATGGGTCTTTGGGTGGTGACTTTTTTTTGGGTGGTGATATTTAGCATGGATTGGGTTTAACAATACATTTTACAAGTATCAAAAAAACTGAAAATAGCTTTTTTTTTAAAATTTGATTACAAAACTATATTATTAATTATGTTAATAGAATCTTATAAATTTAGCAATCTTAAAGGCCGTGACCTGTAAAATGCACATTTGGTTGACCTTTGAGCTTGTGTAAACCATATCGACCGAACCAAATAGGTCAAAACCTGGTACGATGGGTGGGTTGATGAAGAAGCACCATAGAAGCTCATGCGGTTGCTGAAAGGTATGAATAAGAATTTTGTATCAGCCATGAGGATTGTGAAGATGTACAAATGCATAAACATATAAAATATATATATATATATATATATATATATATATATATATATATATATATATATATATATATATATATATATATATATATATATATACGTGAAAGAAAATAAAGCACTAACAAAGTATAAGTAGCTTATCTAACTGATGACCAAGAACAAGAACATGGATACAATAGAAATTGATTAATATTCTTACTTGTTTAACTCATATCGACCCAATAGCTAAAGTTTGACGAAGAAGCACTATAGTAGTTCATGTGGTCACTGAAAGGTATAAATAAGAATTCTTGTATCATGATTGGAAAGATGTACAAATACATAAAACATCAAACATATGTAAAAGATAAGATAAGTACCAACAAATTATAATATTTACCTTTTGTAACTAATGACCAAGTTAGGGGATACGATATAGATTCATTAATATTTACAGTGACTACGTCGACAGTTACCTGCAATCACAATTCACATGCGAAAGTTATAGCAATTTAGAATAAAACATAAATTTAAGATAAATGTAAGCTGGTAGCACATACTTATCAATATACTCGGAGATTTGCAAAACCTCTTGATAGACAATGTTCTTGGTTTCTCTGATGTTCGGAGAATCAAAAAAAGGCGGCCTGATAAGGACTTTAGCATGTTTAGCTGTTCTTGCACGTGATAGTGCAACATACAACTGTCCATGTGAGAAAACCGGTTCCTTGAGGTAAACACCGACAAAATCAAGTGTTTGACCTTGTGCTTTATTAATAGTCATTGCAAAGCATAGCCTGATTGGGAACTGTACCCTTTTAAATGGGACTGTGTAGTTTTCGTCACTTGGAGGTTGCAAAGGAATTCTATGAATAAAGACTTGTTTTCCAGCAAAGTCTCCAAAAGCAATTTCTGCATGAATGACATTTCTTTTCAGATCTTTGCAGATTAATCTAGTCCCATTGCATAGTCCTTCGGTGGGATTCAAGTTTCTCAACAAAATGATCGGTGAATTTGCCTTCAAAACAAGTCTGTGAGGTGGCATACCATTTGGTGTAAGTGAATGTAAGAAGTCCTCGTATTGACTTTGGTCATTAGGATCTATGGTTTCATCAAAGCTAACATATTCTGTTTCTTCACCCGGGAACCGTGCAATCAAAATTTCATTTATCTCGTCAACAAAACAATTTTTTGTAGTCAAAATGGCACGATTTAAAGAACAAGAGGTGGTTAATGACTCAATGTGAATGTTTGGGTAAACAGAGTCTATGAGGGAATCTAAAGGATCTTTATCTGAATGTGTCTGAATGAGCATCGAGGTTGGAATGTTCACCAGGTCATTATTATGTGAAGCTTCTGTTCCATTACCAATCTTGAGAAGAAATTCAGTGAAGCTAGGATCTAACAAAGCTCTCATGTTTTCTTGTAATTGTAATTTCTCAAGCGATGGACATAATGGAGAATTAGTTAGACATGCATCCATTGTTTCTAATTTAGTTCCTTTGCGCACTACTGGCAGTGTTTGTCTAAAATCTCCACCAAGTACAACAACCTTTCCACCAAAAAGCTCTGTTGAGTTCATAAGATCTTGAAGAAGATCATTTAAAGCCTCGACAGCACTTCTTTTTGCCATGGGGGCCTCATCCCAAATGATCAGTTTACAATCTTTGATCAAAGTTGCTAAAGAACTTTGTTTGCTAACTTTGCAACATGATCCTTCTATTGAGTCTAGTGGAATTTTGAATCTCGAATGAGCGGTTCTACCTCCCGGGAGTATCGATGCAGCTATGCCTGATGTCGCTGTGGCAAGAGCAATATGACCTTTTGATCTAACTTTAGCTAATAAGGCTCTGTACAAAAACGTTTTCCCGGTGCCTCCGGGACCATCAACAAAAAACGCTCCACTTTCAGCTGAATATGCTCTATGAATTATTGTTTCAAACGCGATCTTTTGCCTTCCATTGAGTTTGGAAATTGCATGTAGATCTTCTTGAGAAACAACTATATCCTTTTCAGCTCTAATTTCTCTTGTTTGATCTTCTAGGTCGTTGGACGAAAAATCGAGGGGCACGATACCAAAATCGTGAATGTTTTTACCCATGGATTGCAAAAAAGCATTTATTTGTTGCAGCGCATTTTTCGTGGCCTCTGTACGTGTCATTTGATTAAATCTTAAAAGGTCCTCTAGCATTGCGTTCTCATAAGCTAACCATAAATCTCGGGGGTTATTTGGACACGAATAAACAAGAAGAGTGGCAAAAAGCCTTCTTAGTTCATATGGTAAGTGGAAAACAGAGGCCTCTTTCTAAACATAATTGTTGGCTGTTATCATCAGCCAAATAGCCTCGCAACAATGCCGACTCTCGATACGTTGCCACGTGCACTCCATTGCACATTTTTAAGTGATTAAAGGACTTTGGACAACGTACTTTTGACAAGAGTATCCTTAAGTAGTATCTTTCCCCTTCACTTGGATGAGCAGCAACTATGCGGCCTACTGAATCACCTGATTGCCTATGCTTCTAGAACTTTTTATCTTCTAGCCATACAAAATGATCTGGAAATTCAGAATAAGTCAGGTTCAAGGTTTGTGCTAACTTATCGGTACGGTTCATGGCAAAGAATTCTGTAAGCATGGTTTTTCTTTGAACTGGATTTTGCAACACATTGGCCAACTTATCTTTCTTTTTAAAAGTTAAGGGCTGATAATTCTCTAAATGCAATTGTAAATGTATAACAGCAGGTCTTATCTCGCTCATTGAGAATCTGAAAATTCTCCATGCTGCTTCAGGAGGTGATACCCACCTACCAGACTGGTATTGCTCTATTTCATCGATCAATGAAGAAGGCTCATTCGACGACATTGCAAAGGTTATTCTATCAGAACCTTTACATATGTACTTGTATATATACTTTACTGCTTTTATCGTCGAACAAATTTCTACATTGATATGACAATCAAACTTCGCAAGCAAGTAGGCATTATACGGTATAACCCATCGATTATCAAGCCTAGCTTTCCTAACTTTCACGGTAACTCCATTATCTCGCCTTCGATAAATTGGGTATGCGTCTGTTGTTTGTGTGGTCTCATTAGAAAAAGCTTTTGGATATGAGTTCTTACATGTGCCGCTTTTCCTCATGCAAACATTATTGGGGTTTAATTTTCCACAAGGACCATGAAGCATGTGTTTGACCACCATTTTATGCAAGTGAGGATGATCTTTTTGATCTGGTATTTCAGCAGACACAACTTCATCATACTCTTCTGGCCTATACATTTTGTATTGAGGTTTCAATATGATCAAGAAATGTGCATGCGGTAGACCTCTCTTTTGGAATTCTATGACATATGTATAGGCTGCTACCTCCCCGAATATTTTTCTTTTAAAGAGATCCTCCTTTAGTTGTTCAAGTTTAGCATGAAACCCTCTAACAATCAAATCAGCTCTATTTTGTGTTTCCTCATGTCTCATCAGCTGTTCTTTTATTTCTGGCCAGTTAGGATTACATGTCATTGTTAAGAAAATGTCTGGCTTTCCATATTTTTGCACTAATGTCATGGCATCTATGTATTTTCGCCTCATATTTCTTGGTCCACCTATAAAGCTAGAAGGTAGCACTATTCGTCGACCAACACCTGATCCTTCAGTCTCACCAGAAGCCATGGCATCCACCACTCCTTGTAGAAATTCTTGCCTTATTTCTTGTTGTTGCGATCTAAAAAAATCTAACCTTTGCGTCTCAAGTTTAACATAATTATCTACTATATATTGCTGCAACAATCTACCAAAATACAATAGGCATGATCTGTCATTTTTCCTTACCTGTAGCTTATATGCGTAATATTCTCTAATGGAAACGAACTTGGAGTCCACATCTTTTTGGGCCATAACTGCCGAAAATATGAGTTACTATTAACTCGTAAAGTACCATGTGTAATCAAACATAAAATGTGGTAATTTTTTTACCTTCGTCTTCGATAAATAGCAAATCTTCAACACTTGCAGCATTTTGGGGCGAAATAAGGGTTGCAGCACTTGTTTTTGGCCTTCCTCTTTTCCTATATTCCTTTTCACCATATTTAAGAATTCCTTGATGCCAACCAAGTTCTCCATATGGGAACATCAAAGGATATTGTAAAGCATCATAACAACCATAATAATATCCAATCTTTCTAGATTGATTACTATGTGTTTTGACTTCAATATCCCTCTGACTTTGTTCTCCATTTTCCTTGCCATCAACCCAAATTGCTGCAACCTGTGAAACCTCTGGCTTATTATACACTCTTTGATCTTGTGAAGGAAGTGTTTTAAGAATGATCTTATAGTTCTCTAGCTGAGGAACTTCTTTTAAGCTTCTAAAGAAACGTGCATAAGGATTATTTTCGAGAGCTTTCATGCATAGCTCAATTGCTTGTTTAGACAACCTTTCACAAGATGCTAACCGATTTTCTAATTCATGCTCGGTATCATGGAAATATAATTGAAGGTTTTTGGCATTACCATCCTCAGGCACTAAATCATTTATGAAGTGGTACACCTGGCCTTGCACTCTAAATGTATATATACCATTATTCCTCTTGCTAAGATTAGCATCAGATCTAACTCCTAGGGAAGTAAAAGCGAAGACGTTGTTATATGTTCTAATGTATGTTCTAAATGTTTTTGCTTCTTCTGATGTTGAGGTCAAAATGTCTTTTAGAATATCCGGAAGCTCGTTGCTAGTCAAGACAACACGGCCATTTAAGCAACACAAATTTTTTGTTTCAGAGTAAAACTTGACAGCACCACAGTGGGGACAATCCTGCATCCGAGGAAGAATCGCAGCCATCGAAGGGATAAACGACAACAAGTCTCTTCCCATTGCAGGAGTGTGTCCTAGTACCGAGCATAATGAGCAGTTCGTGTATTAAAATACTAACGTGAATATAGAATAATTTTTTTGAAACACACCTTGGCTTCGAGATTTACACCTTCTTTTCTTGTTAGTGGGCGGCCTATCTGGTATTTATCGAGATTGTTAATAACCAATACAGACCAGGCCTTGGTCTTCTTAGCACAACACAAATCTTATAATTTTACATACCTGCTGTTTCGCTAACCACAGATGCAGACAGATTTGACGGTTCAGGTTGTTCAGAAAAAGCATTGATCGTAAATGTTGCACTATTTTCTCTTAAATGACAGTGACTATCAGCCCTGCGCCTTTTGTTTTTCCATCTTAAAAAGGCTTCTCTCCTATATTTTTTCTTTTTTGCCAAGACAGTAATATCAGTGATCGTAAATGATGCGCTACTTTCTCTTAAAGGACAATGACTATCAGTCTTGCGTCTTTTGTTTTTCCATCTTAAAAAGGCTTCTCTCCTATATTTTTTCTTTTCTACCAAGACACTATCGTTATTCAAAGGAAATGTAAGGAATCCTTGGCTCAAATGATTGTTCATGTTTGCTGATCTATTTTTGAAGTTTGAGTTATTGACAGGTGAACAATCTGTTGAAGCTCTTGTTGTTCTTTTAATTAAAAGTGACTGGTAAAACAAAATAGTGTCGCATACAATAGCTTAACGTTGCAACATCATCTGCTAAAAATATTGTCACATGCTTTATCATACCTTTTGCTTTATCATCTTGTTTCTTCTGATTGTACCAAAGCCTGATCATGTGTGACCATACATCATACCCTTAACAAGTTTAAACAAAACCATCAAAATAAAGTATTTGCAATAAGATTAAAATAAAGTAATTGTTTAAACAATACCATTAAAATTGAAGCCATTAAAAGCCAACTTACATTTGGAAGGTTGGGGCCATTAATAGCTATCATTGCCGTAGATTGCCGTAGAGCCACCATTAAAAGATGCACAATTCTTTTACGTCATTCTACAAAATTGTAACAACTGAAGATGTTTGATTTTAGTTTGAAATCAAAGAAGGAAAAAGCCAGAAAGATTGATTTTAGGTGGGGGCCATTAATAGTTATCATAAAGATTGATTTTAGTTTGATTTTGGTGTTTAATTGAAGCTGCTGAATCAAAGTGAAATGCAAAGAAAAAGTAGAATGATTGGAGTTGGTGTGGTTTAGTCAAAGAAGGCAAAAGAAGACTAATTATATGTTGAAGTCACATGAGGGGAAGAGGCCACGTGTATTTTTTTTAGACCTTATAAAATCTTATGTGTCTTTGTTTTAGCCTGCTACAGGAAAAATGGGTGATCTTTTTATATAATAGGTAGATAAGAACCCAATGTTTATTTGAACATTAGAGGTGATGTTGTGTTTTAAGTGATTATACATTTGAATTAAAATAAACATTAGAGGATCCTATCCTATATATATTGTCTTTAAATATAATGAGGTTTATATTCTTTTTTTACTTTAGTATAATTCATAAAACTTTAGAAATATATACATATCTTTACTACATAAAATGCAAAAAGGGTTAAAGTTTAAAATGAAAACTTGAAAATTGAATGTTGAAAGTCAATGTTGTTGAATGGTCAACCTAATTTGAATGTTTAATGCCAATGCACGTATGAAATGTTGAATTGTTTCAAAATGTTGAATTTTTTGAAATACGTAAGGAAAGTATTGAATGTACATAAAAGAGTTTCAATATACATGGTAAGCCACACACTGTCATACCATATCTTTACTACATAAAATGCAAAAAGGGTTAAAGTTTAAAATGAAAACTTGAAAATTGAATGTTGAAAGTCAATGTTGTTGAATGGTCAACCTAATTTGAATGTTTAATGCCAATGCACGTATGAAATGTTGAATTGTTTCAAAATGTTGAATTTTTTGAAATACGTAAGGAAAGTATTGAATGTACATAAAAGAGTTTCAATATACATGGTAAGCCACACACTGTCATACCATATATACATAAAACAATCATGCGTGTGAAAATTGCAAGGAAACTTGTTTGAAATGTTGAACATTCAAAGGAAAGTAAGGAAAGTATGACTTTTTATAACTATTAAAAGGAAACTATTTATCACAACCAATGAATATTGAAAGGAAACTATTGAATGTGTTGTTTTGTATTTATCGCAGCCATGATATCGGCACAAGTTAAAACAGCCATGACATCGACACAAGTTAAAGGAAAAGATTCATAAGCGATTCATCTCTTTAACTTTTTACTTAATTTTTGAAGATGTCATTGGTTAAAAATGTTGTTGATGGAATCGAGGTATAATGTTTACAATACGATTTAGGATTATACTTATTAAGCTTTGATCTTGAGTTTGGATCTCAGTTTTCAGTAACATATCTCTTTCTAAGCACATTTTTTAAGGTAAATTTTTGTTATGTGTTCTTTTTAATTCTTTTAATGTTCGATTTCGTTCTTTACTACGCTTAATGTGTTATTCAAGTAGTCAATACAAATATTTATTTTTATTTCTTCCAGTTATGATTCTTTAAGAATGTCTATGAAAATCTTGATAATTTGAAGGTAAAATGATTCTATCACTTTATTTTGTTGTAATTGTTTGTTGAAAAACTTTGTTACCCATCTAAATTAATCACTATGGTGTTTGTTGTTTGTAAA
This sequence comes from Chrysanthemum seticuspe, assembly GCA_019973895.1. Lineage (NCBI taxonomy): Eukaryota > Viridiplantae > Streptophyta > Magnoliopsida > Asterales > Asteraceae > Chrysanthemum > Chrysanthemum seticuspe. The sequence continues at coordinate 247,384,048 of BPTQ01000002.1, read as the reverse complement.
TTTTGAATGGATGTGATGGGAATTTATGCATATCAAATGTTACAGAGTTAGTTTTTTACTTGACACCCTTTTTTTTTGAAGTTATAGTGCATACTTGAATCTTTTATGGATTAAGATATGTTGAGTATTCAATCACATTATTGAATTTTGTTTGGTTATAAACTAACCAGAGGTTTACTATCTTTTTCTTTCATTTCATATTTAGCTATTGGGGTAGCTTCTACTCAGATATGATATCAAGGTAGTTTTGATGTGATTAATGATTCTGAATTCTCTTTTTTTGGCTAAAGTTTTTTTTGTAAACATGAAGATGTTTATGTTAGTGTGGATGATGTTGCTCTGCGCAAAACATTGATTTCACGCTTAAAGTTTATTTCCCCATACTTCAAGTTTGCCTCTTTTGTTGTTTATTCATATATTCAGAGGCCACCGATCTAAAGAATACAAGTTTCTCTTTTATTTTTCTAATCATGAGAAACTCAAGATCATCTATTTAAAGGATAAGCAATTGATCACTTTCTTTGTGCATTTGTGGAATAGAACTACAAAGGTATTAGTGAATCCGGTCAAAGAGGAGTCTACACCTCAAATGTCGTCTACCAAGAAGTTTTACGCGACGTGTAACGTGCATTGTTAGTTAGTATCTCGTAATTGATGTAATGTTTTTTTTTCAGTCTCACTAAATATTTTTATATGTCGTTTGATACATGTTAAGATTCAATTTTTGCTAGAGTTGAATTATCACATGTTACAACCGTTTGCAATTACATTCTGATCTTTTCACGTTCTATTTTGAATGTTATATGAAACACTTTACCACAATATATAGCATATCGTTAATTGTATGCCGCTAAGAACCGCTGCCACTAGGCGCAGGTACTCGCCTAGTAGAATTACATGTGGTTTGTGTTTAGGATTGAGATTACATTCGAGAAATTTTAATATTTAAAGAATTAATTTTTCGATGATTTGCTTGTACCTATAATGATTATGCAATTTTCTATTGGGTTAACTGATAAAAAAGGTTATGTTGGTTAATAAAGGTGTTAAGCATAAAATTTCAATCAAAGTCTAAAGCTTATAACAATGTTTACACGTTTTTATACGATTCATGTTGGAGAAAATTCTTTTATTTTAAACAAATATTCTATTGGTGATTTTCACTATTGTATATCTTGTTACAATTTAAAATAGATGTATGTTGAAAAAGATTGTAATTAAAAAAGTGGGAGCCATTCATGTTTAAGCATTGCATGTTCTTAAAGAGATATCAATCACTTTTTTATTAGTTACATCTAGCTTTGTTTTTGTGTATAGTTTTTGATTATTTTTGTAAACTGTTTTAGGTATTTGGTAGAGGGGTTTTCATATGGTCGAAAAATTTCATATGAACATGAACACTATAACTCATAACGAGGAGTATATTGTTGATGGTCATAAGGAGTTTGTGTTGGTGATTTAACATGTAAATCATATAAAAAAAATATATCGGAAAAAGGTCATCCAACATGGATCCATATGATGAGTATAATTAATCTAAATAATAACAATTATCGTACCTTTGAAGCGTGATTGGTTGAACCAAATGGAGCTTATCAAATAACCCTAATCCCCACGGATTCACACGAAAGTAGGTAGTCTCTATGATGTATCCACACTACACGTCATAGTATATCACCGGATGCTAGTCCTTTCATATCTCTTGGATATATAAAGCTTTTTGATCAAAACCATAAACCCTAATTGGGGTGTTTTGTTCGACCAGTAGGGAGGAGAGAGCACCAAAATGTGATTTTGCTTAGTGAATAAGTCATGGGATTTGATTTGATCTAATCCCATAATAAATTCATCTAAGATACACTTAGCCCCATGAGTTTTATCATTTCCCTTTTACACTCCTTATGGCCTGCCTATTAGATTACAAATGGGTTGCCATTCATTTTGGTTCAATCCAATATATTAAGTCCATTGCTTAATAAGTAACTCGTTAATTAAGTAATTAGTCTAACCAATTAATTAGACACCCGTTAGTTGATTCGTATAATGTGCTTGGCGATGTCACGAAAATGATTAGAGGTGATAATTTTTATACTTAAACGGTTTTGGTAAGTATTCTTATAGTGTAGCTGATAGATTTGAGTTTGTGGGTATTGCCTAATTTGCTTGTTGAAATTATGGTTGAATGTGTCCTCTTACACAGAGGAACAACTTGCTTTAATTCTTGAAGATTAAGTAAACATGAGAACATTGAGTTAGTTTTACATCTAATGAAGGGGCTTTTGCATATATATCCTCTCGAAAATACAAAATTGCATATATATCCAAAGCATGCATAAAAACCATTGTATTATGTGCATAAAAAACTTGTACAAAGGATATATATATGCAATTATTCACTTTGGGAGGGATATATATGCATTTTTGCCTCTAATGAAACTCAAATAATTCGTTTGACTGTAAAGTTGCACACACATTTTATTTGGTACCTGAACTCACAATTACTTGGTTTTGATGGGCCCACCTTTGATATAGCCTTGATATCACTAAGACCAAACAAAACAATTTTTTATAGTAAATATTTGTAGAAATTTTATCTGCAATTAACAAAAAGTTATGATCCTTTTAGGTGATGGGGGAAGACCTGACCTATGATTACTATTATGAGGACATTACTTGGCTTTTTCAATATTATCTTTTTCATGTCTATTTGGAGTCCTTATGTGGCTTAGTACCATGGATACATGCATGTACTTTGAGAAATGTATAGATAAAAAAAAATGGGCAGGTCTAACATTTTTAGTAAAGGGTTAAAATGTGATTAGGTCAATTTAGACGATATATGTACACCTTGGGGTGGACCTAAAAAACATTTTGACTTCGATATTATGCATAGTGATGTGTCACATATGATTAAAACAATTATAATACTCCGTAAGTTAATTTTTTTCATCAACATGGTTTAGGAGGTTACTTTAGAAAAGTTCTTACTCATTTGACATATTGTTTTTTTTTACCCATTTGATTCATTAGAGATATAAATTGTAACACCCCCAAAAATGATTTGCAGCGGAAGATAATGTTATTGGGGTATTACTCGATTGATATCATAACACAAAGCATAGAACAACGGTTTTCCTTAAAAGATTTCATTTATTGTAGTAAAACAGTGTTTACAAAAATTGAGTTGTTGCGGAAAATAGCCCATTAACAAGATGTGGTCCCGATACATAAATCAGATTCGTCTATGACCATGCCATGCCAATGCCCAAGCGCCTCCAAAGTCTAGCTATCACCTTTTTAATACCTGAGATAAACATGCTTAAAAGGTCAACACAACGGTTGATTGAATTCATAGGTTTAGTGTGAAGTTGAACACAAGAACATGAACATGATAATTGTAAACTAACAATATCATAAAGAAAATCACAGATTATTATGCGCTAAGCTCATGTAACCAAGACTCAACTGCATACACCGAATTACTGGTGTACGTAAGTTTGCCCCAAAGGAGGTAATAGCCAATTACCTAATGCAATTCAAATATGGTGCGCCCCGGTTATTTCCTATAACCAAGACGGGGTCGTTCTCCCCATAGTACTATTTACGATATTTGCGTTCACTCGCGGTGACTAATGGTTCATGATACAGGGGACTTATTGCTAAATACTTAGGCAATTCCAATAATCAAGAAGCGAACATTTATGAAAACCTTGTGTTCTAGTTTAGAGCATGTATCTCCCTCGCGGGGTTTGCAAATAAAAGTAAAAGCAATGCTATGAACTCACCTTAATGAAATGAACAAGCACAATGTGATCAAGTACGATGTAGCGGAGGCTTAAATCCGAAACCTAAGAATGAGATGACAAGTCTCAGAATATAATAAACCTTTGGTTCGTGACCAAAATAATAGAGCATTGAATATACTTATTCAATAGATCATTGAATTATCCAATTCAATATAGCGTTGTGTGTGCTTAATGTTTTAAGTTCAAATAACGTGCTACATCGGCTTAGTTTGATATTTATCAAAAGTTCACACTTATATATATAAGTGAAATGTTCCCTGTTGTCGATTTATGAAAATAACGATGTTGTCAAGTATTTTAGTTTATTTACTATCAAGGTGCGTCGATATCGAATAACGATATCATAAAATTATATACTTATAATTATATATATATATATATATATATATATATATATATATATATATATATATATACACACACACACACACACACACACACACACACACATATATATATATATATATATATATATATATATATATATATATATATATATATATATATATATATATATATATATATATATATATATATATATACTAGTTGTCGAAGCCCGCCCAATGGGCGGGCATGACTTGTGATTATTCTTTGAGTATATTAGTTTTCAAATAGTAAGATATATATGTATACGAAGATATTAATAACGTAAGAAGGGTGAAAATAAATGAACATCAAGATTTATGGAACAATTAAAATATACAAAGTTTTTTTAAACAACATAGTATATGATTTAAACTCAAATGAACGTTATGATTATAGAACAATTAAAAAGTACAAAGTAAATTTACTCATATTACATGCAATTTACTCTGAATAAATATCTACAACTTTATCTTGTGTTAAAATAGGTCTTCAATATTAGATCTTCTAACTTCAATCATCTTTCTCACCAAATCGCTCTCATTTCAACCATTGCTATCTACACAAATAGGCACCTTGTGAATCTATAGTGTGGATGTTGATGGACCTTCAAGATTAAGGGAAGGTCATGGTAAATCAAAAGTTCTCTTTTACATAAAATAAAATGAGCTTAAGTAAGATCATCATCTTCCACCTCCTTAGGCTTCAACAACAATTTCACTCTCAACAAAAGAGTTGTCTTCGACTCATCCTGTGTAACAAAATTGCCAACAAAAAAATTTACCAAATGTCAAATAGAAGGACCTCAAGTGAGCACGAGAACTGTTAATTTTTTTATGTTCATAAGTTAGATACAATATATACTAATCGTGATCGTAAAGTGTTGGGAGTTATTAAGTTTACTGGGCAAGCCAGGAAATTCAAATACATAGCAAGGTAAAGTATAACCAAAATTTCAGTTATACGACAATAGAACTATTATATTACCAGATTAGTCATGCTGTCAAATTCTTTGACAGCATCAGTGAACTTTGCAACATCTTCTTCATCCATAGCAGCCGCTAAATCCTGCCATTGAGAAAGAGAGGATAATTACTTAAAGCCAAAGCATAGTCCATGCACTGAGATGCTTATAGAATGTTACATGGTTTGTCCAAGAATAATGAGCGCGATTTGTCCAAGAACAATATACCAACAAAATATCAGTCAGGTGCAATGATAATAGTGAGCATTTTTCTTGGTGGGTTTTCATGACTGCAGAAGTCATGATGTCAAGGAAACTCGATAAGAGGACACTTCCCATCGTGCCATGCAGCTTGACAATATGTGCATACTTGCATGAGACGATGGGAAGTGTCCGATTTCGTGCCATTCACTTTCTCACAATGATTAATACTTAAACAGTAAGAAAATTCAAAAATGAAAATGATGAGCTTCTAATAACATACCACCAGTAATTTATATTCACGTGTTCCTGAAAATGTCAGATCCAATACCTGCACAAAGATATCACACTTTCAATTGATACACCAAAACTTGAATAGAGTAAAAGGTTGACGCGTGACAGGTGATTGGATTTTAAGCATGAATCAATTAAGTATAGATATTATTATCCATGTTTATTTAATAGTGTAAAAGGTATTATCAAGGCATAGTTGCCTTATACCTGACCATTCGCACACTGTAATTTGCTATTAATTTACAATACCTAATAACACGAAGTTGTTGCCTCTGAATTTTTTTGCCTTAATCCCATCCGTGTTCTTGCGGAAATGTGTACCAGTACATTTTAGTCACAGAGCACATGAACTGGTTTGCCTGCTTGTTTCTGTGGCATCTATCCATTGCTTGTAAATCCTTTTGAGGGACCTGTAGTCCAAATATGTGTAAGTTGTTAAAACCATAAATTATCAAATGACAACGATTAACATTAAATCCAAATGATTTTATTTACCCAATCTCTATCATATAAAATGCAGGTACTGGCTGTAGTGAGATTGATTCCCGGCTCACCAGCCCTTCTGCTCAAAAGGGATACTTTATAATCACTTTTTGTTTCATTGAACTCCTGAATCTATTTTTATTATAAGGTTGCACAATGTTAGCATTCAGATCGTTCATTCACTGAAGCCTGCTTTAACTAACTGTGAAACCTTAATAGCGACAACATGTGTTGCTTCTTTATTGCTCAATTCTTATCGTTTCTAAATGGTTTCTAACATTCCATCACTAATGATTTTTGGGGATTTTTCTCCAATGATTTAAAGTCGTGTGGCATTTATTTTCAAATAAGATAAAAATACAAGAATCTACTTTTGGTGTCTAGAGATTAGTTGTAAATTACTTTTTGTCCCAATGATGATCTTACCATCAATAGCTTGATTTTGTTCTGTATGATGATTTGAAGTTTATTGTGGTTATTCGATGGTCATAAATAGGAACAAATCCTCTCTCCAGTGAGCTTCGTCGCAGATGCACAGAACAATCAAGTCAAGTTTGTAGCATCAACATGCATAATCTCAATTGAGGGAATCTCATCAGTAGCATACACTGCAAAGAATCAATCTAGCGATAAGTGAAAAGTTTGGATAATCTGAATAAAACCAAACCCATGATCATACATAAGTGCCCCCAACAACATGCCTAATTTTAAAAAGATCGTTAATTAAGCAAGTCATATAATAATCCTAAATCATCTTGGAGACCAATTGACGTAGGAACAATCCACTTAACAGATACCCCAATAATTTTTTAATAAGGTTGGCGGAAAATTGAAATCCACATCATAGATGTATGTCAGTGCAAGTATAGGACAATCATGCATAGAACAGTACTCACTCTATGAGTAAATATCACCATATATTAAAAGTATTGCTAACAGAATGCTTTAAACTTATGAATTTTACTTTGTTATTTAATGAACATCAATGAGAATCATGTAAGAACAGTGATGGATATGAAACAATCCATGCTCCTATAATGCAAGAAATGCGGATATCACGATCTATGTATCGGTTAACTATGCACAAATAGCCTTCAAAATAATTGGCAAAACCATTATTATGGAATGCTATGAATATCAGTATGCAGACCTCACGCGTAAGTCACTATTACTAATTTTAAGTCCTTAAATAATCTAAAATTGTTCACGTGGCACAAATGCATCCAGACACACTATCTATGATGATCACACTGGCTAATTTGTTAAAGTTCTCTTTCTTCGAATGATATACTCATCTAACCCATATTAAATTTATTCACTTGTGGATATCATTTTCCTCTTCTTTTTTTACTTCCATATTTTTGGTTTCCAGTTTATCGTCCCACACAAAGAGTTGAGCCAGTGCCCAAAGTACAACGTTTTAAAGCTGAAATGAATATACCTAAACATGAAATCATAATTTATAATAACTTTAACAATTAAATGTCGTAGTGATAACTAATCATTGCTATGATTAATATACTCCAATTAGAGTATTGTCTGATATACATTTATAATTTATAATGAAGCACAAACCTGGTAGCCCACCAGCAGTTTTAGAGCAAACACGCGAAAGTTGAGCAAGTAACATTGATAGTGTATCATGAAATGGATAAAGATAGCAAGTCTGAAATTAATTTTTCCGCATTTGTTATCAAATCCATACCGCCTTCCAGGAGCTCGTAAGCATTCTGCATACATGAAATGATCACAAAATAATAATAATAATAATAACAAATGCAAAAACACATATTCAATAGTAACCGAGACTTAGTTGTAAAGCCTTATAAAGGATGCTTTTGAGAGTGAAGAAACGACATTATAACTTAATAAAAATGAAAGTTATATCCGAATTTGATTGGTAAAGAGCCATTTAATATGCTACCATTTTATCATTCATTAAAAATATGCTATCATTTTATTAAAAAAATAAGTAAAAGAAATTGTTTAGCATGATGTTGTTACATTATAACTGTTAACTTCTGCTATGTGAATGTTGCGAAATTTACAGCAATCAAGAATACCACAGGTTCCAAAAGGGGTGTATAGGATCACTTATATGAACTCATTAACTCCTTATTGCTTTTTCAGAAAAGCTATATCGAGGAATCACAGTCAAATTTCATTTCCTCCAGGTTAAACGACTTAAATCACATGCTTTACTATAAAGAAATTATGGGTTGAACATATAAAAGTTGTCCATAATTTGTCCCTTTTATTTAGTTAGCACAACGTGCCACCATCCGAAAAGCGATTATTACTAAACCCTTTAAATAGCCATATACACAAAGCATAGACGAACTACCTCTTGGTCACCTCTTTTATGGTACTCAACTTTTCAGTAATTTGAGTAGAAAAATTCTGGAATTTTTTTATCCGTTTACGTTCATATATAGCATACTCTTCGAGTACTGGGCTGTTTCGTGCCATTGCCTTGACTCTATTGCATTTACCAATGAGCTATCACCTGAACCCTGCACACGCAAGTTATAGATCGTGTTAGTTGCTATTACATTAAATAGAGGGTGGTATAAATTCAAAGACACACATTTGGGCAAGAGCTTTAAATTAGAGATTTTATTACTTTAGGTAACCGGTTAGAGATATAATGAAACCTAAAGCAACGCATCAATAACAAAATTCGTTTTTTTTCATATTCGCTGCACAATCATCATTCATATATGATCCTGAGTATCAAACTCAAAAACGATCTTCACTAATACATGATCCTCAGTATCACCACTGCTGCCACTTTCTCAACGCTAACAAAAGTTTGATCCAGAATATTAGACTAAAAAAACACACTTTCATAATTATATATCGATACCAAAAAGCCCTGATATGTATCTAAAAACTGTATTAACAAACATTGCAATACAATAGCTGCATATATGTTCTACTTTAATTGATTGATTGACATTTAGAATGAATTATCAAAATTTCAGAGTAGTATTCCAAAGTTCATGCTCATGTTATCATGATACATTAATATAACACCATGTACAACTGTTGAGAATCAAAATGTTGAGTGCATTACCTTATAGACTTATTTTTTAACTAAGATGCAACAGGAACTGTAGATTACCGCATCAATAATCTAAGAACAGTTCAAACCAATATAAGACACCCATCGTATTTAGAGTAAAATTCGTTTATTTCTTCTAAGCTCTTGCCCAAACCTTAATAAAAATAAAGACAACCTACTGATCATAAGTGCGGGTAAAACATCAAAACTAAAACATTTATTTTTCATCACAATCAAGAACCTCAATATTGAAAAATTTGCTTCTTCTTCCAGCTAAAAATATATAAAGGGTTTATCGCTTCCCATATCGATCTACAAAATAAACAATGTCTCAGTTTAACTCCTCTTAAGATAACAACAGAAAATGGTAATAATATATATATAAACTTAACGCAATGACCTCACCTTTTTCTTTGGTTTACTTGCTCAAGTTTGAATTCTCAAGGTGTGGACTCGAGCATGAAATCACATTAACCAAATCATGTGCTCCTGTAGAACCATATAATAGCATCAGTTAAGTGTATCACGGACCTTATTATTTTTTCTTGAATTCATATGCAAGGAAAAGAGAGTAAGGTTTCCGAAGATGAAGTCAAAGCCTGGAGATGAAGTGCCGACGACTTCAGCTAATGTACCTCAAGTCGCTGAAGATGAATCGGAAGAGGCTAAGGTCGTAGCTAAGGAAAAGTCTGCACGACGGAATCATAATAAATCTGGACTTACTATTGATGAAAATGGAGATCTTCTTGATGTTGTGGTGCATTCTGAAATGCATTATAAGGTATTTTTAATCTCTCTTTTTTGGTCCCATAGGCCAAGCTGTCCAGAGGGTGTGTAGAAAATCATGATATGCAGAACACCAAGACTTTTATATATATATTCGAACAATACAGAGTTACTGCGGAACAACAATAATCAAATCTAAACAACACAGCTGAACTGGTACGATGCTGATGTCTATCTTGATAATAGATTACACGATATGTGAGATGAAACAAGGATCTAAATGATCTTCCGTGGGGAGTATAAAATCTGAGAGATATCTTTATATCAGCTCAAGTGATGAACCAGCTCCCAAGATATGTGAAGTGATAAAGATGAAAATGATCTTGAGATGAAAGCTAGGATCTGTTACTTTGTGTAATCGATGATCCAGCCTCTCCCTCTTCAATGTTTTTCTCTGGTATATAAATGAGAAGATAGCAACGTCTTTATCATTGATGCAAGAGCAGAAAACATGTAATCATCCGTTGCACTCGACCAGTATGGAGCAAAATATAAACATAGAAGTATGGGAATAATGGGAAGACAGGGGGGACAACATCTTTTCCTTTGTCTGCCATGCCTTAAACAATTAGGAGAATGAGGAGAATCACAGATAAGCCCCTGCACAAATAAGACATGAATAGAGAACTGAAGTAACTGTTAGTGTTAGAAAAGGTATATAATGGGCAGGAATGGCCCTTGGACATAAAAAAGGAATGTCGGGTTATATATTTTAACAGGGTGTCTTCTTCAGCCGTCCGGGATGCTGCTGCTCAGAGTTACAGTAATTGAACATCGTCAACTACTATGAAATCTGATGCCTGTGT
>BPTQ01000002.1:247178281-247370781 GCA_019973895.1 Chrysanthemum seticuspe | reverse complement strand
TTATTTGTTTTTGTTTAAAAAAAAGTATATTTACCATTATACCCTCATTTGAGTATCAAGTTGAGCAACTTAGTTAATGAATTACGTTAAAAGGAGGGACCAACGGTAGATAACGTTTCGTATTGAGGGACGAACAACCACAAGGATGAACGGTGTAATTTACTCTTTTTATAATAAAGGGAGTTTGAAAAGAAGATGATAAATTAGGTTTAGAATAAAAAAAGCCCAAAAGACAAGAAAACACACAGTTGGAAAGACATGGCGAGCAATGAAGAAGAGAGTGCGGTTAAAGAGCCTTTGGATCTGATTAGACTAAGTCTCGACGAACGTATCTACGTTAAGCTCTGTTCTGACCGTGAACTACGTGGCAAGCTTCATGTATGCTATCCCCCAATTTTAACCACTTATTCGCATTGTTTAATTTTAATTATTTCAATTAATCTTTTCTTTTTTCTTTTATTTTAATCCTCGAATTTTTTCTTCTTAGTTGCTAACTAAACCCTAGTTTTTCAATTGTTGAAATAGACATATTAAGGTTGCGTTTAGTTGAGGGAAAAAAATCCTTATTTTCTACAAAATGTTTTGCGCAAAACAAGGAAAACAGAGATCGCGTTCAAATCAACGTTTTCCAACAAAATATTTTGAAAAACACAAATCCCCTATTTCCTAACTTAACAAGGAAAATTACAAAACAAAAGTTAGTTGTTTTCCTTGTTTTCCTTTGTAACCCTCAACCCTCCATCCCTTTCTTCAAAACAGAAAATAGAAACATCAACTAAACGCATTTTCTATATTTTCAAGTGTTTTGTGGAGATAATTCTCCTTCTAAATTTTTACAAAACTAGAAATAGAAAATAAGAGAATTTGTTCTCCAACTAAACGCACCATAAGGATCTGTAAAAATCTATCTTTTGTGTATTAATGATTGCTAGTTGGTAGTATATACTTAAATCAAAGAGGGTGTTGTAATTATTTAATGCGCTTTGTAATGCATTATTTTTTAACCAGTAGATTGTTATTGTTGTTTATGGGTTGCATTTTATTATTGTATATTTATGTCCATAGCTGTTATCCATAGGATGAACCCTTTTTTACCGGGTAACCATGGTTTCCGACCTTTTGGCCGACTGGGTTTGAGCCCACTGCCACAGAGACGCAAATCTTGTAAAGCCCTCCTCTTTATTTAGTGATGATAATAGCATGTTTTTTACCACTAGGCAACCCGTGAGTGGTTTCATGGGATGAACCTTACCAAAGTGTTTACCCAATTTAACTCGTTGTCTGATCTAAAGCAGACCTATGGGATATAGTTGATAAATGGTGGAATTTGCTGTAAAATTGGTTGCTTGTATCTCTATTTATACCATTATTCTTCATCTCTTTCAATACTTTGAAGGGTGAAAGAACGCGCGCGTTTGTTCTTGTAAGACATTGGTTCTGCTTTTAGTTTAAATGTAGCATCAATTTGTTGCTACAACTGATGTTTTGTAAATTGATTGGAACTAAGAAATACGGATCACACGAAAACATGATATACTCATATGCATGTAGAACAAAATCTATGACTTCTCTAGTTTGGAAACCATGATGGTTGACTATCGCTCTTATCACATGGCTTTTTTATTTTACTTTGGTTTACAAACAAACAAAGGTCAACAAAGCATTTGTAGTTGCTAATTGCTATTAGTTTTAGCCTTTGAGGTATTCATCTATCTTTTTGACTGATGACATGAAATCTTCAGGCTTATGATCAACATTTGAACATGATTCTTGGAGATGTTGAAGAGATTGTAACAACTATGGAGATTGACGATGAGACGTACGAAGAGATTGTCCGGGTATATGTTATTCTAGATTCCATCATGATACTTTGGTGTGATCTTTTGTGTATTCCTTGAGTACGTGTCAAATGGAAAGGATCCCGAGGTACATCCCGTATTATTGGCCATAAGAGAAACTAGGGGTGTGCACGATTCGGTTTGGGTCAGTTTTTTTTTTGCTAAAATTGAATTCGAACCGAAATATTCGGTTTTTATAAAACCCAAAACCAAAAATGTTCAATTTTTCGGTTCGGTTTTTTCGGTTTATTGTTTGTTTAGGTTCGGTTAATTCGGTTTTTAACCGTATATATTTGGGCTTAGCCAATTTATATCAACAAACTTGGTTTACATAGAAAATTGGTTATTATTCTTTACTTTTTTTTCAATATAAGCCTATTAATGTTTTTGCAATATTTCTACAATTACACACATATAGATGAGACACACACATGCAAATGAACATACACATAGTATGATCATTCTCACATTTGTATTGATATATTGTAAAGTAAACACACGTACACGACAAACACACATACAAACGTTAAGATAAATATATTATAACTCCACCTTTAAAATAAACATAAACTGATAAATTTGATTAATTTAATAATATTTATATCATATTAGTCATATATTATTATATACTCCCTCCGTCCCATAATAATTGTCCACTTTGATTTTTTTTTTTTTTTTTTTGTCTTTCTTGTTCAACTTTGACCTTTAATATTTTTATTTGTGGTATATAATACTTGATGAAAATTATACCAAATGAAAACACATTTAAAACTCAATCTATTCATATATTTTTCATCAAGTATTATATTACACAAACAAAAATATTAATAGTCAAACTTGAATAAAAAAAACTTTAAAAAGTCTAAGTGGACAATTATTATGTGACGGATAATAAAACCGGTTTGGTTCGGTTTTTACGGTTCGATTTTTGCATGAAAACTGAAACCGAACCAAAATTTTCGGTTTTTGAAAAATAAAAAACAGAACCATCGGTTTTTAGTTTCGGTCGGTTATTTCGGTTCGGTTTTTTCCGGTTTTTTTGTTATTCTGCTGACCCCTAAGAGAAACTTCTTCTTCTGAAACTCTAATATTATAAACATTGGATTTATCAATATTAATTTTAGGGCCCGAGGCTAAATAGAAACTATTGAGTTGGCGTTTAAAAACGAGGAGTATTGGTTCGGTAACCCTTTAAGTATAGAACTCGTTTCGAGGTTCCTAATTGTTACGCCCCGTGCCTAATTTGACAAAAAATTTTGACTTTTGACTTGACTATAATGGACTTTTTGTTACACTTTTATAAACTGACAACAATCTATTACTAACCAACCCTTTAAAGTATTTTTAAATGAAACTATACTCAAATACTTTTATTATGACGGGTGGCACGACCCGTGACGACCTACGGTTTATAAGATATGATTTTTCGAAAATGACCAAAATCTGAAAACCCTTTATAAAACCTCTGGGTTGAGCCTAGATCTTAAGATCTGTGCTGAGGGAAGAACTTTTGCATAATTTTTGAAAAACTAACTTCTTGAACATGACACCACATGAAAACTCCTAGAAATCATTAGCACATCATAAACTTCAACTTCATACTTTAACTTGGTCATAACAACCCTCGAAAACATGCTTTACAAATTGACGGGTGTTATGCCAAACACCCCTTTTGACCCATTTGCATACTAAACTTAAACATAACTCTTTAACATGCTTTAAGATTTATAAAATGACTCTTAAAACATTACAAAGACTTGACATTATAAACATTTAATCCATTTAAAACTCTCGGGGAACAATTTTGACTTCGAGCTCGGTATCTAGTACTAAGCTTCTATGCATTAGCCACGAAAACGCTTTACCTTCTTCGAGGACCTACAAAACAATTTTGACTTCGAGCTCGATATCTAGTACTAAGCTTATATTGCTTCCAATATAATCTCTAACCAATCGCTTTACCTTCTTCGAGGACCTACAAAACATTAGCCACGAAAACAGTAAGCGAAAATGCTTAGTAAGTAAAATGGCATATAACATGAATCATATACATTATCATATAAGCATCATAAGAACATTGGTTTAGAAAGCATGTGCAAATGGTAGAGACTTGACTAATTAGGCATGTTTAGCTAAGGAAGTGTTAGTCTAGTGGTTATGAATGATTATGTGCTAAGTATGCAAGAGATGGCGTGGTTTATCTTGATGGTCTAGTCATGGAATGAAATGGTTTATGTTGTTATGACTTGATGTTAGTTGGTAAGTTCTACTAATGCAAGTGTTAGTTGATGTTACTCATTTGGACTAATTTTAAGATGTGCATGATGCTAGTATGATTAAATGATTTAAAATTATGTGTTATTGTCGGTTACTTATTGAGCGTAATGCTTACGTTTTATTTGTTTACCATTTTTGTAGGTTATTGTGATGCAAGGTAAAGTCTTGATTATAGGCCTTAAGAATAAAAGCGGTGAATGGAAGTTATTGCCATCTGTGTATATGCAAGTAGAACCTTGCAACCATGCTATGGAGACAAGTTAAACCACCAACCCCCCACCCCCTACCAAGTGTTTGTCATGTTATAGTCTTTTGTAACATGTAGTCTTTATGAATGATTTATGTGTCTTAAAGTAAACTTGCATATTATATAGTATTGTAAATGAGGTATGTTCAAATGTTGCTTGAAGTGTATAAAGGGGTGTTTCGCATAACACCCTCGCTTTGGTATTTTATTCTTTCGTGTTTAGAATTTTGTACTAAATGAGTCAAAGTTTTGATTGCCCCCAATGACCAGAATTTTGTATTAAATGTGTCCGAGTCTAGATGGCTTTCAGTGTTCAGAATTTTGTACTAATTGACTCAAAGTCTTGATGGCTCCCAATGTTCAAAATTTTGTACTAAATGTGTCAAAGTTTTGATGGCTCCAAATGTCCATAATTTTGTTCAAAAAAAAAAAAATGTCCATAATTTTGTACAAAATGAGTCAAAGTTTTGATGGCTCCCAATGACCAAAATATCGTACCAAATGTTATACAGTCTTGATAGCTTACAAACTCCAGAATTTTGAACTAGAAGTGTCAACTTTTGAGGGCTCCTGAATGGCATAATTTGATGAAAAAAAATCGAATTTGGTTTGGGACGTTTCACATAATTTGGAAAACTGATTTATAATCTCATTTTTTTTTGGTAATTTAATGTCATCAACTATTTTAAATAATTATGATTTTTTACGATAGTCTCTTATTGGGCCTTTCCAGTTTTCCTTGATGTTGTTGTCTACTAGGGCCTTTCCATGTGAATCTTCAGTTTGCCAATATCTTAAGCTAACTACGTTTTCTGTTGTCTAGATTCGGTCCGCAGTAGGGCGATAATAAGTGATATAAATTAGCTTCTCGAAATCACTTCTTAGTTTCTGAAGTATGAAAAACTACCATTTGCTGATTTTCTTTGATCACCAAGTTCGTACTAGAAATATTATTATTTAGTATGTTATCTATTCTACATCATGTTCAACAAGTCAACAAGTTCTTACTTAATAACACATTAACACTAAAACTGCATTTTTCTTCTGTTTGTATGTGTAATACTCCATAGTATGACATATTTAAGAGAAGTGTTTGGGCTATGAAATAGCTACGTAAAGTTATTAATGTACTGACTAAACTAGGCGAGTACCCGTGCCTAGCGGCATCGGTTTCTAGCTGCAGACAATTAACGATATGCGATATTGTGGTAAGTGTTTTGTGTAATGCTCAAAAAAGAACGTGAAAATATCAAAAATATAATTGCAAAGGTTGTAACATGCAATAATTCAACTCAAGCCAAAATTCTGAACATGTATCAAAAAACATATAAAAACATTTAGAGAAAGTGAAAATAAAACATTTCATCAATCACAACCGTTTGCAATTACATTTTGATCTTTTCACATTGTAGACGAATACCCGTGCAAAGCGACGGTATATTGCGGCAAATAATTATACTTGCGAACTTATGTTTTGAGATGACTTTTGATGCCACTTAAGAGTTTAATTTGTAGTCATTACGGAGAAAAAAAAAATCGTTTATAGGTTATAAACTAAAATTATAGATGTTTAAGTATTAAACAATATTTTTATGTAGTATAGTTGTGGATCTTGTTACCATTTCATAAAGTTTAGAATATCAAAAACTATCAAATTATCTTGAAGTATAGATCAAATTTAAATTTAACTTGCAACAAAAAATATAGCTTTTAACATTCAGATTAGTTAAAAAAACAAAATGATCTCAATGGATGAAAGATGTTTAACCTTCAGGACTTTGTCTAGAATGAGTTTTTCAGCATATTAACTTGTTCAACTGTGCCCACTAAGTTTGAGCCATATTAACTTGTCCAACTGGTCTCACTAAGTCAAGATACGCTTGATTGTGTTTTATTGGTTTCAGTACCAGCTAATAGTCCAATCGTGGCTTTTGAGACTCTGTGAATGTGTATCATCCCTGCGAACTCTACCTTAAGCACTTTGATAAGCTGTCAATAAGGAAATTAAAATAAAAGTCATTTGGAAAAGGAGGACAGTTGCCGTTGTTTATGGAATATATAAACTGGGCAGAATTCACTTACATTTTTGTTACGATTCCGATACACTTTCCTTCCAATTTGTGCTCTTGCAGCAATTGCCTTAGTGAGATGCCGAGATTTTCGATTATCCTCTTCTAATAATTGTTCAAAAAGAAAACATATCAATCAAGAACATCTTAAGTAGAAAACACTATACAAATAAATAGAGGCAAAACATAGATGCTTCAATGGCAGTATAGTAACGATAGTGCAGAATGAATATAAACAAACTATCTATTCAAGGACATTGATAGGCACATTTTCGATCATTTTTTTTTATCGACAAGTACAAAAACATTTATGCATGCAACTACTCACGCCGATTTCTTATATAAAAAACATAATCCATATTCAGCAGCATCCACAAGCAGATCATTACAATTACCTTATTGATACAAAGACCTTGTAATACATATCTTTAACATCTAAGAATGCGATATCAAATAACAGCAACCAATATTTTCTAAGAGGATCACAAATGATCTATTTGATATATATTGTCAGCATACAAGACCATTACAACATCGATTAGCAAATGTTGCCTTAAAGACAAAAAGTACAAATTATAATTTATCTGATCTATTTGTTTGAACTCGTCACAAATTACATACACATATTACCTCAAACGAAAATTATACACTAATGGATCTATTATTTAGATTACGGATATAATATTAACAACAAGAACTACTTACACAAAAAGATATACTATATTAAACTAAACAAAGCATAAATCTCTTATAAATAGCATCAAACACAAGAAATGGCAGTCAAGAAAAAACACATATCAGATATGAGTCGATTACATGTTTGATATACGCACATGATCTATCTGTCTGATTTCATCACAATACCTCAAACACACAAAATACGCTATTTATAATGAGATCATTTCGGGTTAATGATTTGTCTCAAACTAACTAAATAATGAAATGGGTCGAATAGGAACAAGTCGTGATTCGGCCTAAGTGTATTAATAACGATTAGAAATCTCTTATATAGCTTCATTCAAAATTTGAGATTGTTATTGTAGTGTAATATAGTTATGAAAATCAACTTTGACAACTTAGTTGATAAGAAAAACTGTAAAAAAATGGATAAAAATGTGTTTGCGGATAAAGTACACCACCCGAGCCATTTCTACAGGGCAACAACATTACCTTGTTCTGACCCAAACCCATTTTGATATGTTACCAAACTCTACCATACTTCCACCTTAAACTAAATTCCTATTCTTAAACGACAAACACACATGAGTACATGACACGCCTAATTCGACTACATTCTTATTTTCATAATTTTGAGCAGAAAGTAGTAAAAACATTATATATCCGCTGATTAATAATGATTTTGTTACGAAACGTGAAAAGTGAAACTACTAACCTAGTCACCAACCGCAAGGAGGCTTAAGAATATATGATTGTGCAGATCTTTATTTAATCTCAGAGCATTAATATCAAGACAAGCAAGTCCAAAACTCCACAAAACTTGTAGTCCCATTGCTGCAATTAGATAGCTAAAATCAAAGATGAACATAAAGTTATAATCTTTATGCTTTGCATACATAATCAATAAAGATTATAAATGGAATTCGAGGCTCAGATTTTTTATAAACAATAAGAGGTAATAATGCAATGGCTGCAAAAAAAAGTAGGTTGCTAAGTGAAGAAGACCTCACACTCAGCCGTCCTTTGATCGTGCCTAGACAAGCAACCAACGTCTCTATTTTGTTTTACCAAATCATCACCACCAATTCCAAATTTCACTTCTTCAACAACATAAACAGGCTCAATGTCAATCAATAATAAAAGACCAAACCAAGAAAAATTAGAAACCCATAGATCTAAATTAACTCGTAACAACAGTTTCGACAACACAATGAACCAATCCAATCAACAAAAACAAATCACGATCGAAACAAAAAACAAAAACCGCCACAACAAATACCACGATCGAAACTACCACATAAGCCATACATGACCGGTAGTGGTAGTGGTGACAACAAATAAACCCACCAACACTATAGCGGTGTTAACAGACCCCGAACCACAAAATGAACGGCGGTCACCCAAACAAATCGAAACTAAAAAAAACCTCAAAACCACATTTATATTTTGGTGGTGTTTTCTAACTGTTTTGAATTGAAAAGATAATTATTGGGTTTTTGCGTTGATAATTTGATGATGATGGGGGCGTAGGTTTTGTGAATAAAATGGTGAGTTTCTTGAGGATCAAATGGGGTGGGTTACGAATTTTAAAAGGGTAGGCCGAATTTTGTGCAGCTTCCATTACAAGTTTTAAGAATAAGTCTTCTTTCCTTACTTGCAATATTGTTTCCTTTAGCAAGTTATAGACATTCATTGCAATATAGTTTCTTTAGTAAAATTCAGACATTCCATATTCACTCACGAATTCAGGAATTAAGTTTTCACTCATTGAAAGGTTTAAAAAAGTTTGACTTTCAATTTCAATTTTCAACTTTTCACAATTCCCCTTTGACCCTTTTTCCATTTAAGATAGTAGAGATATGTGAATTGTTGTTTTACTAAATTTTATCAACTTTTTAAACGTGTTCCAATATAGGAATTTTGGTGATGTTGGATTGTTGGGTATGACACGTCATAAAAATGTGCGTAGTCGCATGTGATTCTTTTATTTGAACAACGTAGCAATGGTATCGCGGGCTGTCGAGATACTTGATCAAGATATCAAAGTAAAAGAATCTGTTATAATCACGAGTACGATACTACGATGCTACATGCATGAGCCATTGAACGTATATAAATGTTCAATTCAATTTAAAAAGAAAACCATATTTGACATCAGTTACGAATGTGAGTGGAAAAAAAAAAAAAAAAAAAAAAAAAAAAAAAAGGTATTGCTAATGGTTGAAACGAGCGGGTGATCCCGCGCGTTGCGGCGGAAGTGTTGTGAAACGTACAAATGACTTAGCTTGCGACGACACTTAAACCTCAGGGACTATTTTTGTCATTTTGCCAAACTTACAAAGGACTTACCTTGCAACGACACTTAAACCTCAGGGACTATTGTTGCCATACTTAAACCTCAAGGACTATTTTTGCCATTTTGCCAAACTTACAAAGGACTTAGCTTGCAACGCCACTTAAACCTCAAGGACTATTCTTGCCATTTTGACAAAGATGACATTTAATGCACCTACTTTGGAAGATTTGTACTCCCCATCTTTAGTATATATACGAGTGTGGAAACCCGCGCGATGCAGCGGGATTGGCTTCAAAGGGATTAATTTTTACTTTGTAGCGACACTTAAACCTTAGGGATTAATTTTGCTAGTTTGCTATAGTTAGCAATTAATTCTACAGGACTTACCTTGCAACGTCGCTTAAACCTCAGGGACTGTTTTTGCCAAGTTGGAAAAGTTTGCATTTAATGTTCAGGACTTATTTTGCAGCGTCACTTGAACCTCAGGGACTATTTTGGCCAAGTTGGAAAAGTTGCAAGTTGGAAAAGTTTGCATTTAATGTTCAGGACTTATTTTGCAGCGTCACTTGAACCTCAGGGACTATTTTTGCCAAGTTGGAAAAGTTTGCAATTAATGCAAACACTTTGGGTACAAATTGTACGCCTTTTAGTATATAAAAGAGAATTGTCAAACTTACAAATGACTTAGCTTGCAACGCCACTTAAACCTCAAGGACTATTCTTGCCATTTTGACAAAGATGACATTTAATGCACCTACTTTGGAAGATTTGTACTCCCCATCTTTAGTATATATACGAGTGTGGAAACCCGCGCGATGCAGCGGGATTGGCTTCAAAGGGATTAATTTTTACTTTGTAGCGACACTTAAACCTTAGGGATTAATTTTGCCAGGTTGCTATAGTTAGCAATTAATTCTACAGGACTTACCTTGCAACGTCGCTTAAACCTCAGGGACTGTTTTTGCCAAGTTGTGAAACTTTGCATTTAATATTCAGGACTTATTTTGCAGCGTCACTTGAACCTCAGGGACTATTTTTGCCAAGTTGGAAAAGTTTGCAATTAATGCAAACACTTTGGGTACAAATTGTACGCCTTTTAGTATATAAAAGAGAATATAATTATGATCATACTTTTTACTGTAATAACAATCATCTACCAAGTGCCTTTTATATATATAGAAACAAGTCATCACAACAGATACTTAAGGATCAAGGAAACCATAGTAATATCGTTTTTCAGATTTAGCTCCTTGTATAAAGTAAATATAAGACCCTCGAACCCTAATATCAATTGTTCAGCAGCCGTACCATATTCAATTATTCATACTCGATCATGGAATACGATGATCAAAGTACTGATCATGACACCCAATCCTACATGTGTTTCCCACTATCCGAAACCGAAAAAACCCATCTTGAAGCAGGAAACAATATCATCATGCCAGCCTCTGCCCTCAGCAGCAGCAGCCAAAAACTGGTTTGTCGGATGACCTTCCGCGTTACCAAATCCAACGACACAAGTACTCTCCTCTACCACTGCGGTGTTGCCGAGTTCACTGCTGATGACGGGTTTGTTTTCCTGCCCACTTGGATGATGAAAAAACTGAATATAAGAGAAGGTGACCTAGTGAACGTAAAAAGCACAAGTCTCCCTGAAGGGAATTACATTAAGGTACAACCACATACCACTGATTTCATTACTACTCTTTCGGATCCTATATCTGTTCTAAAAAAAGCTTTAAGGGATCATGTCGCTTGTCTAACATCTGGTGACAGTATTGTGGTCAATCATAAAGATAACAAGCATTTGATTCATATTGTGGAAACAAAGCCATCACATGCAATATCTTTATTTGAAAATGACACCGAATCAACAGAGATGAGCACAAGGAGTTAGCAAACACAACACTTAACACACACACTTGGAGGAATAAAATTCAACTCACAAATGGCAAACACTTGTTTATTTTCTTTGTTTCATAATCTGCTATACAATGATATTCTTGGCCCATTATATAGGCACAAAAGCATTTATTAGAACTACTTATTCATCTACCCATTCTATAATTATTATTGAAACACCCAACTCAATTAAAGAAAGAAAATGATCAGGTGCTATTAGTAAATGACAGCAAGCAGGCAGTCCAAAAGATTCTCTTGTTTGACCAACTTCTTCCAGAAAACACGAATTGTGAGTGACCCAATGTTGTATGGAATTTTGTCTAGTTTCCAGAACAATTAAAATCACGTCAAGCCGAGCCCCGAGCTGAAAGTTTTGGCTAAAATACTAACGGGTTGACAGCATCCCAAAATGACCCAGTTTAGTCTCATCAGGCCCACTGCTGTTTTCAAATCCATGGTATGAGTTCTCGATGCTAACTGTGTCATTCCCCCCTTGTTGAAAAAAACTCGACCTCGAGTTTAACTCATTTTCTCCATGAAATGGAGACAAGTCTTTAACATTGAAAGTAGCCGAAACACTATAAAGTCCGGGCAACTCCACCTTGTAAGCATTGTCCCCCATGCATTGCAATATTTTAAACGGACCATCACCTCGTTGCTGGAGTTTAGCATGTCGGCTAGGCGGAAAACGTTCCTTACTCATGTGGACCCAAACCAAGTCACCTTCTTTGAAAATTACTGCCTTTCTGTGCTTGTTAGCTTGCTTTGCATACTTCTGGTTTTGCTTTTTGATTTTCAAACTTACTTTTTCATGAAGCTCTTTGACAGCTCTGGCACGTACATCTCCATCACCACTATAACTCAAATTTATGGGTAGAGGTACAAGGTCAAGAGGACTTGAATGATTGCATCCATACACAACTTTAAACAGACTCCTACCTGTAGTTTGGCTACAGGAACGATTGTAAGCAAATTCAGCTTGTAGTAGTACAAGATCCCATTGTCGTTGAAGTTCAGCATTTTCAGTTGGGTTCAATCGATACGCTGGTTTTTTTGGCAAAGTCGCACCTGGAACTAAATCTAAACAATGTTGAACGGTCATCATGGGAGGCAGACCTGCTTGAATTTCATGTGGTAAAATAGATTGAAACTGGTCAAGTAAAAGGACCAATACATCAGGTGGTTTTGGGTTTTCATATCTTACTTCTTTTACCACCAAAGCATGAGTTACTTTAGATTCTTGCAAAGCTTCATTAAACTCAGAATTTGATATAAATAAATTACCTTCTCCTTTATTAGAGCTTACCGTTGTCTTTAATTTGGAAGGACCCAAGACAATCTTGACGCCGTTCATCACAAAAGCATAGGTGTTTTTCAGCCCATCGTGTACGGTTTGTCTATCAAATTGCCACGGTCTTCCCAAAAGTAAGTGACATGCATCCATCGGCACGACATCACCCCATACCTCATCTCGATACTTTTGGCCAATGGCAAAGTTCACTAAACATTGTTGGTCTACCTGCACCGATTTACCCTTACTTAACCATGAAAGTTTATAAGGATGTGGGTGTTTTTCGGTCTTGAGAGGTAACGTTTTTACCATGCTTTCAGACACCACATTTTCACAGCTCCCGCTGTCAATAATAACATCACAAACCTTTCCATTGGAGGTGCATCGCGTATGGAAAATGTTGTTGCGAAGCCATGATTCATCTCCATTTGACTCAATAGATAATGCTCTCCGAATCACTAATAACTCGCCCGTGTCGCCATAAGTAATATCTTCATGTTCATCTTCTTGTGGTTTATCAAATGTTGGAGGAGTGTCATATTCGCCATCTACATTTTCCTCTACAAGAGTAAAAACCCGTTGGTTAGGACAATCGGAAGAAATATGCCCAAATCCCTTGCACTTGAAACATTGCACCGATTTTTGTTTTGTATGAGAAGGACCAGCCCCTACATCATGGGTCTGAGGGGTTTGGGATGCTTTTGTTGCTTCTGATTTGGTACTTTGTGAACCACTAGCCTGATTAGTTGCATAACCTCGACTAGGACCTCGAATAACACCATATGTTGCTGATTTCCGACCCTCTTTCTCCTTGAGTTGTTTCTCGACTTTAGTGGCAAGTTTATAAACATCATTATAAGAGATAAAGGACTGTAGAATTACCACATCATAAATCTCTTTTCGTAACCCACGAAGATATCGTGCAATGGTTTGCTCCTCAGGCTCCGCAATACCGCACTTTAACATTAAATGATCAAACTCCTCGGTGTAATCTGCCACGGATAGATCACGTTGTGCAAAATCGTGTAACTGAAGAAATGCTTCCTGTAAATAACCATCAGGTAAAAACTTTTTTCGTAACTCACGTTTCATTTTCTCCCATGTTCTAATTCTCGGTTTGTTCTCGTGAGCTCTTCTTAACTTTAATTGTTCCCACCAAACAGAAGCATGTTTCTTAAGCTTAATGGCAACAATTTTGACCTTCAAATCTTCACGGACTTCTTGATAGTCAAAAACTCGCTCAACCGTGTGAACCCAATCAATGAACTCGTCGGGTTGGATTCTACCTTCAAACACTGGAATATCTACCCTCATGTTAGCACCACGATGGGGGCGATTGTTCCTTCGATCATTGTGATGATATTGAGCATCTTCATCACTAGATTCTGAATTGCGGTTAACATGGAAGGGGTTGAATTCTTCATCTTCGGAATCTTCATTTTCTCGTTCATTATGGTTTTGTCTAGGAGCCTCCACGCGCTCGAGACGCAACTGGAGTTGTTGTACAAGCTGTCTCAACTCATTCACCTCAATGTCTCGCGGGTCAGGTTCTTCATGCAACTGGTTGACATTACGGGTACGACGTCGACCAACCATTCTCAACCTGGGCTCTGATACCAAATGACACCGAATCAACAGAGATGAGCACAAGGAGTTAGCAAACACAACACTTAACACACACACTTGGAGGAATAAAATTCAACTCACAAATGGCAAACACTTGTTTATTTTCTTTGTTTCATAATCTGCTATACAATGATATTCTTGGCCCATTATATAGGCACAAAAGCATTTATTAGAACTACTTATTCATCTACCCATTCTATAATTATTATTGAAACACCCAACTCAATTAAAGAAAGAAAATGATCAGGTGCTATTAGTAAATGACAGCAAGCAGGCAGTCCAAAAGATTCTCTTGTTTGACCAACTTCTTCCAGAAAACACGAATTGTGAGTGACCCAATGTTGTATGGAATTTTGTCTAGTTTCCAGAACAATTAAAATCACGTCAAGCCGAGCCCCGAGCTGAAAGTTTTGGCTAAAATACTAACGGGTTGACAGCATCCCAAAATGACCCAGTTTAGTCTCATCAGGCCCACTGCTGTTTTCAAATCCATGGTATGAGTTCTCGATGCTAACTGTGTCAGAAAACGATAATTATGCTGTGGATTTTGCAAAACCGTTGGATTATTATAAACAACCTAGGGGTAAGTGGCTTCCAGGCCAAGGGAGTGGAGAAATCTTGGAAGAAGATGATATCATGTACCAACCGATGAAGAAGAAGTTAAAAGTATCATGCATATCATTCAAACAACGAACTAAGCTTCAGCCAGTCACTGGGAAGGTAATACAACTATATATGCTCTTCTAATATGCATTAATATAGAAGACATTGCCTGTCTTTAAGGCAAACATAAGTAATTACACCTAGCTCATATTAATATGTTATAATTGTTGGTTGTCTGTAGAATTTAGGGCTTATCAATCGTATCACCTCTTTTTATAAGAGGGGTTAATCCGGAGACGGGAGATCCATATATATCGGCTAAGTTGATTTATTTACAAACATCAACTAATCAAGTTTAACAACACTTTTGCATATTTAAGCTTCGGCTGCACAACCCATCTGGTTTTCACGTTGCTAAGAGTAGCTGCAAATGCATTGACTTCTATAATTAATTAATGGAATAATATAGTAGACATTAAGGGCCTTTCCAAAAAAAAGTATAGTAGACATTAAGGGAACTATATATACGGTCTAAAAATTTAATAGGATAATTTGATTTCCAACTACATGATGTTTGTAATTGCTTTTATCGTCTGGTGCTTTATTTCGTGTATTCGATGCATATGCAGATGGTGAACGTCAACCTACCTGATGATGTTATTCGAAATATACTAGCAAGACTTCCAACAAAGCTTTTAGGACGGTCCAGATGCGTATCAGCACATTGGAACCGTCTTATTTCAGATCCTGATTTCATGAAGGCAAAATTACGTCGAAAGATACTTCTTGTTGCCCCAGATTTTCATGCCATAGATGACAATGGACCATGCGGTGTAGATGCGGTCAAGCTCCCCTATCCATTTGAATGCCAGAATAAACGTGATGTTGATAGAAATATTAAGGTTATTGGAACATTCAATGGGATTGTCGTTTTGGTGGTTATTTGCCATAAATATGTTGATAAAATGCCTAAAGATTACACTAGTCATATAATCCTTTACAATCCGCTTACAGGTGAATCTGAGATACTTCCCGATCCATATTCCCCTTTCTATGAGTACAATCATATATATGGATTTGGCTATGGTGCAACCAAAGATGACTTAAAGATTGTTAGGTTTAGAAACTTTACCTATCTCACTAACAATTGGAACACTTGTGATGTCTTCAATCTCAAGGAGAGGTCATGGAGCACGTCAGAATTCCTCTTTAAATGTGCTCATTATGGGAGTGATGTGGGTACGTTTCTAAATGGATCTTTGTATTGGTTTGCACATAACAAGATAGTGGCTCTCAATGTTAACGAGATGGTAATTTCAGAGATACATCTACCTTTTACACGCATTGGCACACAGAGACATTTCGGTACGTTACATGGATGCCTTTGGATGATCACCCATACGGAAAACCGTTTTAAGTTCAACACGTGGGTAATGAAGATGGAAGAAGGCGTTAAGAATTCATGGTCAGAGTCACGTTTGTTGACATTGGATTTAGAAGATAAATATCTAGATAAATTCCGAGTTATAAATCTTATGGATGATGGAAGAATTCTAATGATGGGTGCTAGAAACGAACTGATTATCTATGACACATCAAAGTATTCATATAAAATTCTAAACACTTCTCCGATTCCGTCGAGTCGTATAATAAATTATTATAAAGTAAAGGCCATTGAGTACGAGGAGAGTCTGACTTCGCCTTCAATTATATAATGAGTAGTGATTGGTATGCCTAATTTTGTGTCTAACAAGGATCTTGATACATGTGGCAAAATCAATGGTATATGTGAGAAGAAAGAGATAGTAGAGTCCATGTGTTCAACAATGAATAGAGTAGACATATAATTAGTCATGCGAAGTAGTCATCCCAATCATTTTCCTTATAATTGTGGTGTTTCTGGATGTCAAATAAAAATTAGTTGACGATGAGTCTAGTTTTTTATTATATGCATTTGGATTTGTTTAAGATTCATGTATTTCTATGTATCATGACAGCAAAATCGGGTTTAAGTATTTTATTACTAGAATACTATTATAATAATTTGACTATGATATTTATAAGTGTTAAAAGACTTTTTATAATTGATTAGTCAAAATGTTTAAGTGGAAAGTCAAACCAAAAAGTTAAACTAAAGTTAAGCGATAGTTAAATGTTAAGTATAGTAAAACGGTTACACAAAGTTAAATATTGCCTTTAATAAAGAAATGAGACTTGAAAGATCAAATATGTCATCTAACCAAACATATACCTGATTTATCTACACACTTCCATCATTTTCCTCATTTGGTTAGGGTTCAGGAGTGTTTGTTTAAGCTTATATCTTACTTATGAGCTTACTTGTGTTTCGGTATATATTTTATAAGTCCCAATTTTTTCCTTGAAAGTGAAGAATGTATATATAAACACCAACATACAAAGTCTGAACCCGACTACACATACATGCATGTGTATATGTTAATAAACCCCAAAAAATTCTACATAAAAAAACTATCTTCAACTATCAAAGCATGCTATCAAAACATACAAATCAAACACAGAACAACAGTCTAATTAGTCCCTACATTCTTAACAATGTTTCTGCAATTTAACATTCCAAATCTTTTTTACATTATGCACAAATGTAGTCTCTTTAACCTTCTGACTCATCAACCTAATTCTTACTGCATTTTTTATCTCCTGGATGAGTACATCAGCACTTCTTTTTGTGGTACCGAAAAAATCTTGAATTCATCTCCTGCCAAACATGATATACAGATGCACCACATACCAACTTTCCCACAATACACCAGATATTTTAGTATGTCTTAGTTGGGATACCTCAGTTATAATTTTCTTCCATTCATGAGATAACATTTTTATCATTAAATGCTGCATATTCTTCCATACTTCTTTGTGAAGATTGTTGTAAACTCATCTAGGATTAATAATAACAAAGATAACAAGTTGCAAAATAAACACAATGTTATTAACAAGGTTTTACATTATATACGCCCCAATTCTATTTGATCATGATAGAACGTGTTACCTAACTGTAACAGGGATCAAAGAAACCTCTTACCTTAGGGCTAGAACGATCTCCAGTGGGGAGATCGTTTATGTGTTCCTAAAACATGATTAACACATACATAAACAATGCCTTAGGATCTCTTTACATATAGAGTCCATCTATACTTACAAAGGAAACCTAATTGTATTAGGAACTAAATCTTTTCCTAATATTGATCTTTATCTTTATCAACAAGTCTTCTAGAATCATCCATCTTCTAGAATTCTATAATGGCGATCTTGGTCCTTTTGTTATCATCATATCAATAAATCCCAACAATCTTCCCCCATTTGATGATGACAAAACAAACAACTTGAGCACTTGAACATCTTGTACATCTTCAAATCTCAAATCTTCCCCTTAACTTAAGATCTCCATAAACTTGTTGTTTCCATTGTAACATCTTACCCTTTTTGTCATTATCCATTAGGGGACAAATGCAACTTTTGATCTTTACAACTACAAACCATGTATTACACTGCTAATCCAAGCTTTCCAATGTCTCAAATTACCCTCCATGACGCATAATAAGAATAATGAATTCAAGCAATAGAAACTTAAACTAGTAGTAGTAATAATGACTTAACAGTAGTAAAAACCTTCCACTCAAATGGTTAAACACTTTATCATATTCTTCCCCTGAAACCAATATGTTAACCATTCAAATAACCATAAGAACTGTACGAATAACTAACCAACAGTAGTAACGAATACCATGTAGTACCATCCATGACGAGCAGCACTAATTCCGCATTAGGTTTGAAAAATGACTAACAGTAGTAATCAATACTAAGCAGTAGTTCTATGGTTGAGCAGTAGTAACAGGTTATTCCCTGTGATTTAACTTCTCAGTTGCAAAGCTTAAAACACGTTTTCTTTTGAACCTTACCAACAGACCACTCCCGTCGACATTATGTTTCACAGTTAAATAATCAAGAGCATTGTCCTTGGCAATACTAATTTTCAAAATCGTTGTGAAGTCTTGGATGGTTAAATGAAACCAATAATCAACTTTACAATGTTAACCAAACAGCTTTAACTTATGATAAGCAACACGATCTTTCAATAGCAACATTAACATGCATTGGCCGGCTGTAAAATCAACGAACAATACAAAACACCTACTAGCAGCATTTAAAAATTTCTAGCAGTACTAATGATGAGAGCTGCATTAATTATTTTCAAGTAGCAGCATTATCCAATATCGAGAAGTATTAATAATCAATTAGCAGCGTTAAGTTCGTGTAATAGGCTTACTTCAAAAAGCAGTAGACTTACTCCCATTTAAATGATCGTGACCAGTAACAACAATCATATTCACAGCCTTAGTACAAGTAACCTTACTCCCACAAAAACGTAACATTAGCAGTAACCTCATTTGAGAGAAGAAAAAGTTCAGTAGGCTTACAATGAATAACAATATCAGACCAAAATTACTAAGTACAAAAATCAGCCTTGTTTCCATCAAATTCCCATTAGGGTTTGTTACAACCTAAACACATTCTTGGTTGTGATACACTAATGTTTTCAGATTCAAGACCATGCGTTCAAATCACTAGCATCAACATTAGGTACATCATCTTAAGCCACATTCTTTAAAAGAAACCAATAAGAAAGCCTAAACCTGGAAAACGAGTGCAGCAACAATAAACTTGAAGATTCTCGTGTTCTTTATTAATGAATTGATCAACAACAGCAACATAAACACATAAGGCTTTTACTAATCGTCGTATAGCAGCAGCATCACAGAATCAATTAAACAATAGAAAAGTTAGGGTTTTGATTTGTTTCCTGTGTCACCAATTGTAAAATCTTCAAACTTCAATTAACATAGGCCTCAACAAAGTTAAGAAAAAAGTTAAAGCATAATAATGACTTTCATAATGAATAATTCCAACAAAATAAGAAGTAATTATTTGAAACCCTTAAAAACCCTAAAAACAATTTCTTAAGAACACCTTAAAAACCGATCATAAAACGAACTCAAATCTGCTTTTTCGATAATAAAACCTTGTAGAATCCTAGATCAAGAGCAACCCTCTCTGATACAAATTGTTGAAGAGCGTTTAAAACTCATATAGGATTAATAATAACAAAGATAACAATTTACACAACGGAATTAAACAAACACAATGTTATTAACAAGGTTTTACATCATATACGCCCCAATTCTATTTGATCATGATAGAACGTGTTACCTAACTGTAACAGGGATCAAACAAACCTCTGACCTTAGGGCTAGAACGATCTCTAGTGGGGAGATCGTTTATGTGTTCCTAAAACATGATTAGCACATACATAAACAATGTCTAGGGATCTCTTTATATATATATATATATATATATATATATATATATATATATATATATATATATATATATATATATATATATATATATATATATATATATAGGGGAGGGTTATTGTAAGAGATACCTTAAAGTTATAAAAGTAAGAACTAATGTGCACCGTTGGATCACTTTGAGTGGTGGTAGATGAGATTATGTATTTATGGAAGGCATTTGTGTAATCAACAATTTTTATAAGGGTTTATGTAAACACATAAAAATAAAATATTTGCCGGGTTATATTTAGTTTTAAAGAGAGAGGAACGAAATTAAAATCTTCAGTTACTCTTTTTCCTGAAATCAAGTCTTTTCAAAACGAAAATCACCATATCATCACCAACTAAACCCTAGCTACAATTGGGGGATTCGATTACATTGCTACAATTTGGGGATTTCGTGAATGTACCATGTGATTATAAATTAGGCGCTTTAGAAAAAGATGGAAAGCCAAAAAAACGAAATAAGCTCCGGTTCAATTCCGATTGTTTTCTGTAAGTGATGAATACACATGTTTTGTTATATGTTTTATGATGTAATTTCAACTTTACTTAGTGATGTAAACACAATCATTTGCATACTTAATTTTTTTCAGTAAGAAGAAGTGGTAGGTTGACGGATATGATGTTGAAAAAGGTTGGAGATCATGAAGGGTTTATTGATTTAACTGAAGGGGACACTGAAACTGATGTACCAGGTATAATCAACATTTTTAATCATCTGACTAATGAACCATTTGTGTAGCTTGAAATTTTTTTGTTGTGTTGGTTGGTAGGATGTTTTTTTTTATTTTTATTAGATGATATTGATGTTGACACTAGGTTTTTTTCATATTGTTTTTGGATTTGGTTGGATTGCTGATGGTGACAATAGTTTATTGGATTTTTTTTGTGACGCAAAATGTTTATAATAAAGAATTAACAATTGGAAAGGGCACTGATTTAAAAATTAAATTTGATACATAACTAGCGTGGTATTTATGTTTCGCGTATGTAAGTGACAGATTTATGTTAATGGTATGCACATTTTGTAACTAGTGTGGTATTTATGTTGGTAAAAGAACAATTTTGTTAGGGTTTAGTTGGTGATGATATGGTGATTTTGTACCAAAGAGTGCGCGTATGTAGCTAGTGGGGTATTTATGTTGGTCAAAGAACCATTTTGTTAATTTAAATGGAAAAAAGAAAACTGAACAACCCAATGTGCTGATATAAAATTAATGGACTAAAAACATACGAATATCCCCCGACCAACTTGTGATTGACCCAATTGATACATGTTGGTACATTACAGAGTTAACTATAGCGAATCATAGGTAAATTTTTTTATATACTAAAAAAACAATGGTACTAATCAGTACAGAGCCTACTAACCACTTTGAATCTACCAATGTATATGTATTCGATTGACAAAAAAAGATTGGTTCATTGTAGTACGTGATACGTGTCGGTACAAGATACCTATATTTTGACAATGGAATATGTTATTTTAATGGTACGTGGTACTTATATTGTTCTAATGTATCGTTGAACTATTTTTGACTGTGGTGTTCTGTTGTTAAACATGTAGATTCGATTGTGCATGAGACAGAACAAGGTACATGAGACAGAACAAGTTGGAAAGGGTACTGATAGGGATGTTGGCAAGAAGGACGGGCGAAAGAAAAGTAAATACTATATTGTGTCAAAGAAAAAAAAATTGTGCAGATGGTTCTGTGAAGAAACCAAAAAAGAAACGTAAGTTAGTTTTGAATTATAAAAAAGGTAAAAAAGAAGTTATTGTGGATGAAAATGTTGCTGAGGGAACTGTTTTTAACGAGGGTTTGGTAAAGAATAATAGTCACAAGCGTAGGTTGGTGGTCAATAAAAAAAAGGGTAATAAAGACGTGGTTGTTGGGATAGAAAGTGAGAAGGAGAAAAATGGTGATGAGGGTTTAGGGAAGACCACAAAGCGGAAGCGGAAGGCGCTGGTTCATAAAAAGACAGATAAACTCGATGTGTCGTTTAAGGGAGTAGATGTTGAGAGGTTATATGCCAGGGTCTCGTTGTGGTCATTGCATAGGTTGTTACCAAAACTGTCACCACAACAGAGGCTAGATGTCATTGATATGGGTTTCGGATCGGTGCTTGACTTTAAGATAAAGGATGTACCCTCACGGCTAAGTTATTGGTTACTCGATAACTTTGATGAAGAAAGGTGTGTATTGAGTGTGGATAGTAAGTCGATTGCGATTACAAGGGATACGATTAAGGATGTACTTGGTGTACCCATGGGTAGTGTTTATGTTGAAGCACGGGACGAAGCGGATTTCCGACACCCGCTGGTTGTTGAATGGAAGAATCAGTTTGGAAAGAAACCTAGGTATTACCATGGTCCGCTAGAGCAACTAATAAGTAGACAAACGGAGGGTGGAAGATGGTTCAAGATAAATTTCTTGGTTCTGTACTTGACATCAATTGGAGAAGCAAACAAGAATGCTACTTGTAATTTAAGGTTCCTACATTGCATCAATGACGTCGATGCTATTTCTCAGTTTGACTGGTGCACTTTCATTCTTGAGTGCCTGGTGAGGACCAAAAAGAGTTGGGTCAGGCATTCACACTACACGGGTCCAGTAATAATTTTGTTGGTACGTTATTTATTACGATCTATAGGTAAAATTAGTGTTGTTAAGTAATGTTTTTTTAATTACTGATGTATTGTATAAATACATGTAGATTTTGTATGCTGTCTCACTACAAGGAAGGACAGATGAGGATGAACTTGACGTGCCTTTTGTAAACAAGTGGACAACTGACATGCTGAACGAGCTTGAGGAGGAACGATTCAGTGAAACAAATGTTGAGGTACTCGTAAAACAATTTTAAAAATTATTTTGCAAATGTTGTGGTACAAATGTTGTGGTACATTGAGTGTGTATGTTAGAACAATTATACAACTTGACCAATTGTGTATGAACCATTATGTATTGATAGTATTTTCCTTTTTTATACAACTTGACCCATTGTATCTGACTTTGCAAACAATTTGCTGATATACTAATCTTGTTGATACAAATGGAAAAAACAAAACATGGAAAGGCCCAAGTTGCTGATACAAAAAAATGAACCCAAGTAACAGAGCACCGCCGACTTACTTATTATGTATGTAACTGAGAAACACATCTCGTATAACTGGTACATGTGATGCGTTATATATGACCGACTTATTACTTTTTGTATCACAACTGATGGTGGTGAGTATAGATTAGGTGGCTAAAACATCATGGTATCTTCACGACTAATTTATGTGTGATGTTATTGATACCTGTTGGTACATCTGAGTGTCTAGTTTATGTGTCAAAGCGTATAAGAGGTTTTAAGTACAAATAAACATTGCTACATGATACGTATTGGTACATGAAGGGATAGTTTCATAAGCGAATGCGTTATTTGAATGATACGTGGTACGTATTTTGTTCTAATGTATCGTTTAACTATTTTGTATAACAGGTGGTTAAAAGAAGCATAGCTTCTAAACTTAAAAAGGCGGGTGAACTTTTGGAGGCGGCTGATGAGGAGTTGGATGGTGCGTTGGAAAAAGACCCATATGATGAGGATTTACTTCAGCTGAATGAGCTAAGGGAGTTGTGCTTTGGATCACGCGTGTACAGTAAGCCATCAAATGAAAGCGCATATCCGACAGAGGATGACAATGAGGACCCGAATGTTGATGACTAGTTGACGCCAGAAAAAGATGAAAATACACAATGGAATTTTAACCAAAATGAAGAACCATTCCCTTTTACTCAGGTTTACGGGACACCATCTGCATTTGCAGCGTATAGTGAAGAGGTGGAATTAGGTAGAACAAAGAAAGGTAAACGGACAATAGGTGAAAAAGGGAAGGTGTTAGAATTCGATTTGAATTTAACACAACCACCATCCACTCAAGGTAAAACTGTTGGTGTGTCAATGTGGGACAATTCAATGGATCAAGTGCATAGGATGATGGAATTACCACCGCTGTATAAGTCACAGGACCAAACAAATGGGGATGGGTTTAAAACTCCTGAACAATCGAAGGTGGTGGTAGATGGATGTGATGTATCCTGAAGAAATCATCATTTGAACAATCGAAGATACTGTTGTCGGATATAAACCTGAAGAAATCATCATTTGAAATAGAATGTGAAGCGTACCGGATGTTGCCTTTGGAAGAAAAGAACAGGTTAGAGGCAGCTGCATTTGAAACAATATACTCTCGTGTTACACGTATGCTGTAGGGGAAATGGGTTAATGTTATTTTGAATAATTAGCTGACTAGCAGATTGGATGGTTTTGGTTATCAAAAAATTAGTTTGGCTAAGGTGTTTGATGTATGTTCTTTTTAATATTTCTGTTGGTAGTTCTAAAAAAAGTCGCATGTGTTTTTGGTCTATGTAAGGTCTGAAATAATGTGGAACAAGTATTTTAAGTTATCTACTATTGAATGTTTTGTTAATTAGTCTATTTTTTTTAGTGTCAAGGCATTATGTTCATGTTGTGGTTGAATGAAAAAAGGGTGAAAGTGTATAAGTATATCACAGGTATGCACCATATGATGCCAATGTATGTGATGATACAAAAAAATGACAATGTGGGCATTTTGATGGTTGAAAAATACTCATTTTTAATGTCAGGTGGGTCTGTCTATGCTTAAAATACCCATTTTATATTTAACAACATATGGTGCATGTTATGGTAAAAAATGACATTGTGGGCATTTTGATGGTTGAAAAAATTACTCCTAAAAAATTCACCCACGCATGATTTGACCAAAAAAATGAAATTGGTAAGGTTTTTTTTTTTGTTATCTTAGTGGTGCAAGTGATGACTTTGACGGCACATAAGGTTGTTTTTTGTTATCTTATTGTAAGATTTGCGAAGACGGGTGATTAATATTGGACATGGATTATTGAACGTAAGTATTATCTAGCTAACTTCAAATCGATGCCACGTTTGGTTATGATGTTGATTCCAAAAGGTGACACAAATCAGGAAATAAAAAACGGCCAAATGATGGTTATCAACATATCAAATGTGTCGGCCAAATGATGAAACACAGTTTGGTGGTACAAAAAAAGTTGACAAAAAAACCAATCATACCCAGGATTTGAGTATGGAAATACACCTTTTGCTGTATAACAGTATGCCAAGTTTCAAAAGGGAAATACACCAGTGCCTGATAGAAAGACGAGGTATACATATATCTGATTATTGAAATGTAAAAAACAGCAATATAGACATCCTATTTGGTGGTACAATTTATTTGACCTTACAAACCAAAACACCAAATACAAAGTGATAAACTGATATAACCGAAACACCATATACCAAATGATAAACTGATATAGGCAAAAAGACACACAAGAATTGCTTATCTGCACTTACTGAGAAAATTATGATACATTAGCGAAAAAAGTAAATTAATGTATCACACGTCAAGTTAGATAACACCCATGTCAAATGGGACATAATGAGAACAAATGAAAAATTAAAAGTGTGCATTCCATACCAACTGATTTATTAAATTCCATAAAAATAAGACATAATCTGGAAACCAGAAGTTCTAAAATGTAAAAAAAGCAATAAAACTGTTTATATGGTAAAAACAAATAACAGATCTATTCTGAAACGTCGTTTGTATCGGACATTTGTGCATCCAAATCTGCTTTCTTTTTGGGACAGTTTCGAGAATCATGATAACCATAAGTGTCACAGTAGCTGCAATGACGTGGAGGTTTGTTTGATTGAATCATGGCTATCTCGGCCTGTGTTTGATGCCTCTTCAAAGTTACGGATCCTTTGTTACGACATTCGGGTGCAATAATATTAATTTCGACCGGTTCCTTGACACCAAGTGCAGCCGCATACAATTCATTCTTATTCATTTCAGGTGCGTTAGGAATATCAAGTTTGACTTGTTCACATAATGCAGCAATGTCATCCTTGTAAATGTCAAGCTTCTGGATGTCAGTAACTAGACGGGTAACCGAGTCTTCAACACTAACATAAATCTCCCTAATGACACCGTTAACAAATTCTACGGGATTAGACGAGCTAGCAACATCAATCTGCCTACGCACACTCTTGTTAGGCAAAGCATTCTTTGACCATCTACGCAATAAGTATTTCCTTGGGAAATGGTACACCTTCGACAACCTAAGAACATAGAATATATGTCGACACAACAGACCATAACACTCGTACTTTAAGCAACTGCAATAGACCGAACAATCAGATGGTACGAACTTAACCTACAAAGGGGTGAAGAAGTGTCAAAACGCTGATTAAAAACTGTTATAATATTCGTATATGAATGTAGCTGTAACAATGGGTACATAATGTAAAAATATCAATATAAGGACACTTGCACAAACAACCGTTTACTTCAAAATAGTTGTATAAAAGAGAAACAGACCCACGCAACCAATTAAGAAATCAGCAAGGAGAGAGATACCTTGTATTTAACTTCAACGGATACACCGTTGATTTTTTAATCCGCTTCAGTATCACGAATCACGTAAATGTACGATGTATCATCTTCTTGTACACTTAGTGAACAACAATGATAAAGTGAAGACCATATCTCGTCCTGAACATCATAGAACAGAGTGTGTGTATACAGTTCTACAGCTTCCTTTTCAACCTCCAAATTAGTTTTTAAATCTGGTGTCTTGTACCTTGAGTCGTGGGTATTCTTCCCATATTTGTATCTTTGGTAGTCCATCGCTGTATCAAAATGACTCACGAACTCGATCAAGCTCAAATGTGGGTTTGTTAGCTGACCAAAGAAGTGATTCTCACTTTCGGACCGCGATGTTGTGCGCATCAACCCAGACATTGGTTCGTTCCTGAAGTAGGCAGGTATCCACTTAGACCGCATTTCGAACATGTCGTGCAACCATTTGTGTTCACGGAGATCAAAATCTTCAATTATTGTGTGTCACTGCTCATCAAACACATCCGGTTCAATCTTGTTCGTCCAAACAATGTCACACAAACGCCTCTTAAAATCAGTGTTACTACACAAGGCTGGTCCGACCTACACATAATTTAACAATAATTGAAAGCATGGCTATTATTAACTCAAAATAAAATTCAAATGACATCACGTTTAATAAAAAAGCATACCTTTGTAGTAAGTTTCTGCATAATGTGCCACATACACAAACGGTGGCGCGTATCAGGTAACATCTCCTCTATTGCGATCTTCATTGACGGGTCTTGATCAGTAACAACAACCTTTGGTACCTTTACAAAAACCTTTTTAAACTTCTTTAACAGCCACGTATACCTTATTGCAGATTCGGTTGCTAATAAAGCCGCAACAAATATGATGCATCTGTTATGGTTGTCAATACCGATAAAAGGTACCAAAACCATATTGTACCTGAAAAGGTTGAATATACATGTGTATTAATGTGTTACTGTACCGTATCTTAAGGTTGAATATACATGGTGCTTTATATCTAGCACAAACACACATTCAAAAAGTTTTGTTATATCCGTCCCATTTGATACGTTTTTGGTAGCATGAACTGATACAAAACTGCAGACCCAAATCTGGCAAATGTGCAGACACTAAACGTCCACATTGTTCTAAACTGCTTTATATCTAAAACAAAAAAATAGTATAATTATCAGGTCTGAGTATCGTGAGTTTATTAGACTTGCCAAATATCAATAGGTATGAGTATCAAGCGAGCCGTTTGTCTCGAAAAACCATGCATCAAATGGTTATCTATAACTGAATCACAACAATGCAAGGCCAAGTTCCCAAATAGGTGTTTTCTATAAACTGAAACTAACGTCTTGATTCATGCCAACATAACAAACTTTGAACTAACAAACACTGCCTAAAAAATATGTGCAGACATCAAAATTGGTACGTGTAACTGATACAAATCGCATGACATCAAATTGGTGGATGTTGTGATACAAAAGTATGTGCATACTAACTTGATGCACCATTATTCAGAAATGATTTTTAAGGTATGCATACTACTTTGCTGACATCATAAAATGTAGCTTCAATGATTATTTGCATGTATAATCGGCATAAAAATATAGCATGAACTGATACAAATCTGCAGACCCAAAAATTGGTACATGTTGTGATACAAAAGTATGTGCATACGAAATGTATGCACCATTATTGATAAACGATACTAGTGGTATGCATACTACTTTGCTGACAATACTTACTGGTGTTTGTGTCCGACGTTGGGACAAGTACATATCTATAAAGTACGACTATAAGCAACAGATAGTGAAACAAAAAAGATGACTGAGGTGGTTTTATAACAGGATAGTACGTTACCTGTTTGAGCGAAATGTAGCGTCAAATGACACAATGTCACCAAAAGCTTCGTAATTACGCTTGGCTTGTTCATCGGCCCAAAACAGACCAACCAATGCTTTAGTTTTTTCATCCAGCTTGTATTTAATGGAGAAATCGGTGAAGAACTCTTCACGACTCAACAGCTTATCAACGACCATTTGGGCATCACGACCACCAATAAAATCATTCAAACCACGCCTATAATTCTTGCATTCAACATCTGTTGCACCAATATATTCAAATCCACCGTACATCTCTTTCATAACTTTCCAAGACCTAACCGGACCTATATTCACATTAGAAAGCTTATTTATGAGTTGTTGCTTGGAGAAAGTTAGTCTACGAGATGCCCTAAGATACTTGATATCATCTTCATATACCAAGCTGTGGTTATGTTTTTCTATCAACTTGGTGACAAAGTACTTGCCATCGGGTCTCTTCTTAAGTCTAAGTTGGGCGGTACATCCACAACGACAAGATGCACGCTTCCTTCTTTTTATGACCTTGGTAACACCTAAAGGGTTGGCATTCCGTGTCTTATCAGTTTGAGAATCTTCGGGCTTACGTGTGGGTTTAAAACCTTGTCTAACACAATAAAAGTACTTAAGAGATGGATCTTCTTTCTTATCAGTTG
Source organism: Chrysanthemum seticuspe (assembly GCA_019973895.1). Classification (NCBI taxonomy): domain Eukaryota; kingdom Viridiplantae; phylum Streptophyta; class Magnoliopsida; order Asterales; family Asteraceae; genus Chrysanthemum; species Chrysanthemum seticuspe. The sequence continues at coordinate 247,341,562 of BPTQ01000002.1, read as the reverse complement.
TGTTTTTCTGCCCACCCCTTCTAACCTCAAAACCACCTTCTCTTGCATAATTTTTGTAAGCCGTTAGAGCTAGTTCAATAGTATCAAATACCGCCCCATCCGCAAGTTTATTATTAGCTTTGGGGATCCAAAATTTAGTACCTTTAGGAGTCGGTTGAAAAGTGCCAACTTGATGCTCAGGAGGTGTATAATAACCTTCAACATACGTGTCTTGCTCAATGTGAATTGCCCGAGGAGTTAATGGTTCGCCTACACCAATAGGGATTTCACGAGGAGTTGATGGATCGCCTACAACAGTAGGAATTTCTAGAGGACTTAATGGTTCGCCTACAACAACAAGAGGTGTATAGAAACATTTATCAATTTACAAATATCTGCAACATAAACCTGTTACAGAAATTATTAAAAAACTAGTACATACTTATATAACATGACACATGACCCATCATTTGCAAATGTGCAGACCAAAACTTGCAAATTTTCTTAAATGAAACTTGCAAAATGTGCATACCATGATAAAATTAATTTGATTATACAAAATGGCAAAAACATTAACTTGAAACCCAATACTGGTGTTTGGCAAAAACATTAACATAATCCACAACTATCAACATAATCCTAATTCTAACAACCCCTGTTACATAAAATTCTTAAATATTAAAAAAATATAAAATTAAGCATTTATGTACCTTCAACATAATCATCAACGTGGTGATTTGGAACCGGACAATCCATGAAATGGGTAAGTTAGTGTTTTGGGTTTAGAAACCTTTGTTTGGGAATTATAGGAAAATAATATAGATAGTTTAAAATGGGGTTGAATCATTATACTAAAATTGTAACTGAAGCTAGAATTACGGGATTGAATCATGAATACGCGCGTGAGATATTGGGAGAGGAAGAACCGGTCATTCAATAGCAGATACTGAAGAAATCACTTTACCAAAATGCCCTTGATCCTATATAAATTAATTTGAATTCATTTTGATTTATTTTTTCTTGTAAATTAAATCCATTGCCACTTGTCTACATCTTATTGGTTCCTACTTTTATAACTTTAAAAAAGTTCTCACTAGAACTAGATTCTATATATATATATATATATATATATATATATATATATATATATATATATATATATATATATATATGTGTTTGGGTTATTATGAAAAGATATTTAAAATGAAAAGAATGAGAAGCTACCACAATGCGCCATGTGTCCCATCTCCACCCCTCCTTTTTTTTTACTCTCAAGGGCGTTTTGGTCATTTTACCACAAAATAGAAAGTATATAAGCTTTTTTTTCTTATTTTTTCACGGTTCTTCTCATCTGTTACGTATCTCTTCTCTTCTTCTCCCTCTGAAACCACCTTTCTCCACTGTCATCACCACCGTGATCTCCACCGTCATCACCATCGTTCTCTACTAGGGTAAATACAGTCTTTCTTTATCCTTTTTCTTATCTCTTCCTATGCATCTAAAAAATACACACACGATATTCTTCTCCATCATGATTTCTTCTTCTCGTTCAATCGTGATAATCTTCTCCACCGTGATTTCTTCTTCTCCTTCGATCGTGATAGTCTTCTCCACCGTGATATTCTTCTTCAATGTGATTTTGAGATGAAACCTGTACAATAATGATGGTAAGATTAATACGCTTTTTTTTCAATTTTTTGGTTAATTTAATTTGTTTTAATTCGAATATGTTTTTGCCGATTTTTAGTGTATTTAGTTGATTTAAAACAATGATTCAGTGTGTTATTGAGAAAAAACGAGATTAAAACGTGCATATGAAATGTGCACACCAGGTGTTTGATAAAATGTCTACATGATATTGTATAACTATGATGCACCAGTTTTGTACTGCGATGCACTAATTTCGTAATGTGATGCAGTAGTTGTTCGTCCTTGCAGTTGTATTTCATAGTATAATGCAGTAGGTTTTAATTTTTATTGTGATGGAGTAGGTTATTGTGTTTGTATGTTTTATGTGTCTAAACTTGTTTGTATGCTTGGTTGTATGCCTAATGCAATGGAATCTGAATTGAGATGCAGTAGGAATTTAGTTGTTGCATATAAGGATTAAGTAGGCTAAGCGTAAGATGTTTTATGTGCGTAAATGTGTTTTTATGCTTGGTTGTATGTGTGATGCATTGGAAAATGAATTGAGATGCAGTAGGTACTCAATTTTCATGTGTAAGGATGAAATAGGCTAAGCGTAGGTTGTTTTATGTGTGTAAACTTGTTTATATGCTTGGTTGTATGTCTAATGCATTAGAATCTGAACTGAGATGCAGTAGCTGTTTATTTGTTGCGTGCAAGGATGAAATAGGCTAAGCGTAGGTTGTTTTATGTGTGTAAACTTGTTTGTATGCTTGGTTGTATGTCTGATGCATTGGAATCTGAACTGAGATGCAGTAGATGTTTATTTGTCACATGCAAGGATGAAATAGGCTAAGCGTAGGTTGTTTTATGTGTGTAAATGTGTTTGTATGCTTGGTTGTATGTGTGATGCAATGGAAAATGAATTAAGATGCAGTTGGTGTTCAATTATCGTTTATAAGGATGAAATAATCTAAGCGTAGGTTGTTTTATGTATATAAACTTGTTTTTATGATTGGTTGTATGCCTGATGCACTGGAATTTGAACTTAGATGCAGTAGGTTTTTAGTCGTCGTATATAAGGATGAAGTAGGCTAAGCGTAAGTTGTTTTATGTGTGTAAATCTGTTTTATGCTTGTTTGTATGTGCGATGCACTGGAAAATAAACTGAGATGCAGTATGTGTTCAGTTGTCGCGTGTAAGGATGAAATAGGCTAAGCGTAGGTTGTTTTATGTGTGTAAACTTGTTTGTATGCTTGGTTGTATGTCTGATGCACTAGAATCTAAACTAAGATGCAGTAGATGTTTGTTTGTCACGTGTAAGGATGAAATAGGCTAAGCGTAGGTTATTTTATGTATGTAAATGTGTTTGTATGCTTGGTTGTATGTGTGATGCATTAGAAAATGAACTGATATGCAGTAGGTAGGTGTTCAGTTATCACATGTAAGGATGAAATAATCTAAGCGTATGTTGTTTTATGTGTGTAAACTTGTTTGTATGCTTGGTTGTATGCCTGATGCACTGGAATCTGAACTGAGATGCAGTAGGTGTTTAGTTGTCGCATATAAGGATGAAATAGGCTAAGCATAAGTTCTTTTACGTGTGTAAATGTGTTTTTATGCTTGGTTGTATGTGCGATGCACTGGAAAATGAACTAAGATGCAGTAGGTGTTCAGTTGTCGCCTGTAAGGATGAAATAGGCTAAGCGTATGTTGTTTTATGTGTGTAAACTTGTTTGTATGCCTGGTTGTATATCTGATGCATTGGAATCTGAACTGAGATGTAGTAGATGTTTATTTGTCGCGTTCAAGGATGAAATAGGCTAAGAATAGGTTGTTTTATTGTGTAAATGTGTTTGTATGCTTGGTTGTATGTGCGATGCATTGGAAAATGGATTGAGATGCAGTAGGTGTTCAATTGTCGTGTATAAGGATGGAATTATCTAAGCGTAGGTTGTTTTATGTATGTAAACTTGTTTTTATGATTGGTTGTATGCCTGATGCACTGGAATTTGAACTTAGATGCAGTAGGTGTTTAGTTGTCGTATATAAGGATGAAGTAGGCTAAGTGTAAGTTGTTTTATGTGTGTAAATGTGTTTGTATGCTTGTTTGTATGTGCGATGCACTGGAAAATGAACTGAGATGCAGTAGGTGTTCAGTTGTCGCGTGTAAGGATGAAATAGGCTAAGCGTAGGTTGTTTTATGTGTGTAAACTTGTTTGTATGCTTGGTTGTATGTCTGATGCACTGGAATCTGAACTGAGATGCAGTAGATGTTTATTTGTCACGTGTAATGATGAAATATGCTAAGCGTAGGTTGTTTTATGTGTGTAAATGTTTTTGTATGCTTGGTTGTATGCGTGATGCATTAGATAATGAACTGATATGCAATAGGTGTTTAGTTGTCACATGTAAGGATGAAATAATCTAAGCGTATGTTGTTTTATGTGTGTAAACTTGTTTGTATGCTTGATGCACTGGACTCTGAAATGAGATGCAGTAGGTGTTTAGTTGTAGCATATAAGGATGAAGAAGGCTATGTGTAAGTTGTTTTATGTGTGTAAATGTGTTTGTATGCTTAGTTGTATGTGCGATGCACTGTAAAATGAACTGAGATGCAGTAGGTGTTCATTTGTCGCCTATAAGGATGAAATAGGCTAAGCGTATGTTGTTTTATGTGTGTAAACTTGTTTGTATGCTTGGTTGCATGTCTGATGCATTGGAATCTGAACTGAGATGCAGTAGGTATTTATTTGTCACGTGTAAGGATGAAATAGGCTAAGCGTAGGTTATTTTATGTGTGTAAATGTGTTTGTATGCTTGGTTGTATGTGTGATGCACTGGAAAATGAATTGAGATGCAGTATGTGTTTGTTCAGTTGTCATGTGTAAGGATGAAATAGGCTAAGCATAGGTTTTTTTATGTTTGTAAATGTGTTTGTATTCTTGGTTGTATATGTGATACACTGGAATTTGAATTGAGATGCAGTAGGTATTCATATGTTTTAGAATGATGAAGTGATGCAATAGGTTCTTATATGTGGCATATATGGTTAGATTAGGCAACGCGTATGGTTTTATTACTTGTCAAAAAGTGTTTGTATATATGTTTGTATGGATGATGCATTTGGTGTCATGAAGTGATGTAGTACGTACATGTTTGTGGCATATGAAGTTATATTAGGTTAGACGCAATGTGTTTTATTTGTTGATAAGTGCATATTGTGTTTTACTTGTTGAAAAGTGGTTGCGTATGTACTTGTATGCATGGTGTAGTTGCTGTAAAGAAGTGATGCAGTAGGTGTTCATCTATGTCATATAAGGTTCGACCAGGTAATGTATAGGGTGTATTACTTGTGGAAAAGGGGTTGTGTGTGTAATTATATGCATGATGCAGTTGTTGTGAAGAAGTGATGCATTAGGTGTTTATTGTGGTATGTAAGCTTCAATTAGGTCACGCCTAATGTATTTTATTTGTCGAAATGTGCTTGTGTGTGTATTTGTATGTAGGATGCAATTGATGTAAAGAATTGATGCAATAGATGTTTTATAATGGGTTTTGTTTGATCATGTTACAAGTAGAAATGAAGACGAAAACAACATATAAGATATGATGAATATGCAGTTCATCTGGTAAGTAAAAGTTGATTGATGATTAGGTTTTTTTTTCTACTGCATCATACTGTTATAATTAGTGCATCACAATGAAAACATGATATTAATTTTATACTCTATTATAAATTATCACAGATAAACATGTATGTTGACTACTTGATGAGGAATAAACACCAAAGATGGAATGAGATGTTTACCGCAATGGTCGTGGTATTATTGAGGCGATGGTAACTTACAAGGGTCATGGTGTTTTTTTAGGAATAGTTAAAGAAAGAAGGCGCAGGTCAAAGAGCACAAATCCATCTCTTGTTAGAAAAGTACACGGCAAAGATGATTCTTACAAGTATGAATAAGAAAAAGGCGGAAGTCTTGGCAGGCGCAAAGGCATATAACAAGATGCAAACAGTAAATTCCAAACCTCTAATACCAAATGCTACACTCAAGTTGAAAGACGGAATGGTAGAAAGGATTATTGAACGCGTAACAAGGATTCTCGGATGTAGTTGTGGATTATTAAAAGAAAATGTTTAAATATCATTAGATGTAATACTTTGGATAACTGAATGTTTAATACTAAGTATTGTACATAGTGTTTGTTTAATATTAAGTATTTTTGATTGCTGCTAATATCTAAATTAACATAGATGCACAATGTATACAACTGGTGCATCACAGTGTATACAACTGGTGCATTGTAATGTGTACATCAAGTGCATCATAATGATGCAATTTTAATGCATCACAATGTATAAACTAATGTATCACAATCTTATAAATTTTTTTAAAATCATACTGCATCACAATATTGTTCTACTGCATCAGAATGTTATCATTTTACTACATCACAATATTATCATACTGGTGAATCACTATATAAGTTTTCTGAATCACTATGTTAATTTACTGCATCACAATGTCAATTTACCACATCACAATGTTATACATATTGTTGTTACGCAATATTATTACACTACTAAATCAAAATAAAATTATACTGCATCACAATATTGTTCCACTGCATCAGAAGGTTATCATACTACTGCATCAAAATGTTATCATACTACTGAATCATAATATAATTTTACTGTAATGTTAATTTAATGGATCATAATGTTATAAATATTGTTGCTTCTCAACGTTATCATATTGGTGCATCAAAATAATACTTTACTGCATCTATGTGTTATTTTACTGCATCATAATGAATGTTTTACTGCATCAAAATGTATATTTTACTGGATCATAATGCACTAAAGAAATAACATAATGCAGTAACTGTTATTTATAAAACAGACTGATGCCAAGTTTATTTCAGAAACACTATTGATTTTTGGTAATAAATGCTACACATCATAGGACAAAAACCATGTTTTGTAAGTAATTCTTTAATATCTATACAATACTTATTGTGAATTAAGAAAAAAAGAATGTTGAAATAATGCTTCTAAGCTTTACGAGATCTTCTAAGCCCAGCTCTTGTCGGTTCTACCTGTTGCTTGCTTTTCTTCGATGATGGCAATTTTAATGAACATGTCCTGGAATTATGGCCTTCTTTTTCTTCACATACACTACATGTCCTCCTCTTATTACTTTAGTGCATCATCATGTTATTTTACTGCATTACAATGTATATATAAACTGTAAGATACACTAGATAAAAATCGAAGATGAAATTAAGAGAAATAACAACAATGAAGTGTAGTTTAAGTGTGATGCAGTAATAAGTCTGTATGCACGTAATAAGTTAACTATGATAAAGTGAGCATAAAGTGTTGATTCAATGATAAGTACGTAAGCATTTGATAAGAAATATGTGATGCAGTAATATGTCGCTATGAACTTGATAAGATTATTGTGATGCAGTGAACTTAAAGTGTTGATGCAGTAGCTATATACGTTATTATTCTTATATAAAGGAAAGATGCAGTACGCTAAGTTATAATTTCATTATCATTGGAAATATAAAAACCAACATGCTCTTTCACACCAATAGTCTAAACAAGTGTAAATAAAATGCATTCGTAGTTAAAACCGAATACATCAAGATGAACATTTTACTATAATACAAAGGATGCATCAAACTTATCAAGTTACAATATATCACAATCATATAAACTAATTAATGAACATAAATTAACAACAAATAGTATCAATTAAAATATGTGTCTGCAAGTATGCGCGCGGTGTGTTTCACCAACAACATGTCAATATCATGACAAAATTACAAATTCACTGAAAAATTGCTACCTAACCATGCTTACCTAAAATCAACTCATCTAAATCAACCTCACAAAAAGCTACATAATATATATCACAATCATATAAACTAACATATATATGTGCACGCGTATGTTTAATCCATCGGCATCCAGTCGAAATTACAAACTCAGCGGATAAAATGCCATATAGCAACACCTCTATATCGACTAATTCTACAAAAACCTAACACTAGCTAAACTAAATCAACCTAACAACAAGTCACAATCAATCACATATGTGTTTAATAACATAAATACTCCGTATTAGCTAATAGATTCGTATTTTTCACAAACAAACACCTACTACAACAGCTACATCATTCATATAACTACACATGCAAGCGTATTTCACTAATAAATAACCAAAAAATAAGCTAATAATTTTACACAAACAAATACCAACTGCATCAGTATTTCAAAACAACTGCATCAAACTTACAACTAAATATACAAGCCTTTTCCTGATAAAAGAACGAAAATACTAGCTAATAAATTCAAATTCTTCACAAACAAACACCTACTGCATCAAAGTTTCAAATCAACTGCATCATACATACAATTACACACACAAACAATTTATACTCATCACTTAAAAAAGATAAGCTTTTAGATATATATTTGCCACAAACAAACACTTACTGCATCAACATTTTAAAAGAGTTGCATCACGCATACAACTACACATACAAGCCTTTTCCACTGAATAAATGACAGACTAATAGTTGATGCATCACAATTTAAAATTACTGCATCACAGTTATCAAATATCACAAAGACATTTTAACAAACACCTTGTGTGCATCATTCCTAATCACTTTTTCACATCAACTTCATCACAGTTCAACAGTAAGCACATAACGCAACCTACACGTAGCCAATCTGATCCTTGTACATGACAATTGTGAACCTACTACATCACAGTTCAAACCTAATTGCATCGTTCATACAACAAAGAAAGTAAATACATTTCAACGGATAATGTCACCTACACGTAATCTAATTCATTCTTATAAGTGACAACTAAGTACCTACTGCATAACAGTTTAAGACCAAGTAGATCATACATACAACCAAGCAGACAAACTCATTTTTAAACATAATACAACATACAAGTACCCTAAGTCAGCCATACACGTGATAACAAAGCACCTATTGCATCACAATTTAAAACCAAATGCATCGATCATAAACATACACATACACACACTCTTCAACATATTTGATAGCCTATTACATCATATTTAGAATGATGAACTTAAATTGATCAAAAAAACATTATTTTAGTAAACCAAAACTAAAAATAATCTACATGTAGCCTACCTAAATCGCATACGCTACAATTAAGCAACTACTGCATCACAATCCAAAACCAGGTGCATCGCGCATAAAATAGCATATACAAACACATTTTCACACATTGTGATGCGGTTGAACAACATTGTGATGCAATAATATTATAAACATTTTGATGCAACTGTACAACAACAGAGTGATGTAGTAGAATAACACAGTGATGTAGTAGAATAAGTATCTCATACGCGGAAACTCAAAACCTACTGCATCACAGTTCATATTCGAGTGCATCTCACAAACAACCAAACATACAAACACATTTACGCACATAAAACAATCTACGCTTAACCTAATACATCCTTATACACGAAAACTGAAAACCTATTGCATCATAGTTCAAAATCAAGTGCATCGCACAAATAACCTATTGCATCACAGTTAAAACAAAAACCTATTGTATCATAATATGAAATATAAATGCATTAGCATCACAAAGTAAAATAAGTGCATCGCAGTTGTAAATTCTAGTTGAGAGAATGTTTTGAAAGGCTCAAGGCGCACTAAGGCGCGAAGGGGACCAAAGAGCCTCGAGGCGAGGCGCATACCAAGGCGCAAGATTCACGAATACGAGGCTCACTAAATACATTAAGTTTTTTTATAATTTATGTGACCATTTATGTAGCTTAAATAACACAAAATAATATTAAATACTTAATACATGACACATATAGCCATTATAAAGATTAAAATTGATCAATTGTCACTTCTCAAATGGGTCAACTCTTTGGCTCGATGAACTATATATAGATTAAAATCCATATCATACTAAATATGCTTGTGTCATAAACTTGCAGATTTACATCTAACAAAGCTCACAATTTAACCCAAAATATCAAGCAAGCGACATATTAATATTCAAGGCATAATGCCACATTTTCATGATAATATCATAAAGAAAATACTTAATGAAACAAAGTAACTTGTTAGAAAATAACAATTAATAAAATAATCATAAAATATGTTCAAAGTTACAAATCGTACAAATACTCACGCTATGATGTGATGCTTGAAGATAAAATAAACTTATGACGTTATTTACAAACCAATAAAAAAAACAATCAATAAAAATCACTTCAAGATATAAACTTATGACGTGAGAGAGATTACATATTTGTAAAATGATCAGAATTTATAGTTACCCACTTGATTGTGTGTTTTAATTCTTTTTCAAATTAGGGTTATTAGATATAACTTAAAAGGCTCATGCATATAAATTATAAGACTCATGTATCTTATCTTAATATTTAGAAAAAATCCCCAAAACCTGTTACATCTCCGAGGCGCAAAAAGCCCCAAGGCACTGTGCTTTTTATGGGATTCATGCATGTCGTGAGCCTCGATCCGAAAAAATCCCTAGAGCTTGAGCCTTGGGCCGAGGCGCGCCTTAGGCGCGCTTTTTAAAACTATGGTTGAGACATTTTGTCAAATACCATGTATGCAACTTTCCCAAACACTTTTTTAATAGATTTTTTTCTGCATTTTGTTCAGATCTAGAAGAAAACATGATTTAAGTTTCAATCAAATACTTAATATAACATGATTAGATCAATAAAAACTTAATGCATCACAATTCAAATTCAAGTGCATCAGACAAACAACCAAACATACAAACACATTTACGCACGTAGCCTAATTCAGCCTTACCCGCGACAAGTGAGGAACTACAACATCACGGTTTAAATCTAGTGCATTGTTCACACTACTGCATCATTTCATTACACTAGTTGAATCATGCATATAAACACACACGGAGACACTTTTCAATACGTAAAACACCCTGCGCATAACCTAATCTAACCTTATATGCAACAGACAAGAGCCTACCGCATCAGTGCATTACACCAACTGCATCATGCATACAAACACACACACAAAGACACTTTACGACACGTAAACCACCCTGCACGTAGCTTGTGTGCCACATACAAAAACATAATGCATCACTACATTACACCAGCTGCATCATGCATACAAACACCTATACAAACACTTTTCGACAAGTAAAACACCATACACGTGGCATAGTTGAACCTTATGTGACACAAATGAAAATCTATTGCATCACTGCTTTACAACAACTGCATCATGCACACAAATACACACACAATCACTTTTTAACAAGTAAAACACCCTACGTGTGACCTAATCGAACCTTATGTGCCACAAATGAAAACCTACTGTATCACTTCTTTACAACAACTACATCATGCATACAAGTACACACGTAAACACTCTTCGACAAGTAAAACACAATATGCTCTTATCAACAAATAAAACACATTGTGTCTAACCTAATCTTACCTTATATGCCACAAACATGTACTTACTACATCACTTTATGACCCCAAATGCATCATCCATACAAACATTTTCAAACATATATACAAACACTTTTCGACAAGTAATGTACCCTACGCGTGGCCTAATCTAACCTTATATGCCACATATAAGAACCTATTGCATAACTTCATCATTCTAAAACATATGAACACCAACTTCATCTCAGTTCAAATTCTAGTGTATCACATATACAACCAAGCATACAAATACATTTACACACATAAAATGTAAGATATAACTTATCACATACACATCAAAACCATAGCACAAAGTAGCATATAGATGGAATTCTAGAGAGAGAAAGTTAGAGGTTTAGGGAACTTAGTGAGAGAAAGTGAAATTATTATTATGAGCTCCAACTCTCTACCTTGGGAGGTAGAGAGTATTTATAGTCTTACACAAATCGCCACACTTTGGGCTGTGGATCAGGCATACAGTGGGTAAAGACCCGTCCGTCCTCCACGGTGTTACTTAACTAAATACTACTTAACTTAAAATAACTACGACTACGAGCTTTCTAACGATTACATATACTTGAGGTGACCGACTCTTTAATACTGGGAATTTCTAATTCCTAACAATCTCCCCCTAAGGGAGGTCACCTCAATCATGTACCAAAATTACATTGAATACAAATAGATAATACATTAAACATAGTTCTTGCATTCTTGATGTAGTCCTTTGTACTTGAGCTCGTAGTCATTGATTCTTCACAATGCATGTTTGGTTATTCCAAGTGGAGGTCTTTTACTGATCCACGTGATGATAATTTTGAGCCATCATTTGAGATCATCAGCAATCAACAATCTCTGAGACTTTCATTGTGGTGTTGTGACTTTGGGACCGACATGCTCACATTCTGGATCATGATATCTTCTCATCAGAGTAGCGGAAGCATTTGTTGAATCATGATATTGGCAGCAGCGTAGCAGAAGCATGGAGTGAAAATATCAGAGACATTGATGCACTAATCATGATTTCTTTTGAGATGAATGTGTTAAGTGAGCATGCGGCAATGGATTGACCGCTTCATTCTGATCAGCTGCAAACATCGGGCGTACCTGCATACAACAGTTAGCAACAAATCGCACGAAAGTGTCTTTGATCACTTTCGTTGAATTGAGGTACACGGCCCACGGTTCCCCGTTGATCAGTACAAGTACTGCCTGTGATCAGGTAGGATTCCTAAGAATCTCCTTGACAGGGTTTCGCAGCTGTTCTAGCTGTTCTCAAACCGGAACGTCTCAAAGAAGACAACACGGAGTGAGTGAACCAGCGAATTTTAAGTCCACTGATTGATGAAAAGAGATTTGAAAAACAATCATGTATTGCTCAGTAGAAATTGTTTTTGCAATACAACGAAGGTTTTATTTAAAATCAATTATCAATCATAAAAATACCTTTTGGTTTGAAAAATGAGTACACAGTCGATGTGCTAAAGTAAAGAGTTTTTAAGCACAAAGACCGGTTTTTCAAAGGTATCCGTCAATCCCTAACCTGAACCAGGATTGATTCAAGAAATTGAATCGCCCCATTGTTTCTGTTCAGTTGTCACATGATTGATCTATATGATAGATCTCACATGCCACCTACCAGGAGCTTGTTTGATGTTGGCTCCAGAAGGCTTTCCATCTTCATTGTGAATATGTAAACACATCACTCAGATGTTCTGGCAATACCACAAGGATAATGCGTAGGACTCAAGATATAATCTCTCTTTCCACATTGTGTGAAACAGAGAGTCTTCATTGAAAGTGTCCTAATGAGATTTATTGATGATCTCGTGGCTCTAGACTCAATTTGTGCATATTTGGATCCTGTGTCGGAGACTAGGGAGAGGGTCTCCTTCTTCAATATCAACAATCTCTAAGAGAAAGTCGATAGATAATGTCGGTTCCCCGTGAGAATGAAACAAGTCCTTTTAAGAGGAACTTGAGTGGTTTGGAAAGTTGAAGTGCAGTGCGTCACTGGGTCCATGACGTCTTGTCTTCAATACCGATGTTACCATCAGTAGCATATGAATTGAACCCGGTATCTGCCCTAAGGTTGAATAAATGGAGGGCTATTTGTTTTCACCCTTTTCTCATTCAATTCTTTTTAATTCTTCAACCCCTTCAGTGCTTACCGAGACTTCATAGCTAGAACCTTGTTGGGTTTATTCCAGTACTAGCTCAGTCTTAGTCCGCACTCTTCCCATATCTCATTTTTCTCCTTTTATCATCATACCTAAGGACTTCTACACTAACTAGTGGATTGTCCCTGGGTAGATCCCTCCGGTTCTGGCGGATCATGGGAACAAATACCTAACCTTATCATCCTTATATCACCGTACATTAAAGTAAATTTGGTCGGTCTATTTGGTATTGTTCATCTGCCATCGGATCCAATTGAAAACCGTTTGAAAATCAATTCAGATACTTGTGATATATTATCAAAGCATTTTGTACCTGAATTGTTTTTGATATTTTTAGAACGAGAACTCCCCCTCAACATGTGCATCAAGTGTTGAAAATGTTTTGCACACGGAGGCAAGAGAAAGAATTAACTTCTTTTGATTACCATTTTCTAAAAGATATCAACATCACTTCCCTCATCAAATCAAGTAGATAGAGCATTTCCGGGAAGGATGAGGTTTCCATAAATTTGCTCCCCCTCAATATGTGCCTCGAGGTTTGAAAAGGGTTTTGCACATACTAGAGGGAACCTGCACATTGAGATAAATGATCACGTTTCAAATCATAGGTTTAAAATATATGCTCCCCCTCAACATGTGCATAGAAAATTTGAAATCGTTTGTCACATGTGGGCAGGATAGCATGTACATCCTTATAAAACCATTTACCTAGTTATCAGTTTAAATCCAGTTTAAATCACACATTCTCCCCCGATCACAATTATCAAATCATTTGAGATTTGTGATCTCTTATTGATTTAAATTGATTTTGAAAGCTTTTATGAAAATGTTTTAACTGATATGGATCAGATTTTAAGACTTTAAACTCCATTTATAAAACATGCATGTATATCTTTTGAAAACAATTTAATGCCAAATAACTTTTTTAATTTAATTGAAATCATTCTCCCCCTCAATCAATGACGTAGGTTGTTGATTGAGAGATAGAGATTTTGACAAATAAGTCCTGATGATTATCAAAAATAGAGATTGAGTTATTTTTCAAAGCATTTAGTTTTCAGCAGATAGAAGTTTATAGAATCAGAGCATAGGATTTGAAAACATGGTAAAACATGGCTCTGTTCTTTCTTTAAAACCGGGTTATTGCCTGAAGATGACAATAAACCATTTTTTTCTCTTTCTCCCAAAAATATTTTTGATTTTTTGATTTTTTTTTTTTTGATTTTTTTTTTTTTTTTTTTTTTTTTTTTGAAAAATTCGAACAATATCTAAAGACCCGTGTCATTCTTTGAATGACAGCACAAAGACCGTAGATATTATCGAATCGAGAGAAAAATGACAAAAAGACAATATTTTTTGAAGATTTTTCGAATTTTTCAATTTTTTTTTTTTTTTTTTTTTTTTTTTTTTTTTTTTTTTTTTTTTATGGATTTTGAAGGTTTTATATTTTTCTATTTGATTTTTGAAGATTTTATAATTTTGTATTTTGATTTTCGAATAGATATATACAAGAGATAGATGAAGATAGACCTTTACTCCTCGTCTTCCTCCTGAAGACGTTTGAGAGTTTCTGGTTGAAAGCTTTTCAAACCAAGACGTGGAAGAATAAACTCAAAACGTTCTCTTGGAAGAGCTTTGGTGAAGATGTCAGCTAATTGATATTCAGACCTCACAAAATATAGTTCCACCACACCTTTTTCAACTTGTTCCCTGATGAAATGATGTCGAATGTCGATATGCTTTGCTCTTGAGTGTTGAACGTTGTTGCATGAGAGAGCAATAGCACTTTTATTATCACAGTACAGAGGGATTTTGTTGAATTCAAAGCCATAGTCAGATAATTGAGATCTCATCCATAAGATTTGAGCACAACAAGATGACATGGCTATGTATTCAGCCTCTGTAGAGGAAATAGAAGTACTCATTTGCTTCTTTGAAGACCAGCTCACAAGCTTATCACCCAAAAACTGAGCACCTCCTGACGTACTTCGACGTGTATCTTGACAACCTGCATGATCAGCATCTGCATAGGCCGTTAGTGACATACCGGTGTCCTTCGGGTACCATAGTCCCATATTGATGGTTCCTTGGAGATACCGAAAGACCCGTTTAACTGCTTCAAGGTGCTTTTTAGTAGGCTTAGCCTGGTATCTAGCACACATGCACACAGAGAACAAAATGTCTGGTCTACTAGCAGTGAGATACATCAGGGATCCAATCATACTCCGATATTTTGTTTGGTCAATCATGATCCCTGAGAGGTCCTCATCTAGTTTGGTTCGGTCAATCATGGGGGTGTCAACAGGGTCACATGAATCAAATCCAAATTTCTTTAAAATCTCTGTTGCATATTTAGATTGATTTATGAAGATGCCTCCGGGACTTTGTGAAATTTGTAATCCCAAGAAAAATGACATTTGTCCCATCATTGACATTTGAAACTTTGAACTCATTTCATTTGAAAAACGATCACATTCCATTGGGTCAGTCGAGGCGAAAATAATATCATCAACATAAATTTGAACATGAGTTAAGTGTTTGCCTGACTTCCTGGTGAACAATGTAGGATCAACTGCTCCTTTGCTGAATCCGGTTGATAAAAGAAACTTTGACAGTGTATCATACCATGCCCTTGGAGCTTGCTTTAACCCGTAAAGAGCCTTCTTCAAACGATAAACGTGAGTAGGATGCTCTTGATTCACAAATCCTTCAGGTTGGCAGACGTAGACGACTTCTTTAAGATCTCCGTTCAGAAATGCCGTCTTTACATCCATCTGATATACCACCATGTTCTTACTTGCAGCATTAGCCAAAAAGATTCTGATTGCCTCGATTCGAGCAACAGGAGCAAACGATTCTTCAAAGTCTATACCCTCTTCTTGACGATATCCTTTAGCAACTAATCGAGCCTTGTTCTTCAACACATCACCATGCTCATCAAGTTTTACTTTGAAGATCCATTTGAGAGCTATAATCATAGCACAGTCTGGAGCAGGTACTAACTCCCATACATCAAGACGATCAAACTCATGAATTTCATCTTGCATGGCATTGAACCAGCTATCTTCATTCATAGCAGTTTTAACATCTTTTGGTTCGATCTTAGATAGTACGGAGTTGAAGAAGCACCATAAGGCATCGGTTGCGAGTTGCTTCCGGGTTGATACAGGACGAGAAGGATTACCAATGATGTTGTCTAATGGATGATCGTGAGTCCATTTTCTGAGGTGTTCATGTGGCATTTGTTGAGGAACTGAGGTAGCTGAGTCGATTTCTCCTGAAGAAGATGGTTCAGATGATGATTCAGGAGTAGCAAATATGTTTTCAAATGGAGCATCTTCAGGAGTCGCAAAGGGATTAACTTCATCATTGATGCCAGAAACATTTCCATGATGTACATTTGAAGAATGATGATTTGTTGATGAGACTGAAGGATCAAAAGCAGGTGCTTCTTGACTTACAGATATTGAAACTGATGGATTGACTTCATTTGCTGGAATTTGAGCATCCTCTGTTGTAGGGATCAGCTCCTCATTAGTAGTAGACTCATACAGTTCATCAAACATTGGATCAAACAATTTCTTTACATCATCTTCAGATGGAGGTACATATGGTGTTTCTTGAGAAGAGTTTGGGACAAGAGATGAACCAATAGGACTGTTTTGAAGTGCGGGTCCTGAGCTGGAGTGTCCAGGAGCCATTTGACCGGACAGCTCATCAAACGTAACGTGAATTGTTTCCATGATATTTCGGGTTCTTTTGTTGTAGATTCGGTATCCCTTTTTGTTTGGTGCATATCCTACAAATACTCCAATGTCAGCTTTAGCTCTAAGTTTGCCCAAGTCTTGACCCTCATTAGTTGGATAGCACAAGGCACCAAACACACGAAGGAAAGATAGATTGGGTTTCCTGTAGTGGACAAGTTCATATGGAGTTTTTCCATGAATGGTGTGAATCAGGGAACGATTTTGTGTGTAACATGCAGTGGCAATTGCTTCAGCCCAGAGAAACATTGGAACCTTTGAGTAAATCAGCATTGTTCTAGCAGCTTCAACAAGAGTACGATTTCGTCTTTCAACTACACCGTTCTGTTGAGGGGTTCGTGGAACACTTCTTTGATGGCTGATTCCAACGCTTTCATAGAATTCACTAAGTTGTTTGTTGACAAACTCAGTTCCATTGTCTGTTCTGATAATTCTGACAGTTTTGTTTAGTCTAACCTGCAGCTGTTTGATGAGTTTGATGATGATATCAGGAGTTTCATCCTTTGTCCTTAAGAACTTGACCCAGGTGAATCTGGAATAGTCATCAACCACAACTAACACATATTTCTTCCCAAAGATATTTTGCACCCTCATTGGTCCACATAAATCCATATGAATCATATGAAGAACTTCTGTGACAGAGTTAGTAGGTTTGGGTTTATGGGCATACTTCTTGCTTTTTCCCAATTGACATGCTGAACAAAGATGATCCTTTTCATACTTAAGTCTAGGTAACCCTACAACTAAGTCCTTTCTGGAAAGATCGTTGATGGTGCCGAAGTTCAAGTGATTGAGACGACGATGCCATAACCATGACTTTGTTTTTGAAGCCTTTGATAACAAGCAGATTGGTGAAGCTCTCATCATGTCATCGATAGAGATGGTGTAAAGGTTTGAGCCACGAGTTCCTTTCAACAGTTCCTTACCATTAAGATCTCTAACGAAGCAGGTATGTTTTCTGAAGGCTACTTCTAGATCAGAATCACAGAATTGACCAACAGAGAACAGATTATGACCTAAACCTTCCACATAATACACTCTGGAGATGACACTATCACCAACAACATAATCTCCATAACCCAAAATAGCACCGAAATGATCATTACCAAATCTAACAGTCCCGATGAATTTGCTCACGAAGTTCATGAGCCGTGACCGGTCTCCAGTCATATGCTTGGAACAGCCTGAGTCCAGGTACCACAGAACGATTTGAACGATCTGCAGTTGAACACAGACAAGAATGGATAACTGGATAATTGGGATCCCCATGCAAGAATGGGTTCCATTTGGTTAGTAGCAACAGTTGGACCACCCACATCAGAAATAGAAGCATTCATATCAGACAGTGAGGTAATGGAATCATTGTGAATAGATGCAATACTAGTGTCTGTATTAACCCTATTTACAGCGTGACCACTTCTTAAGGGAATAGTTCTACCAGTAGGCATCCATTTTCTAGTGGGCATTATCTGATTAGTCTTATGACCAACAGGTATCCAATAAAAGCCTATTCTGCTGAATGTTCTTCCTGTGGGTTTCCATTGTTTTCTAGCTTTCATTCGTATTTGCCTTTTAGTCTTTTTAGCATGAATTTTAGCATTAACAATATTAACTGGACAATTAACATCATTAGGCAAAACATTGACATCACATCCCTGATTAGAAACAGAATTCAAGCAAACATCAGTACAAGTTTTGCAAATAGTATCAGAATTCGAATTAATTACAGTACGCTTATAGCTAATACTAGAATCAACACGATTCGTTTTATTCGATTCAAACTTAAGGTTCCTAGATTGTTCTTCTACTTTCTTCCAGTGCACATTCTTAGCTTGAGAGGTCCTATCATTCCTTGTATTGTCTTGAGACTTTGACCTGCTCCGCTTAATGTCACTGATTACTCCTGTAGAGGGAATGGGAACATTAGTTTGTTTTACTACTCTTTGCACCACCTGTTTAGAAGTGCTGGGATCTGAACTACATGCAGGTGCACTAAGGTTCACTTTCTTAACACTAGAGGTACTGAGATTAGTACTCCTAGAAGGCACATTTGAGTTCACTCTCCTAGCATTGACAGGTCTAAAATCTGAACTACTCAATGGTACACTACTCCTCACATTCAAAACATTGGGAGTCGATTCCATATCATGTTTGGCCTTAGGCATTGAGCATGGAATCAAAGGGTTAACTCTCTCACCTAATGTCTTTGGGCATATAGTGATCAAGCATTCTAAGATTTCTTGAGATCGTTTGGCATATGAGCATGCATGTCCAATAGCATTATCATGAGGTTTCTCTAGCTTATCCTCTTCAACAATCTCACGCAGGCATTCTAAGCAATCCTTAAGGGATGAGAAATATGTTTGAATGGCAAGTTTGTTGTTCCTTAGATGAGGCGGGACATATGTCACAGATAAAGCATATTTATTGCAAGAGTGAACCTTTGATACAACATTCTCCCCATTGGTCATTGGCATTTTCCCTTTTTCCTGACTCTTCAGATTCTCAATTTCCTTCTGCAATGAAGCTACTTGTTCGTTGTTTTTGTTACGAGTGATTTTAATTGACTCAAATAACTCATTGAAATGACGTTTAACCTTTTCATTTTCTTCTAGAAAACTTTCGTTTTCCTTTTGTAAAGCATTTACTAGGTTTTGAAGATGAAACGTTTGAGAAATCTGAGAATCTAAAGGAGGAGGCATTTGGGAACCTGTCATATTGTTTGTTTGACCTTTTAACTGAGAGATCTGGGCTTTCAACTTTCTGATTGTGTTGCACTGAGCTTGAATCTGTTCATCACGTTTGTTAATTTGAAAAACTGCATCAAACTCTGGAACATCTGAAGATGTCTTGACATTTGAAGTTTTGACATTTTCTTTGAGATGTTGGTATTTTAGTTGTAAATTAAAATGCTCAACTTCTAATTTGGAAAAATGTTTAACTAAAGTGTCGTGATCATCTAGTTCAATCTTCTCGTTTAGTTTAGAATTAGTTTTTTCAAGCTCAATGACACGATCATGGGAGACTTTCAGGGCAACAGACAGTTCATGAAATTTAGAAGCATTAATGGAGCAATTTGAAGCAGTAAAAAAGATATCTTGAGCAACACATTCAGTAATAAGAGTCTCATTTAATGTATGCAAGTTCTTTCTCTCAATCTCATTATATTTTAGTGCACGCTCATAATCACTAACTTTAGCAACCATTGCATCAAATTCCTTTTCCATACCTTTAATATCAGCTTCTACCCCCTTTTTAAGACTCTCAAAGTGATCTTTTAGAAGTTTAAAGAAGGGCATGACCTCAGTTAAATAACATTCTTTCATTTGTTCAAAACCTCTTTCACCTTCAGTTATACCAGTGGGAGTGATCCTTTTCTTGCAAGTTTTTTCAAAATCAACAAATAGTTGGAATATAACGTATTGGCTAATTAATGTCTTGCTTTTAGTGGCAATTGTTCTAGGTACAAGATGCATAGGTGTATTAGGAGGATACACTGTTGCTCTAGGCATTTTCCGAAGGGGAGGGTTTGTTTCTACAATATTTTCAGCTTTCTGCTTATCTAAATCCATTTTCCAGAAGACTTGTTCGGGAGTCAACAAAGTCTGAGGTTTAAACTTGTTCAAGGCAATCCAGTTTTCCTTCTTGTAATCATGAGGAGAGAAGATTATGTTTTTCTCTTTGCATTTGGGATCATCTTGCTTCTTATTCATCTTTTCCCTAGTGATATCATTTAAAATCTTATCTTCCTCAGTGCACTCAACGCAACTAGGTTTCTGCCTAGGCTTAAGGACTTCATTACCATCGTAAATTACCTTATGAGCATTTCTAGCCTTTTTAATTACCTCTGGATTTGGCTCCTCTACAAGGGGAATGCTATGCTTATCGCTTAGAACTCTATGCTTAGTGATCAGGTGAGCAGTCTGAATGGTGTTTCCTTGTAAATACAACTTGTTTTCAAGTTTGTTTTTCAAAGTTTTCAGATTAGAAAAATCTCTCAAGAGTTTTGATTCCTTTGCATTAAATTCTTGCTTAAGCATTTTCACATTTTCTTGAAGTTCTTGTTTTTGCTTAGCTGTTTTAGAAAGTTTTTCTTGCAAGGAATTTAGTTCTTGTTTTAATACTTCTTCTCTAAACTTGCTTTTTCTAATTACTGTACTCACTTGGACATCCATTTCCTGCTCACGAGTGGTCAACTCAAATTTTGCCCGTTGTTCATAAATAGCAACACGTTCCTTATAGGCATTTAGTTCAGAAATAATGGAATTATCAGGAGCACATGCAGTGTATTCATCAAAGACATAGTCATTGTTGACTGCAGAAGATGCATCACTTGGTACAATTTCACTTTCACTTTGTTTCACGTATTGATCGTATGGGACTATATTGATATTACCCATATTTTCAATATTTGATTCAAAAGTTTCAGTTGGTTGTACTTTGTCATGCATCTGTTGCACATCAGCATCATCGTATAGTTTTAATACCTCAGAGATGAGTTTGTCCTTGGATGTGCCAGCTTGTGGTGAAGAAGAGATCTTGGGAGAGACCATTGGAGAGATACTAGCCATAAAGATTGTGTGTGCAGTAGGTCCATCATCTACATCAGAATCGTAAGCATCACAGTCAGCGACTTGAAAGGCGTTCTGATGATTGTGACCTATCTCCTGAATAGGCTGCTCATCCACATCTGCATCATAGGTCTTGGCATTACCCTCAGCAAGAAACAGCAGTTCCTCTTCATCCAACGCAACACCATTGTCCTGAGCTTGGGCCAGCAGCATCTTATCTCTGAAGTAATCAGCATTTTGTGGCCGCTTTGGAGATGTGCAGTTCCTTGCAATGTGTCCCTCACCACCACAGTTATAGCATTTGATCGGCTTAGCTTGACCTTGGTTACCATTCCTTCCTCGATTCTGATTGCCCACATAGCCTCTACCAGCACCACCCCTTCCCTGATCATACTGTCTTTCCTGAACTGGTTGCACCACGATCCTTCCATCTTTAACAGTAGCTTGATTGTGTGGGTTAGAGGCTGTTCTGAGGTTGTTGTTGGTTTGTGGGAGAGAATTCATGTTTTGGCTAATCAGAAGAGCTAGTTGATTAATGAAGCTTCCCACGTGTGCATCAGCATCAGCTTGTTTGTACATAGGATCAGGAATGAGTTTGTGATTACCATTACCCAAGGGTATGACTTGTGAAGCTTTGGTTTTGATTCCGATGTTTGAGTAGAAGGCAGTTGAATCATTAGACGAGCTTGTCTCTCCTGGGTTAGTTTTGAACTGATTGAGAATCAATTTTTCAAACATGGCATGTCTCTCATTCTGAAGGAGGAAGGCATAGAGTTGCTCATAGTTTGTGTTCTTCAATCCTTTAGTAAGCTTCACAGCGGTAACAAACTTGTGCCATTCGGGATTCATGTTGTTTACAAATTTTGAATTCAACTGAATGTTAGGCATAGTCATTCTGATGTTCCTCATGTCATTGACTAACTTATGAAATCTCACATAGTACTCATAGACATTCTCATCTGGTTTCATCTTGAAGTGCTCAAACTCGTCATAGAGTTGTGATTCTCTGTCTTCCATGGTTAATTCTGAACCTGAGAGAAGCATCTTTACATTATCCCAAACTGCTTTTGCATCAGTGTTGTGATTGATCAGCTTGTAGATGTCTTTAGGAAGACCTTGAAGAACAATGTTTGAAGCCCTGATATCTGCATCGAATCTCTTTTTCTCCTTATCATCAAGCTCATCATACATCTTAGGTCTGTCCATTCCGTAAACAGGAGTACCATCTTCATTAGTATCAAGTATGTCTCTGGTCGTCTCAACACGATATGGTCCTTCATCAATGGATTTGAGAATGTTGACACCATTTTCCTTTCCAAGGCAATACAATCTGATTCGTTGAGCCCAAGAATCGTAGTCGGTTCTGTCAAGCATTGGTGGACGAGTATCTGAGCCAGCTGCTTGAACATCCTCGGCAACAGTGGATATGACAGTGGGAGCAGTGGGAATGTTGGTAGACATGTTAACAGATTATACGGGATTTTATAACTCTATGATTAAACCGGGAAAAAGATTCTTTCACGGGATTTTACTAAATCAAGAGAAAACCGTACACAATCACTCAAGTTGCTAGATGATAAAGTGCTAACTCGCTACCAAATAATGCACTAAGTCGCTAGAAATTAGTGCACTAAGTCGCTAACCCTTAACTCGCTACACGTCTAAGTCGCTAGAGTCCCAAGTCGCCAACAGAAAAGCAAGTCGCTAAGTAGTAACTCGCTACAGACTAAGTCGCTAGCCAAATTTGTGCAGTAATTCGCTACACAAGTCGCTAGATATGCAAGTCGCTAAAGAGCAACTCGCTACAAACTAAGTCGCTACCACAAGTCGCTAACCGTAGTGGAGATTCCACTACTTGTACTTTAACTCGCTAGCTCTAACTCGCTAGCTTTTATAACTGTAACTCGCTACAAAACTATGAAGCAAGTCGCTACCAAGAAAACAAGTCCGAGAGCTAAGTCGCTAGCTTGAAAAACCAAATAACCTTCACTTTTCAATCCAAAAACAACCCAACCAAGATGATTCAAGCTTACCAAATGAAAACCTAAACACTTTTGATGATTCTAAACATAAAAGTACCAACAAAATTCAAACTTTAACACAAGAAATCAACCAAATGATGCAAAAACCACTAAACTTTTTCAAACTCAAAAACCACCTAAAAACCACTATAAATCCAAAGATGTGCAAGATATGATCTAACCATGGCTCTTGATACCAATTGTAAGATATAACTTATCACATACACATCAAAACCATAGCACAAAGTAGCATATAGATGGAATTCTAGAGAGAGAAAGTTAGAGGTTTAGGGAACTTAGTGAGAGAAAGTGAAATTATTATTATGAGCTCCAACTCTCTACCTTGGGAGGTAGAGAGTATTTATAGTCTTACACAAATCGCCACACTTTGGGCTGTGGATCAGGCATACAGTGGGTAAAGACCCGTCCGTCCTCCACGGTGTTACTTAACTAAATACTACTTAACTTAAAATAACTACGACTACGAGCTTTCTAACGATTACATATACTTGAGGTGACCGACTCTTTAATACTGGGAATTTCTAATTCCTAACATAAAACAACCTACGCTTAGCATAATTCATCCTTACATGTGATAACTGAATACCTACTGAATCCGAGTTCAAATTCTAGTGCATCACATTTACAACCAAGCATACAAACACATTTACACACATAAAACAACCTATGCTTAGTCTATTTCATCCTTACACACGACAACTGAACATCTACTACATCTCAGTTCATTTTCTAATGCATCACACATACAAACACATTTACACACATAAAACAACTTACACTTAGACACTTCATCCTTACATGCGACAACTAAACACCTACTGCATCTCAGTTCAGATTCCAATGCATTAGACATATAACCAAGCATAAATACAAGTTTACACACATAAAACAACCTACACTTACATTATCTCATCCTTACACGCAACAACTGAACACCTATTGCATCTCAATTCATTTTTCATTGCATCACACATACAACAAAGCATACAAACACATTTACATACATAGAAACAACCTACACTTAGCCTATTTCATCCTTACACGCGACAACTATACACCTACTGCAACTCAATTCAGATTCCAGTGCATCAGACATACAACCAAGCATAATAACAAATTTACACACATAAAACAAACTACGCTTAGCCTATTTCATCCTTACATCCGACAACTAAACACCTACTGCATCTCAGCTCATTTTCTAGTGCATCGCACATACAAAATAACATACCAACACATTTACACACATAAAACAACTTATGCTTAGCCTACTTCATCCTTACATGAAACAACTAAACACCTACTGTATCTCTGTCCAGATTCCAGTGCATCAAGCATAAAACCAAGAATACAAACACATGTACACACATAAAACAACTTACGCA
This sequence comes from Chrysanthemum seticuspe, assembly GCA_019973895.1. Taxonomy (NCBI): domain Eukaryota; kingdom Viridiplantae; phylum Streptophyta; class Magnoliopsida; order Asterales; family Asteraceae; genus Chrysanthemum; species Chrysanthemum seticuspe. The sequence continues at coordinate 247,316,496 of BPTQ01000002.1, read as the reverse complement.
TAGTCTACTTCTCCTTACACGTAACAAGTGAACACCTACTGCATCTCAGTTCAGATTCCAGTGCATCAAACATACAAACAAGTTTACACACATAAAACAACCTACGCTTAGCCTATTTCATCCATACACGTGACAACTAAACACCTACTGCATCTCAGTTCAAATTCTAGTGCATCAGACATACAAACAAGCATGCAAACAATTTTACACACATAAAAAACCTACTCTTAGTCTATTTCATCCGCACACGCAAAAAACTAAACACCTACTGCATCTCAGTTCAAATTTAGCGCATCACAATTTCATTACAAATGCATCAGAATGTAAAGTTAGTGCACCACATTCATAAAGTCCCATTTAGACATTTTATCAAACACCTTGTATGCATCAATCATAAACATACATAAACATACATAAAGTCCCATTTAGACATTTCATCATATTACAAATACCGAACATAAATTGATGAAAAAAACAAGATTTTAGTAAACCAAAACTAAAAAATTATACACTAACAAATTTAGGCTTCATAAATCAACTTACAGAGGCATTTAAGATGGGGTAGATCTGTATTCAACATCTTTAACACAAGATTTCTGATTTGTGATGCAGTAACGATTATGATTTGTGATGACAATTCGATGATTCCACGGTTTGATGCAGTACAATTTTGCAGAATTTAGTGTGTGAATTTACTATGTGAAATTAAGAGAGAAAGTGTGTGAAATTAGGGAAAAAATGAGAAGAAGAAAACTGGTTTTGTGATGTTAGGTAAAAAGGAAACGACATCGTTTTGTAACGCAAGGAATATAGTGTATTTTCTATTGCTACATATTTGCCCTTCAAGTTTGCATTATTTACAAAAGTGACACTCCGCATTTTTGATCATGCAATTCTAATCCAACGGTGGAGATGGCTTCTCATTCTTTTCATTTTAAGCATCTTTTCATTTTAACCCCACCCTATATATATATATATATATATATATATATATATATATATATATATATATATATATATATATATATATATATAGTCTATCTAGATTTACAAAGGAAATCTAATTGTATAGGAAACTAAATCTTTTTCTAATCTTGATCTTTATCTTTATCAACAAGTCTTCTAGAATCCTCCATCTTCTAGAATTCTATAATGGCGATTTTGGTATTTTGTTATCAAATCAATAAATCCCAACATTCTTGAATATATTTACACTTGAGAAACAAATGCTCATGTGAATCATTAGTCTCACCACACAGTGTACATTTCATCACTTCAGTTGTTTTCCATTTCATTAATATGTCTTGAGCAAGCAACTTTCCTTGAACAACCATCCATAATACAAATGCATGCTTTGGTATACATGGCTTGAACCAGACCATTTTTTCCCTGTTGCTTTTATCCCATCATCAATTTTGTCTTTCCATACATTCTTTATACTGAAGTACACCAGCTTCCCTTTATTATCAACCTACATAGGCTCATCCTTTTCTGATCCAATGAACACTGGAACCTGAAAGTTACTTAGCTTAAGGTACTTCCTGTACCATTCATCTGGCCACATAAGATTTTCCACAACATCAGCAAGACTACAATCATCAGACATCTTAGCTTCATATATATACCTCTTGGTAATGATATTACATAACAGACATACTGAACTCCATTTGTCATATCATACTGAGATGCTATTACCATCACCAATCTTGTACCACATATGATTTCTAACATCATTTCTCATTTCTAACAGAGTTTTCCATAAAGGACTGCTATTAGTTCCAATCTGCACACCCTAAAAATTCTTTCCCTTTAGTTTTTCAGCATTAATTCATCTGACCCAAAGAGTGTCTTTTTTAGCTGTTATGTTCCATACTTGTTTCATTAGTAAAGTTTCATTCTATCTCTTCAAATCTTTCAATCCCAGCCCCCCTTTATCTTTTGGCTTACAAATGGACTCCCAAGAAACTTTTGCTCTTCCTTTTACTAATTCTCCTTGACACCATAAGAAGCTTTTTAAAATCTTATTTATGTCCTTGATAACTGTTCTAGGAATCAAGAAAACAGATGCCCAGTAGACTTTCATAGAGGCTAAGACTGATGCAATTAATTGCAATCTACCAGCATAAGAAAGCGCCATGTTCTTCGAATCACTAACTCTCTGTTTCACTTTATCAACTAGAGGTTTTCATTAGGACACACTTAGTTGTTTTGTAATCTAAGAGACACCTAGGTATTTAACTGGAAGTTTACCCGCAAAGAAAGGCAATACTTGAAGGATACTACATTGTTCTATACCACTCAATCCACCAAAAAACACTGTGATTTTCTGCAAATTAGGCTTTAATCCTGTTAGACCACTAAATTCTTCAAGAGTTTTCTTAATCACCTTTACTGACCTCAAATCACCATTACAAAACAGCATTAAATCATCAGCAAAGCATATATGTGTAGTCCTGAGTTTCTTGCAGCCAAAGTGGTATTTAAAATACTCTGCTTCTTTTGTCTAATGCCTCTACCCCCACTAAAATACCATATTCTTTCACCATTAACATTAATTGTGAACTTAACAGTTGTAACACAAACCATCACCACCTAATCCACTTATCATGAAACCCAAAACCCTTCAACAAACTGCCAAGAAAACCCCAATTAATTGTATCATAAGCCTTTTGCAAATCATTTTTGAAAGCACATTTCTTCCAAATACGTACTCTTTCTATTATACCCTCTTAAAAGTTCTTCGGACAAAAGTATATTATCAGTAATTTGCCTGCCAGCTACAAAAGTACTTTAGTTCTCACTAACTAAATTCCCAAGAATAACTTTCATTCTATTAGTCAAGATCTTACTAATGCATTTGTAGATAACATTACAACATGCAATAGGTCTAAAATCAGATACTCTATATGGGGTTTTAATTTTGGGAACAAGTGAAATAATTGTAGCATTTACCTCACTTAGGAGCTTTCCAGTAACAAAAAATTCTTTTACTGCACCACAAACATCCCCACCCACTATTTCCCAAGCATCTTTGAAAAACTTGGTAGTAAAACCATCTGGCCCTGGTGCTTTCTCATCTTCAATATCATATAACGCCTCTTTAATTTCCATCTCACTAACATCTCTTATCATATCCTGAGCTTCATCACTTGTTAGCTTTGTATCAACCCCCCCCCCCTAATAGGCTTCCAAAGATTCTACCTGATGAGTGTGTAAATACTCATCATTTTTGTACAAAATAAACTGCAAAATCATCTGAAAACACTCAGAAACACATCAAAATGATCAAAATATCACAAATCAGTGTTTTATGTGTTTTAAATGCAAAAATATCAAAATCAGATGAAAAACATGTCAAATTTGCAAAAATTGCAGTTTTAGTCCCCCAAGTTTATAAAATTGTCAAAAATAGTCCCTGAGCCAAAATTTCAAAAGAAAAGTCACCAAAGGTCTTTTTAAAATCACAAATTGTCATATTTAGTCCTTTGGTGGAAAATCTAAAAGTTTTGAGAAAATTACAGTTTTGGTCCCTGGGCTTTTAAATTGGTCAAAACTAGTCCTTGGATTTTTGGAGATTGTCAAAACAAACCCTTGGATCATAAATTCAGAAAAGTACATGTTTGGTCCCTGGAATTTCAGTTTTACAAATTTGGTCCTTTGGTTTTGAGATATTACACTTATGGTCCTTGGTATATTAATTTCACAAACCATTCGGACCTAAATAATTCCCCAAGCCCAAATAAACACCCCTGGCCCAATCATGTTTACCCGGTCCAATCCCTTGACCCGACCAACCCATGATTTAAATAAACAAAACCCGCCCCCTTCCCTGTCATCCCCGACAATATTGTCTGCACCTCCCCCCTCCTCAAACCTCTCCAGCCACCCCTACTATACATCCTGTCTCCCTCCTCCTCACCAACCTTACAAGTGCATTAATTGCACCCCCTTTCCCTGTCCAAAGTATCAAACTCAATTTTGGCGCCAAAATTGCATATATGGCCAGGATCACTTCTGCACATCCAAGGGCTGAGAATGATGCTGGGATCCACTCAGAAAAGTGAAAGAAAGAGATGGGAGTATAAAAAGACCAAGAAGGAAGGCAGAAAAGATAGTTAGTTTTTAGTTTTTAAAATTGTATGTCGTTTCTAAAATTATTAGATCTTAATTAGTTTTTAGTTATGTTTTAAAGTTCATTTGTACTCAACAAAGTTATCCAAGTGTATTGCAACTCAGTTTAAATCTCAATTCAAGTGTTAAGTACAACTTCATGTTTCTGTGTTACTGTTAGAATTTACAATTTCCAAATCTGAATCCCAAGCTTCAATAAGCTTCTTTATAAGTTGAAACAAGCTTATATTAGCTTATAATAGCTTTTTATAAGCTTGTGTTTAAGTATTGAGCAAAAGTGCAACTGGTCAACAAAAGTCAATTTGGAACAAAAATGATGCAAGGATGATATGGGGTGATTCAGAACTTGAAATGGGTGGAAATGGAAGCAATTGGGTTGGATTAGACTAGTGTACTGGTTTCACTGTTTGTGCAGGCCATAGTGGCCAAGGGACCCTTGTAAGTAATTTTTCAAGATTCTTGGTATAATCTGCATTTGTAGCCATAACTGGTTCCAAGCTGTTTATTAGTCTATATTTTAGTCATATGAACTTAGTTTGATCAATTGTGCAAGTCTAATCTGTTTGTGTCTCATTTTAATTTGCTAAACCATAGTTAAAGGGGTGTTTGGTTGCTGTAATATCTGTCCCAGAATTGAATGCATTGGTAGTCCTTTTGTTGGTTCAAGTATATTTAGCTCTAAGAAACTCAATTGAGTCATTAAATTGTGCTTGCAACCTTTAAAGTCAAAGTTTCATAAAATCTGTCTTTATACTTTATCTGTTGTGATTTTGGATATGTAAAATCTTGTTTGGTGTTTAAAAGCCTTAGACAAAGCTGGTCTTAAGTTCATTACATCATATTACTCCAACATCAGTCATTAAAATTGGATCAAACTTCACCAAAGTCAACTGTGTATCTCTTTCAAAAGTCAAAACATGTCAAAAATTTGGATTTTTACAGAACTTGCAGCTGATGCACATGATTCATTAAAGATTTTTAGAATCTGATTTTTGGTCTACAAGTAGTCTCCTTGGTGGTCTTTAAGACCTCATAACTGTTTTTAGTTCAAGCCCTTTGGATAAGCTTGAGCATAAGCTCAAAACAGGCCTCTGTTGCCCTGCACATCACTCAGTTAATACTGAGTAATTTCTCAGCTTTTGAGCAGCCTTGTACAGAGCTTATAAAAGCTTTTGAAGGTTTGTTTTTTTGGTTATAAGCAGTCACTTAGGTCTAGTTTAAGTCTTGATAATTGGTTTTTAGTTTATAGCTTATTTGGGTGCTTATTTTTGGACTGCAAGTTGGTACCAAAACTGTTTTTAGCCTAATATCATAATCTTCAAATCTGTTTTATCTTGTTAATCAGTGATTGTAGCTTGTTGATTTAAGTTTCATTTTGGTTATTTTAGCATACCATAGTTCCTGTTTCCAGTGGGTTGCTTATTTTGCTTAATTGCTTATCAAGTGCTTATTTCAATAAGCACTTGATTCAGCAGTTTCATTTTCTTCCACATAGCACACTGATTTTCCATTTTTCCTAGTTTCTTAACATCATTTTAGAGTTTTCCTGAAATTTTCAGATTTTTCCTAGCTGTTTTGCTATTTTTCTTGATTTTAATTAGTTTTTAGCACTTTTTAAATAGCATTTAATACAAAAAATTAAGAAAAAGTTCAAAAAAATAATTTTTCATTTTTCTTAAGTTTAGATAAATATAAAAAGCCAAAAAAGTATTTTCCCATATTTTTCTTAGTTAAAATTGTATTTTTAAATAATTTAAGTAGTTTTTAATAGTTTAAAATTCATAAAAAATAGAAAAATAATCAGAAAAATACAAAAATAGTTTTGAAAATTCTATTTTGATATTTTAGACTTTTCCATTTCATAATTTTATTTTTCTAGCCTAATTTCCTATTTTCTTGTATTTTAGGTAATTAATTATTAGTTAAAAATAGTTTTTAATTAGATAATTAGTCTTAAAAAATAATTTTCTTTTTCTAAAAAGTTTCTTTTATCATTAGGTTTGTAAAAACATCATTTTCATATTTTTAGGGTTAATATTGCTTTAGTTTCACTTTTTAATTTGTACGTCGCGTAGATTTTAATTTCAGTTTCGTAAAACATAAAAACAAAAACATCATTTTAATTATAGTGATAGCGTTTATTTAATAGATTTTATCTTTTTAATTTCCTCTCATTTGCATTTAAGCCTTTGTATTTGTTGGCTTTTCCTTAGTTATAATCATAATTCCAAATCTCCTTTTCCGTTCAAATCTCCCGATCACTTTACGTTTGATAATCCATTGCATAGCTCGCTGGGACATAACGACCCGGGGAAACACTATACTCCCCAGATCTTCATTGCATTCGTGCTTAAGCAGTTTCAAGCTGGTTACGGTCCGCCATTCACAAGTGGCGGGCTTGTGTGATTTAGCTTGACTGTTTTGGCACGCATCACTACCCTTTCCTGTTTCCCCGGAAAATTCCTAAAATGATTAAAAAACTGATGAGCAACACCCTCATTTTCTACTATACTCCCAGCTTCATTACAAACTAACAGAATCTTTCCCAAGTGTTTCCTACCTTTTAGAACCTTATGAAAATTCCTAAAATGATTAAGAAACTGATAAGCCCCAAATTTTCGATTATAACGGGACTTTTCTTTTCTTTTCTTTTTTTATTTTATTTTATCTTATTTTTGTTTTATTTAACGACATTTCATTAAAATGAAAACTAACAAGGAGCTAGCAATTACATGAGAGATTTTAACCAATCAGTCCAATTATAAAAACATACGACTTCTAGACTTAAGCCAAGAAAAAAAGTATACATGAATATTATCAAAGATGTCACTTTTCCTTATAGAGTGAGAGTTAAAAGTGACATTATTACAGAACTGCCAAATCCACCATAAAAAAGTCGTGATGATGACATACATACAATGAATCTTCTCCTTAAAAATATGCCAAAAGCTCAACCAATCTCTCCAATGGTTGTTAGAAATGAATAAAGTCATGGAGGCATCAAACCAAGTACGAATGAGCCTCCAAACATCTATGGCATTGTAACACTCGAAAAAGATACGGAGGTTAGACTCCACATTACCATTACGAGAAGGGCAAGAGATCTTCGGAATTTCGATACCTCGAGACGAGAGATTAAGATGATGCGGAAGCCTGTCAAGCAATAAGTGCCACATGAAGATATTTACTTTGCGAAAAAGAGACTTGTCCCATATATAAGAGAATCCAAAGAAGGCAAAATGTGAGCGTCAATACACTTACGAGTCACTCCTACCGAGAAGACCCCATCATGAGCATTAGACCAAACACAAGTGTCTTTTAGAGAGAATATTAACTTGGCTAATCTCGTTCAACATGTCTCTAAGATAAGCCACGTTACGAACACCGTACCCAAATCTGATCTAGACCAATTCCAACACCATTGGCCATTTGAAATACTATCAACAACCAAAAAATCTTTCTCCTGATCTAACCGAAAAAGTCTATTGAACCGAAGATATTTGGGGAATTACCAAGCCACGTATCTTTCCAAAATCGAATGAGCGTACCACAACCCACCTGGAAACATAATGAGTCAACAGGAAGAATGTCGGCCACTCGAATGCAATTTATTAGAAGTCCCCCCCCCCCCCACCCCCACCCACAAAAAAAAAACAAAAACAAAAACAAACAAACAAACAAAAAAAAACATAATAAAAAAACAAAAACAAAAAACATAGCACGATTATTTTCAAAGCCTTTAAAACCGGATTTAGAAACTTTGAAGATAGAAAGGTAATAAATCCCGAGAGGCCGGGACTTCCAAGAACGGCCTTAATTAACGTGAGACGAGCCCCAATAGAAAAAAGATTTGCTTTCCAAGATGAGAGCCTCGTGTGAAACCGGTGAAGTAAGAGTTTTAAATTGGAGGTAATATTCATGTTGGAACCGATTGGTAACCCAAGATATGCAAATGGAAGGGAGCCCGAGGTACATCCCGTATTATTGGCCATAAGAGAAACTAGGGGTATGCACGGTTCGATTTGGGTCGTTTTTTTTTTTTTTTTTTTTTTTTTTGCTAAAATTGAAATCTAACCGAAATATAAGGTTTTTATAAAACCCAAAACCAAAAATGTTCAATTTTTTTGTTCGGTTTTTTCGGTTTATTGTCAGTTTCGGTTCGGTGTTTCGGTTAATTTGGTTTTTAACCGTATATATTTGGGCGTAGCCAATTTATATCAACAAACTTGGTTTACATAGAAAATTGGTTATTATTCTTTACTTTTTTTCAATCTAAGCCTATTAATGTTTATGTAATATTTTTACAATACAAACATATAGATGAGACACACACATGCAAATGAACATACACATAGTATGATCATTATCACATATGTATTGATATATTATCAAGTAAATACACGTACACGACAAACACACAAACGTTAGGATAAATATATTATAACTCCAACATAAACTGATAACTTTGATTTATTTAGTATTATTTATATCATATTAGTCATATATTATTATATATAATAAAACCGGTTCGGTTTGGTTTTTGCACAAAAACCTGAACCGAATTTTTCGGTTTTTAAAAAATTAAAAATAGAACCATCGGTTTTTAGTTTTGGTCGGTTATTTCGGTTCAGTTTTTTGTTTGGTTTCTATTTTTTTGTTATTCTGCTGACCCCTAAGAGAAACTTCTTTTGCTGAAACTCTAATACTATAAACATTGTATTTATCAATATTAATTTTAGGGCCCGAGGCAAGATAGAAACCCTTGAGTTGGCGTTTAAAAACGAGGAGTATTGGTTCGGTAACCCTCTAAGTATAGAACTCATTTCGAGTTCCTAATTGTTACGCCCCGTGCCTGATTTGACCAAAATTTTTGACTTTTGACTTGACTATAATAGACTTTCTGTTACACTTTAATAAAGTGACAACAATCTATTACTAACTAGCCCTTTAAAGTATTTTTAAATGAAACTATACTCAAATACTTTTATAACGATGGGTGACACGACCCGTGCGACTAACGTGTTCAATTCAATTAGAAAGAAAACCATATTTGACATCAGTTACGAATGTGAAAAAAAAATATGGTATTGATAATGGCAGCCCTCAGGGTTATTGTTAAAAGGTTGATTTTATTACATATGAACAAAATAATGATTCTTATTGGATGGTATTTCCGATAAAAGTGGATGAAATCCCTAAAACTCTTGATACACAACAAATAATTCATTGTCATTAGGTGAATTAGTTTCTTACAACAAATTGTAATAAAAATGATCGTTGTCGTTAGCAAACCCAAAAAAAAAATTATGAGGAGTTGAGATCCATGACAACCCACTATTTACTAAAGAACAAACTACAACATCCCCACCATCAATTCCTTTTTCATCCAATGGTGGAGATGATATCTGAAAATTACAAACAAGGGCATGATTGTAATTTTACATGTATCCAATAAAAGAAAAATATCTGCACATGACCTATCATAAAAACACACACCGTATCATAAAAACACACACGCCTCTGCCGGAATCCTCTAACCACGCCGGAAAAATAAAAACCTTCATCACTATCCTCTAACCACACCGTATCACCGCCGTAAAACCACCGTATCACTGTAAAACCTTCGTATCACTGTAAAACCACCGTATGACCGCCATAAAAAACGACCTTCATCTACTTTCTCTCTCATAAAAACCACCGTATCACAATAAAACCCACCGCTGTCGATTTAAAATGAATGAAAACCAGAATTTAATCGACGTTATAGATGAAAATAATCTAATCGAAGTTCCATTAGATGCTGTAAATACAACATCTGTTGTAGATGATTTACCAGATCTGGAAGATGATTTACCAAGTGTTGAAGACACAACAGGTTTTGTTGAGAAAGAAATTGAAGGTGAATCACGTGTGATTTGATCTTTGTTGTTTATTAAACAAATTTTTTGTATGTAGTAAATCAAAATTGAGTTAGCTGTTTTATTATTATGATTTGAATATAAATCACATGTGATTTGAAAAATCACATGTGATTTATATTTAAAATCAGCTGTTTAACTAACATGTAATTTGTTATAAAATGATTTAAATTAAAAAAAAATATTTAAATAATTCGTAAATCACATGTGATTTTTTCTAAAATCACATGTAATTTATATTCAAAATCAGCTGTTTTAGTTTTTTAGTGTTTTGTTTTGAATGTAGACAAAGATGTAATTTGTTATAAATCAGATGTGATTTTCTATGAAATCACATGTGATTTTTGTTATAAATCACATGTGATTCCTAGTAATTCTGTTTTTGTTATAAATCAGCAGATTCTATGAGATCACCAAGACCAACTTTATATGAGCATGCTGAAACACCGGGTGGATCGATATATTGGGAGCCTCATGTAGAAGGAATTTGTGTACCAGAAGAGGGGAAATACTATGACACTATAGAGGAAGCTATAGAGATGTATAGTACTTATGCTGAAGCAGGAGGTTTTCAAATTAAAAAGTCAGGGCAACGATTAACAAAATCTGGAATGGTACAACACAAATACATCATGTGTAATAAAGAAGGTATTCCAAGACGTATTAATATCGACACTTTGGATCCTCAAAACAGTGACAAACAAAAGAGAAATACAACTCTGCATATAACAGGTTGTAAAGCTCGTATAAGGTTAGAATTGGACCAAGTTTCTGGAAAATATAAGTTAGTTCAGTTTATTCCTAAACACAACCATGTCCTAATTCCAAAAGAGTACAAACATTTTACAAAAAAAACAAAGAAGAATGACCCAAGCAGACAAAATGTTTATTGTCAAAGCGGCAACAAACAAGATTGGCGCAACACGGGCACACAACTTTTTAACCAGTTTGAAAGGTGTGTATGAATACGTTCATGGCACATCTGATGATTTTAAGAATCATCAAAGGGATATAAATGCATTCATAGGGGAAAGTGATGCAGAAATGCTTATAAACAAAATGGAAAACAGAAAGATGTATGTCCCGAACTTTACATTTCAATATAAGGTACAAAACAGTGAGTTAGTGGCGATGTTTTGGGCTGACGAAGTTGCAAAATGCAACTACAAAGAGTTCGGAGACATAGTTTCTTTTGATGCAACCTTCAGGAGTAACAAGTAAGATTTTTTTTTTCTTTTTTTTTTTATATATATGAACTAATTTATAACAAAAATCACATGTGATTGTATTGAAAATCACATGTGATTTAGATGTAATACATGTGATCATAGTAGAAATCACATGTGATTTACTTCTACATTACACTAATTATTTGAGGTAATGTTCTTAGGTACCACATGGTGTTTGTACCATTCAGTGGCGTAGATAATCACAGAAAGTGCGTCACCTTTGGTTCCGGAATGCTTTTAAAAGAAGATATTGAATCATACACGTGGCTACTAACCGCATTTATGAGTGCATTCAATAAAGAACCGACCATGGTTGTAACAGATCAAGATGGAGCAATGAAGAAAGCTATTGAAGCTGTTTTCACTAACTCAAAACACAGACTTTGCATGTGGCATATTGATCAAAAAATTCCTGCAAAGGTAAATATATTCTCTAAACAATATGTTTTTTATTCAATTTAAATATGGATCACATGATAATGTGACAATCACATGTTACTTGTTTATAAAATCATATGAATCACATGTGATTAATCTGAAATATATAATGTGATTTGTGTTAAAAAATAAGGCACTAAAACTCTATTTAACAATAAAACAGATTTGTCAAGCAATATACAAAGAAACTGATTTCAAGAAGCGTTTTAAGAAGATCATTTGGAATATGTTCATGGAACCTTTGGAATTTGAAGAGAAATGGGCCAAGTTGATTGAAGATTTTGGTTTGAAAAACCACAAATGGATGACAAAGATGTTTAACCTTAGAAAAATGTGGATTCCAGCTTATTTTATAGACTCTCCATTATTTGGATTGATGAGAACCACATCAAGGTCTGAGAGTGAAAACTCATTCTTCAAAAGTTTCACAAGCCCAGGAGCAACACTAGTTAGTTTTATGATGTCCTATGAAGCAGCAATGGAAAGGCAACGTTATAGGCAGGAACATTTAGACTTTAAAACACTAGACGCAGCACCAAAGTGTGAAACAAGGTTAAAAATTGAGCGTCATGCAGCAAAAGTGTATACTAGGACAATATTTCTGCTTGTTCAAAAGGAAATAAGTGAAGCATGCTGGACTTGTAGTATTCAGAATTTGAAAATACAAGACGGTTGTGAGATTGTCATGGTTAGAGACAAAAATCCAATGCCTTATAGAACACTTAACAAGGAAATTGAATACGAAAGCGATACAGAAGCACAAACAGTTGTAGACTATAAGGTATGTAATCTTGAATTCTAAAATTATCTGTTTCTTTTACGAGAATCACATGTGATTCTTGTAAAATCACATGTGATTCTTGTAAATCACATGTGATTCTTGTAAATCACATGTGATTCTTATAAATCAAATGTGATCTCTTACAAAGAATCACATATGTGATTCTTGTTGAATCACATGTGATATCAATATTAGTCACATGTGATCTCATATAAATAACATTTACGGAATATAATTCTTGTATTATTTTGATTTGGAAAGGTACTTCGTACTATAGAAGATGGGTCGGTTGTATGTTCCTGCAGACATTTTGCTCGATACGGGTTCCTATGCCGACACATATTTTGTGTCTTCAAGAATCGTGATATTGACGTCATTCCAAATCAATATATTTTGAGGCGGTGGACAAGGGATATAATTCCACCTGACTTGAGAAGAAAAAGAAACAGATATGGGGAAAAAAACGTAGAAGTTGAAAGACTTACAAACGAAGCAACTTGTCTATTAGATGATTGTTTATTTCGGTTGGGCAGTGACGTAGTAAAGATGGGTGAATTTGTTGAAAAAATGAAGAAATTGAAGAAAGAAGTGCAGGATGAGGTGCCAAATGCTCCTTCTGGAAAAACAGCAGATGTGATTGGGGAACATTTTGCTATTTCTAAACCTGAAAAAAAAACAGTTAACAATCCAACAAAAGCAAGTAACAAAGGGAATATTTCAGAAGCGGAACGCAATAAAAGGAGAAAGAGTGAAAGAGAAAAAGCACTTACAATTAAAAAGAAACAAATGAAGCCTTGTGGACATTGTGGAGAGAAGACAAACTCACATACAAAAACAACTTGTCCATTGAACCCTAAAGCAAGGCGAAAGGCGCCACATAACCGTCTCCAATCTGGTGTGGATAACCCTAGTGGCTCAGGTCTTGGTGTTGAGGTTGGTGTTGGGACAGGGTCGATGGTGGGTCAGGCCGTTCAAGTAAATGTTGTGGCTCGTGAAGCGGATAAGGTTAACCCTAATGGGTCAGGCATTATTGTTAAGGTTGGCGGGTCTGGGCCAAGTGAACCAACATCAGTGGATTAAAGCAGATGTTGAGTGTTGAATATAATGATTCTCTTTAGAATTTTTACAAATCTATAATACATTGAATGATTGTTTACTTTCTTATGAAAGTCTTGTTTACTTATGAAACTTTCTTTAGAATTTTTACAAATCTACAATACATTGAATGATTGTTTACTTTCTTATGAAAGTATTGTTTGCTTATGAAACTCCTGTTTACTTATGTAATATTTACAAAAAGATTGTACCCAGATCACATGTGATTGTACCCCAGATCACATGTGATTGCATACAAAATCACATGTGATTGATGTTTCATTCTTAAGTAAGTATATGCAAAATAAATAATAATGCACTAGAAAGGGACTAAAAAAGAAACTACTACTGTTGAAATCAGTTATAACAAAAGCAGGATTTAATTTGACTTCCCAAAACACAAAAAGAAAAACCCTGCTATGTTCAAACCCTGGAAATTACTAGACTTCACATACTTAGTGTTCAAACCCTGGAAATTACTGAACTTCACATACTTAAGATAAAACTAAAACTACTGATATGTTAATGTTTTATACACCTTCAAAAAAGGCACAAAAGACGATTCTCCAAGTCTTGACGATAACAATCACTGTTGTATCAAGCGCATGTCTTTAACATCCTCACGTTTGTTCCTGTTCTTATACGCTTCCACAATTGTTATGAACTTTGTTCCAGGATCAACTTTGTCAAACTCCTTTGCCTCCCTAAGCACCCTCTCCCGATACACGTTAAGCTCATGTAACAACATCTTGGTAGAATACTTGAACCTCAGCCTCCTCAACATGTCGAACTGTAACTTTGACTCAGGAACAAGGCCACAATCCCACTTTGTAGCAGCTTCACCCATATAGTTTTCCATATGAAACATGGCGAAAATACCACAATCACGGTAGTTTGACTTAGTCCTCCATTTCAGCTTTGGGATCTTTGGCTTCAACTTAATGATGCTAGCATGCTTTTTGTTGCCATACAACTGTAGATGACGGGAAAACATTTTTTTCTACAAAAAACAAATAAATAATGAACATGTTAAATCAAATGTGATCTGTGTAAAATCACATGTGATCTCACATGTGATCTGGGTAAAATCACATGTGATCTGGGTAAGGTAAAATCAAATGTGATCTGTGTAAAATCAACTCAAACTTACAAGAACATCACATGCTCCTTTATACTTTTTATCATAAGATTCACCACTGTCAATGTTATCAAGGATTGTCATCCCAATAGATTTAGAAAGGCTGAACACAACAACATAGAAATGCCCACCATCGCAAATAGGAAAAAATGCCTGATTTAACAAAAAAAAAAGAAAGTAAACTTAATAAAAATACCTGATTTAACAATTATAATTCTAAAAAAATAATGACATTACCAAATCAACGTCTTTTAGGCTAATTCTGTCGGAATTATCTTCGAAATGACCCAAAACTTGTGCTTCAAAACTTTTCCATTGCTGCTCAGAATCCAAACTACCATCAATCATTTGCTCTGTCTGTAGAAAATAACAAACACAAAATCTATAATCAAAACTATATAATTATACAATAAAAGTTCATAAAAAAATAACAAAAACACTTACAATACAACCAGTCGGAAAGAAATGCCTCGACGGGGCTCCAACTTCCTTAAAACTCTCTTCATAGTTGAGAACAGCACCCCAACAATCAACAACATTCACATCGACCCATAAACCGGGAGTTAAAGTTTCCATACTTAAACGAACTGATGAAACTTTATATCCAGAATGAGTTTCAAAAATAGTTTCACTATAGAAACAAAAAAACCCATGTTATTAGAAATCACATGTGATCTGTGTAAAATCACATGTGATCTGTGTAAAATCACATGTGATCTGTGTAAAATCACATGTGATCTGTTACAAGAACATGTGACATAAGCTCAAAGTTAAAAAAAAATAACTAAAATAATAAACAGATAAACTTACATCTTGTCACCCTGCATAGAAAACAAGCTGTTTCCGACAATAAATTCCACCATTGTAATGTTCGGTACAATTTTGGTTTTCTGATTCATGTATGGGGAGCAGAGGAACGGGGACGGTTTCACAGATCGTTTTTCAGGAAGAACAACCTCAGGACTAACGTTCGATGCACGAGTAGCCACTCTCTCAGGAGTAGACGGACCTTGATTCGAGACGACCACATTCAGATTCATCTCTTCATCAACTGCTTGACCCTGATACAAAACAACATAATTTAAATTAAAAAGAAAAACGAAAATTAAAAGACAAACTAATCAAAGCTGTATTCTGTTAGAGTATTACATATAGGTATTCATCTACAATACAATCAATCACCTCATTCACCATATCGACATTATTCTCTAGCCACTGAGTATAAGTCTCAGGCGTACTCGTGATCTCCAACTCTTCATCTTCAACACCCGCCACATTTTCAGCTGGCTTATCAATGTCAGCAGGAATGACTGTTTCCTTTTGAACGACACCTTCCTTCTCAACCTGAGAATTCGTTTCCTGAGATGACATGTCATCTAAACTAATTTTCCTGAATCCGAAATCCTCTACATTGCAATCCTTACGATTTCCAGCATTATCAACACCATCATTATCAGCACCAGACCCATCTTTATCCTCAGTTTCATTGTTGCAGAAAGTAACAGGTTTCTTGAATAGCTCACAATATTTCTCATTAAGTTCAATGAATTTTTCATCATCAGCATACTTCAAATATGCTTCTACCATATCAGCTTCAAAACCACGTCTTTCAGAACATAACAAAGAAAGCTTTTCTTCAAGTTTGTTAAACAAAACCTGTATTCAATAATGATGTCAATGAAAAGTAATATTGAAGTCAATGACATGTCATTCTACATAGAATCACATGTGATTCTAATCAAATCACATGTGATCCTACAAAAGAATCACGTGTGATTCTGAGTAATGATTTGTGATTTCTCTTTTAATGCATTCAAATGAACAATTATAAAATGTATTATACAAACCTCTTTGTCAGAAGATTCAGACAAACCAGCTTCAATGAACCCTTCTGACTCTTTAGACTCCACCTCAGTCCACTCACCATTCAGCTCTAAACACCCCAACTTCCTTTCAGCTAGTTCAAGCTCCATACGTTGTCTCATTAACGTTGTGGACCAATTTAAGATGGCCGGACGCAAACGGACAACATGAAACTTCTCACATTTAGTAGAGTCTAGATACAAAATCTGAAAAGAAAAACAAAACAATAAAAATTACATATCACTAGAACCAGGAACCATTTTAAAATTTAAATAAATCTATAAACTTACCATGAGGACGGCTAACGGACCAGTGTAATGGCAATCTCCTTTCGGGTTGCTACTATACTGAAGGCACGAATGTATATAACCACACCAGTCGATGTCAGATATCGGAAGATCTTCAGGAATATATCTAACAACATCTAAGCAAAGTTGCCCCTTCATCGTTTCACACCGACCCATTGTGTTGGCAAACAACATCACGAAGTTAAGTTTGAAAATATTATCAACCACCGTTGCTGTAACCAACTTCCTAGCAACATCTGCCGTCCGTATTTCTTTAAGCGACTTTGGATAAAACTGCTGAACCCAAGATCTCACAAAAGGATGGTCAATGGGTCTTTCGTCAAATGAAAACAATGAAGAACCACCAAATGGAATCCCTAACATATCCCTAATTTTCTCTGGAGTGACATCAATTGACAAACCATTCAACAAATCAATCTTATTCGTTGCTGTTTTGAAATTGGCAACAACAAACCTACCCAACTTCGATGGAAGTTGATCAATGTAAATTTTACGAAAAGACTGAAAACCTATGTCAGTAAGAAATGGACCCATGTCGAACTTTGATTCACGGATAGAAGAAAATAGAGAAGAAGGAGCATTCCTTACCCTCAAACCTGGAAATTTTTCAAGATACTCTAACTGCTCTTGTTCAGCCTGTGACAACATAATTTTCTTTCCCAACTTCTTCGACTTCCCAACATCTTCATTTTCAGAATCTGCATCTTCTTTCTTAACCTTACCCTTTTGATTCTTAGGTTTCACTTTCTTCCTCTCCGCAATATATTCATCTTCAAAATCAGTTTCTGAAACCTCTTTCTTCACCTTACCCTTTGGATTCTTAACTATCACTTTCGACCTCTCCACAATACATTCATCTTCAGAATCAGTTTCGGAAACATCTTTCTTCACCTTCTTCACCTTACCCTTTTGATTCTTAACTTTCACTTTCGACCTCTCCGCAATACCTTCATCTTCAGAATCAGTTTCTGAAACATCTTTCTTCACCTTCTTCACCTTACCCTTTTGATTCTTAACTTTCACTTTCGACCTCTCCGCAATACCTTCATCTTCAGAATCAGAAGCATCTTTCATTAAACCCTTCAACATTTCAAACACACGCTGAAAATTTTTACCCTTCCTAAGCTTAGATGGACCTCTTTCTTCATCAGATCCTTTCTTTTTCTTAATCTTCTTAGAGACAAAAATAAAAATATACAAATCAGAATCACATGTGATTCTTAATAAAGAATCAGACTTAACATGTGATTTGAATAAAAATCACATGTGATTGCAGTAAATTATTCTAACACAAACAAAGCAGTAAAAAAGATAGAATCAGACTTAATATACTTCAAAAAAAACTAAATTTCGATGAAACTAACTTGACATTACCTTCATCGGAACGCTTCTTTCTCTTAAATTTCGATGATTCTGAACCAACTTCATCACTATCAGAAGTCCTCACCTTCTTTGCAGCCAAACCCCTCGACTTCTTTGCACCCAAACGACTATCCTCTTCTTGAGACAACTTCCTTTTCTTACTAGACAAATCGACATCAACCTTTGGCTTAGCCGAAGTAATACGTCTAGGAACATTCGGCTTGGGATTAGCCTTTGGTTTAGACTTCTGGACCTCAGCAACCTTCTCCTTATCTTTGACAACATCCACCTTCAATTTAGCCTTAGGATTAGACCTCTGCACATCTGCAACCTTCTCCATACCACCCTTAGCCACCTTATCCTTTTCCTTCACAACCTCGGCCACCTTATCCTTCTCATTCACAACCTCAGCCACCTTCTCCTTGAACACCTTCTCCGTATCCTTTGCAACATCCACATTCTCAACCTCAGCCACCTTATCCTTTTCCTTCACAACCTCGGCCACCTTATCCTTAGCCACCTTATCCTTTTCCTTCACAACCTCGGCCACCTTATCCTTCTCATTCACAACCTCAGCCACCTTCTCCTTGAACACCTTCTCCGTATCCTTTGCCACATTCTCCTTATCCTTCTCCTTGACAACCTCAGCCACATTCTCCTTTGCCACATCCTTAACCACATTCGCCTTATCCTGCTCCTTCGCAACCTCATACACCTTAACATTGGGATTAGCCTCAGACACCTTCTTTGCAATATCCTTGGGATTAGCCTTTGATTTCGGCACATTAACCTTCTCATTTGCCACATTCTCCTTTGCAATATCCTTGGGATTAAACGAAGAAATAGGGGAAGGATTCAAAACCTGTCGGTTTAGTATACTAGACCGAGTTATCCGACCAGGAGAATTTGAGGACGGAGAAGCAGACTTAACAACATCATCTCCAGTAACCGGCTGCATAACAGAAGCACCTAAAAACAAAAGCATAAAAACATATAGAATCAGGCTAAACTCATATACAAACTCAAAACAAATCAAAAATCTACAAAACAAAAAAAAAACAGAAATATGCTCTAATGAACAACTCAAACAAATCAAACCCACATGTGCTCTAATGAACCACTAATATAGTCAAAACTACCCATATACTCAACTAAACTCCTTCATATACATAATCAATCACAAACTACATATACAGAAATAAACTCCTTCATATACAGAATCACATGTGCTCTTTCAATACCAAAAAAAATATATACTTAAGTAAACAAATAACCATTACCAAACAATAAAATCAATCACAAACTACATTCTCTTTACACATATACTAAACTAAACATATAATAAACTCCTTCATATACTCAACTTTCATCAAAATAAACTCCTTCATATACAGAATCACATGTGCTCCTTCATATACTCAACTAAACAACACTACTAAACTCCATTTTCATCAAAAATAAAATCCATTGAAAACAGAAACAGTAAAATCAGTACCTGTACCAAAATCAAAAACAGAAATGATACAAAACCATTTTCATCAAAAACAGTAAACAAAAAAAAATCCATTTTCATCAAAATCAGTACCTGTACCAGAATATAACATATAAAATCCATTTTCATCACAATAAACTTACATATAATCAAAAGTATATATAAAAGTATATAGAAAGCTACACAGATAATCAGTACCAAAACAAAAAACAATAAAAACCTACAAAATATAAAAATAAAAAAATATATAAAAAAAGAAGAAGAAAATATTGGAGGTTAGGGTTTGATAAACATAATCAGTACCAGAATCAGGTTTGTTTTGATCAACAGGTGTCGATGAAGACGATTGGAGCAACGGCCCACCTTTTGCGGTTGATATCTCATCTCGTATGTCCATTGAAAAGCATCAATCGAAATATTGGGGGTTAGGGTTTGATAAATTTGGGGATAGTGAGAGAGTTTACTAGAGTGAGAGAGTGTGTGTGTATCTGTGTGTTGATAATGAGAGTAATGAGCGGGATATGAGGAATTTATTTGGGTGAAATGAATATACCCAACCTACCCATGTTCAGAAAATAAATGAAAAGCTGCTTCTTTTCTTATCCGTTGGATGTAAATGAAACGCACGGTCAAGATGAGAGGAAATGTTCTATGGGATATATATGTTCTGCACGGATCTTTTCTCATACTTTTTATTGTAATAACAATTATCTACCAAGTGCATTTTTTATATATGGAAACAAGGTGATACAACCGATACTTAAGGATCAAGGAAACCATAATAATATCATTTTTAAGATTTAGCTCCTTATATATTGAAAATATTAGACCCTCGAACCCTAATATCAATTGTTCAGCAGCGTACCATATTCAATTATTCATACTCGATCATGGAATACGATGATCAAAGTACTGATCATGACACCCAATCCTACATGTGTTTTCCACTATCCGAAACCGAAAAAACCCATCTTGAAGCAGGAAACAATATCATCATGCCAGCCTCTGCCTTTAGCACCAGCAGCCAAAAACTGGTTTGTCGGATGACCTTCCGCGTTACCAAATCCAACGACACAAGTACTATCCACTACCACTGCGGTGTTGCCGAGTTCACTGCTGATGACGGGTTTGCTTTCTTGCCCACTTGGATGATGAAAAAACTGAATATAAGAGAAGGTGACCTAGTGAACGTAAAAAGCACAAGTCTCCCTGAAGGGAATTACATTAAGGTACAACCACATACCACTGAATTCATTACTACTCTTTCGGATCCTATATCTGTTCTAAAAAAAGCTTTAAGGGATCATGTCACTTGTCTAACATCTGGGGACAGTATTGTGGTCAATCATAAAGATAACAAGCATTTGATTCATATTGTGGAAACCAAGCCATCGCGTGCAATATCTTTATTTGAAAACGATAATTATGAGGTGGAGTTTGCAAAACCGTTGGATTATTACAAACAACCTAAACCTATGCGTAAGCGGTTTTCACGCCAGGGGAGTGGTGAAATCTTGGAAGAAGATGATACAATCTACCAACCGGAGAAGAAGAAGTTGAGGCTATCACGATCAAGTGTAGCAAACAAACAACAAACTACAGTTAAGCCATTCACTGGGCAGTTCAAGGTACCTGATAATATTATTCGAAAGATACTTCTTGTTGCCCCAAAGTTTCATGCCATAGTGGATAGTGAACCATGTGGTGACGATGTGGTCAAGCTTGATTATCCTTTTGAATGCCAGAAGAACGGCCTTAGAGATATTAGGGTTATTGGAACATTCAGTGGGATAGTCGTTTTGGTGGTTAACCACCATAAAAATTTTGAGGACAAACAGGGTTTGCCTAAAAAACTCACCACTCGTATAATCCTATACAACCCGCTTACCCATGAATCTGAGATACTTCCTGATCCATATTCTCCGTTCTATGAAGACTACAAACATAAATATGGATTTGGCTATGGTGCAACCAAAGATGACTTGAAGATTGTTCGGTTTAGAGGCTTAACTAAACTCAGTAACAATTGGAACACAGCTTGTGATGTCTTCAATCTCAAGGAGAGGTCATGGAGCACGTCAGAAATCCTCATTAAAGATGCTCCTTTTAGGAGTGATGTGGGTACGTTTCTAAATGGATCTTTGTATTGGTTTGCACTTAACAAGATAGTGGCTCTCAATGTTAACGAGATGGTAATTTCTGAGATACATCTACCTTGTGAAGGTATTAAGGCAGAGACTCATTTGGGTACGTTACATGGATGCCTTTGGATGATCACCAAAACGCACAGACCTTCTAGATTCAATACGTGGGTAATGAAGACGGAACAAGGCGTTAAGAATTCATGGTCAGAGTCACGTTCGTTGACTTTGCATTTAGAATATAAAGATTGCGGATTCCGAATTTTAAATCTTATGGATGATGGAAGAATTCTAGTGATGGGTGGTAAAAACGAACTGATTATCTGCGACACATCAAAATATACACATAAAGTTCTAAGTGACGGTCTAAGTAATGAACATTACATTACGTTAAATGCCATTGAGTACGAGGAGAGTCTGCTTTCGCCTTCAATTATATGAAACATTGTGGTGTTTAATATCTGGATGTCATATAAAATTAGTTGCTAAGTCTTGTCTTTTTATTCTTTGCATTTGGATTTTTTAGGATTTCATGAATTTTTATGAATTACTATCTGAAAAACTCATTTATAATCTTTTTCATACAGGATATAAAATCAATTATGAGTATATGCCCACATGCATTTCCGTTTCACATTTTCGCCAGTATTTGTTTAACTCTTTTATCACCTCTATTTCTCTATAGTTAATATTAGTTGATGTTAAGATCATTAACTTGATATCCATCTAAATATCCTCACTCATGTTCATTGCACGCCCTTAATTTAACAGCCGACAATAGTATGTATATGCGTATAAAGTAGCTATTGCCCCATATTTCTTTTGAACTTAACGAAGTAGATAGTTTGAAAAAATATTTCAGAAGGGACTCCTTCATTGATGGATGCACTACAACAAATTGATTAACTTTACACACTTATAAAGGCATACAGACGGAACATGATATGGAGTTGACAATACATATAAGAATCGGGTCTACAATCTGTAACAAGCATGTCCCAATCCATGTATTAGAGACATGCACACTGGGCTGCAGGTCGACATTTATCTCATTATCTGCAATATCAACTGTAAGTTTATATGCTGTAAGATAAGTAATGCAAATATAAAAAAGTAAAAAACTATATATATCTTATGAGACAGGCTATGATTTTGAAAGTTATATCAATGTTTTGATGTATTTAGGATTTTGCTTAAAAAGATTTTTTGATGCGTTTAATGTTTTGGATTATTGGAGCGTTTGGTTTAGTATGTTCACTTAATCTAAAAAAGGTCATAATATATATCCTTATGATAACCTCCTTAATTAGTCGAACCCCTCTGTCAAAGATGCAAGTCTTTTGTCACAGAATTGACACTGGGTACCTTTATCAAGTAGTCACTTTAGTAATGGGTCAAGTTTTGATCATAATAGTTTCATTGAACTGTCCATGACCCACTAAAGCATTACATGAGCCCGCTTATCCCCTGTTCGAAGAGGAGTGGCATTCTTATCTTAAGAAGTCTTTTAAGAACACTGAAAAGGTGACATCTGCTTGTTATATATGGTTTGTTATTAAGATAAACTTAAAGAGTATATATGACTGATTATAAAATAAAAAAGTTATATCAAATCTCGAGGGCAGAAGTGATGTTTTAGTTTTAAATGGAAGCTGATGTTTTAATTGATCAATCACGTAGACTAAAGTAATAAACGAAAATGTTGGATTAGAATTGTATCTGCTATCTTAGAATTGAAGCATGTTCAAGCTGTGATTGTTTGTAAAAAACGATCTTCATGCAGGCCAGGAGTTTCAATTAGCTCAATAACAACAATAGCGTCAATAATGTGTCAGATTCCTTTTTGCATATTCCACTTGAGTCCACCGACCATATATGACTTTCTGGGTAAATGATATCTTTTACGTAACATGGTACACCTACAGTCATTTAACCGTAGTCTCAAAGAGGGCCTTTCCATGTGAAATCTTCAATGTGCTGGTATGTTGAGTTCTCAACTGCATTATTCTTCCGCTATATGACGATAAGAAGTGATATAACTTAGCACCCAGAAATCACATCTTAGTTTCTGAGATATGACAAATCACCAACATACCGCGCATTTTCTTTCCTCAACTAGCTAATTCATATTAATTAAAACAGATTGACATATTCAAAGGCGGCTTAATGTGCAAAAATTTGCAGCTAGCACAGCCATCATGACAACATAGGATAGCATTAGATTTAGTTGATAATAAACATGACATTTGGTGCTTTCATGCCCTCTTTATGATATGAAAAATATAAACAATGTGTCATGGGGTCCAAACTGATGAGTATCATCTTTGTAGCTGTTTTTATATTCTTCAATAATATGTGCCAATCTGGCATCTTTATCTTTGCTAGTTGATACTACAATATCAATCATAATGCTGTTCTTAGATTATACGGAGTATAAGGTTGGATATTCTGTCATAGGACCCACAAAATAAACCAGGATATAACATGTACATGTTTTTTATTGTGTTGCTCTTGTTCTTTCTTTACTTATATTGTGTGATGACTGATGATTCTATTATAGTTTCAAGTTATAAGCCCATGCATGTGCGCAAGCGTTTAAATCATAGTTTAGGACATGGTTGTTACCGATTTTAGATTCGAGTATGGCATCTGCTATCTACTTTGTGACGATAATGTTTATTAGATGGAACTATGGAAGATTCAATAGTTTGATATTTTCACATTTTGTATGATCTACAAATTAATTGGGTGATATATATTGTTCGTGATTCAAGTCTCATTATATGGTTTATCAAGTTCAGCTCTAATACGAGTTAGGAGTTTCGGAATCCACACTCATGCAAGCTAATTAACATGACATCGCCGTGATTGATGACGTATAGTCTATATCCGGGTCACGAACCCGCCCAAAGCCCAATACTGATAAGCCCAGCACGAACTGGGCTACGCTGATAAGCGTTTAGGCCCACGAATCCCCAAATACGAATCTATTTACGGAATAGATATCGGATATCTCTTAATAAAGGAGATAATCATGCCCCAACCGACTTAGGCGGGATACGCCGAAGGTTGAGGAACACGGAACCAACAAGGATTCCGTGCGTATATAAAGGGAATCACATCCCTCGTTAAAGGTACGATCTCAAAACCCTAACTCACCTTTAACCCTAAATCGATTACTTACTCTCACGCCGGAGGATAATCGTGGGAGACAATCCCACGGTAAACCTAACGGTGTTTTCTGTCTTTAGTGCGCAGGTCTCAAGCAACAATCATTAATTGGTACGAGAACTGGAGCTCCAAACAAGGAACGCCCAACTTTTGTATCAACAAGTGGCGCCATCCGTGGGACCATTCACTAAGAACTAAGACTAGAATGACGAAGCATGGAAATCAGCGATCGCAAACAGACCTTACCGGAAAGAAGCCGCACATCGGTTCAGCTTCCAAGCAGACTCCTGGGACAACCAGTACTGATAAAAACAAGGGATCAACCCAGGACGTGGTCTTCCCTCTGGTGGAACCGCGCTCGGGGACAACCCAGACCACCACAACCACCACTAACGCAGTGGATCCACTGCGCACTGTTCTTACCACTCCCCTTCAATCGGTGCTAGAGACTGACCTGACAAAGTCACCAGATGAACCGTATAGAAACAAGGGCATAGCGGTAGAAGCGAACACCCTTGCTTTAGAAGGGGTCGCACCGGAAGTAACACCAAGGGATTTCGTATCCCAAAATTACGAAACCTTGGCCGCCCTCATGGAAGAGGAAGCTAGAAAGAGGTCGAGTCGAAGCCTAAAAGCCCGACTCAGTTTTGACTAGGAGTACGAAACCTCCCCACCGCGCCGTCAGAAGGAGAAGCGCGGCCGAGACAACCGCCACCCCCTGTGTTTAACAGAATTGGGAAAAAGGTTGAGGATGATGAGACGTCCAACTCACAGTACCTAGAAGGAAGTGAGGAGGATGAACGGCGTACCAGTGTCCACACCAGACTTGGTAGCCGCAGAATACAGGACAGACTTGGGCGACGATATTCCCCAAGTGAAAGCCCTTCGAGTACAAACTCTGAGGACAGTCGGCGTAAGCGCCGAAGGAGGGAAAATTCGTCCTCTGGAAATTCCTCGGACAACGGGGATAGTGAAACTGGACACTGGAAGTCCAGAAACAGATATAATGACCAGGAGGATGAAGATATATCTCTCCCATGGCGCCGTCAAAAGGTGGATGCGTTCACCCGATGCATCAGTGACTTCTCAGAGAACAAAAGGAGGCGCATGCCTGCTAATGTAAAAACCTATGACGGAACAGGTGATCCAGATGATCACCTCAAAATTTTTGAATCAGCCGCTACAATTGAAAACTGGCCACAGCCTGTATGGTGCCACATGTTCAACTCCACACTGGTGGGAAACGCGCGGAACTGGTTCAGCAAGCTTCCACACAGAAGCATCAATGGCTTTGAGGAATTGAGAAAGGCGTTTCGCCTGAACTTTACTCAGCGGAAGAAGTGCGCTAAAAATCCTGTTGAACTCGCCAGGGTAAAGCAGCGCCAAGGAGAATCTACAAGCGCATTCATGGAACGCTTCAAAGACGAATGCATACAAGTTAAAGCATGCCCTGAAGTGCTAAAGATTTCTGGTTTCATGAATGGGATTAATAACCCAGAACTCATCAACAGGTTGAACGACAAGATTCCTGAAACCTTCGATGAACTCATGAAACGTTCTCGGTCCTTCATCCAAGGAGAAGCTGCCGCAGCAGATAGCAAAAGAAACTATTCGAACTATCGGTCACAGGAACAACCTGGGAGACAATCCACCGACCGGAGTAGTAACCGTAATAGGAGCTATCGCAGTCAGGGGAATGGAAGGGATAATGACAAATACACCCCGCTGACCAAAACTCCCAAGGAAATACTCGCAACAGAAGGTGCGAACTTCCCAAGACCGCCACAAATGCGCACTCCAGAGGATCGGCGCACCGGGAATGGATACTGTGACTACCACGCACAGAAGGGCCACACCACTAACGAATGTGTCCAACTACGCCAACTCATTGACAAAATGGTTAAAGAGGGCAGATTGGACCATTTGGTCAAAAACATAAAGGAAGGAAAGGATAGGCAGAAGAGTGGGAACAAGAAAGAGACACCTAAAGACAAGGCCGACACCATCTACATGATACAATCATGGCAGCGGGTCACTAGGCAGAAGGTCAGCCAGGAGTTTTCTCGTGGGAACGAAATCTCTTTCCCCACCTTAACTGCGGACAACGCAGTGGTGGAACCACTCACCATAGAGATAAGTGCGGGGGGTCACGACATCCACCGCATGTACATTGATGGTGGAGCATCTGCAGACATCATGTCTGAACACTGCTTCAAGCGACTGCGGCCTGAAATACGCAGTCAGTTAAGCCCGGTCAGAACGGCTCTAACGGGTTTTACGGGTGAAAAGATATGGCCTATGGGGCAAATACGATTACTAGTCAGCATCGGAAATGAAAAACACTCTGCGATGGCCTGGATGGAATTTATGGTGATCAAATCTCCCTCGCCATACAATGGCATTATTGGGAGGCCTGGGATATCAGCTATGCGCGCGGTGCCATCAACAGCGCACGGGATGCTTAAATTCCCAGTGGAAGGTGGCATTGTTACTCTTCACAATGCCACTGTACCGCATAGAGAATGTAACGCGATTACATGCGAAACGGCACCGATTCCAGAACAGCGCACAACCAAAGTTCCAAACCTGAAGGTTGCAATTCACCCTGAATACCCGGAACAGGAAATATACATCGGAGGGTCACTGTCGGACGACGGCAGAGCAGCTATATGTGCGCTCCTGCAAAAGAACTTGGACATTTTTGCATGGGAGCCTAAACACATGACTGGGGTACCACGCTCAATAACATAGCATAAACTGAGAATCCGACAAGGATACTCACCCATACGCCAGAAGAAGCGCGGCCAGGCTCCAGAGCGCGCGCAGGTGATAACGCTACACGCGTCGTTCGGGGTCAAAGGAACTTCCTTTTCGTCGAGCAAGTTTTTCAACACCCTAGGCAGTGAACCTAATCGTTGTAGTGTAGTATTAAGGTAAGCCACGGGTATTGATATCGTTCTCTAGGGGAATAGGAATGCTAGTGAGAAGTTACTACGCTAAGGTTGAGGTTGAGGAAGATTATTTTTTTTTATCTTTTTTTATGTTTTTTAGGAAATTGAAAGGTACGAATCTCGGGTATTGGATTTGGGGGGTTGGTATTTCTACCGATTACTCTACTCTTATCTAATTATCTAAACTAAGGTGGTGGTAGTCTATGTCTAATTAATGTGTGCTCGTATGATAGTTTAAAGATGTGTTTACTTAGGTTTTACTACTCCTTAATTATCTCCTATTGATGGTTGAGTTGTCACGTCTTATTCTTAGTTGCGTTGTGTGGCTAAAGTTGTAGGGTATGCGTTTCTCCCTAACTCTTTGAACTTACCAAAGGGTCTCGTCTACAAAACCCACTAGGGATAATAAACTATTACTCTAAGGCACTCTTTGGATGGTTTATGTAATACCTGAATTTCTAAAATTCACAAAAAGACCAAAATACCCTTATGATCAAAAAACAAGAATAATTAAATAAACACAATACCAAATGAGCTATGTAAATTCAGAAAACTTATAAGAAATATCACATATGATCCAAATAAATCTTGAATGACTTTATAAAGTTAATTTTATAGATTATAATTTTCTAAAATCATTTATGTATTTTATATAATTAAGTCGTGTATAATTAATAGTTTTATAAAAGAATTTAATTAGTAAAAGCCCAATATAAATTTATATTATTAAGAGTCCATTTATTTTAAGTTCAATACGTTATAAAGCCCACAAGAAAAATAGTAAATCAAGTATATATACAAAATTCGGTTCCCATAAAATTCCTAATTACCGATTTTCCCAAACTGACTTCAAAACCCTAAACAAATCGACTTCCAGTTTCTAGAGCTTGAGACCAATTTTCTTGGACAACTTTGAAGGTAAAGAAGGTGGGAAAAATAGTGTTCGAGTTCCTAAGTTGCTGTTTTAAGCGTGGTGAGTTTTTGGGTGAATTAGGGTTTCGACAAGTGAGGTTTTGTGCTTCTTTTGTTCTAGCGATCCAAGCTCATTAAGGGTAAGTTCCTAATGTTGATTTCAGTCCTATAAGTCATATGGAACACATAAAAATTATCCATGCATGTTTAATATGTCGTATGGAATTATTTGGAATCTAAAACCCTAAAAAGCGTATACAAATAACGAATGAGCTTATAATAATTTTTAAAACCATGATTCGATTTTTCCAGAAGCTATTATATGTTATAAGACCTGAATAAAATACGTATTTAGGAATTCGAAGCTTGTATGAATTGTTTTGAGTTTTATGGTTCGATTAAACATGGAAAAAGGAAGGAATTAAAAGGAACGATTAGGGTTTTGCATGAACTAGGGTTTTCTTGTAATCATTAAAGGTAATTAATGAAGTAATAATGATGAGCTAATGATGGGTTAAACCTAGGTTTAGGGTTTGTACTTAAATTATACTTATTCGGTTTTAAACAAAAGTTTTGGGTTGGTTTTGTAAATTATGAAACTTAAAGGTTATTTTTGTAAACATTAAAATACTTGTACTAAACGTATAAAAATAAGTTTGGGGGTTAGACATTTAATTTTGGATATTTAAAGGGTCATTCGAATCGTATTTAATTTATTAGGGTACGTTTTGTGTAACCACCCGCATTTTTATGTTACTTTTTATTTTCGAGAATTTACTATTCACTTTTACTATTCAGATTCACTATTCATCTCGTAAAACTTTTATTTCACATTCTCGTAAGATAAATTATTTTAGTAATGACCTGAGAATTCGACCATCGTTAGATCATTTTCGCAAAAGTTATTAAGTAAACATCGTTTTAAAGTTTCGTTTTGGACGGTCCACCGTTTAAACATCACGCGCTTAACGAAAATCAACCCTGACAATTTTCCTCGCATCAGATAAATTTTTAGATCATTCATGATTAATTTGAGAATTTTTAAGAATTATTATTTTTAATATTACCAAATAAGCCCAGCGCTGAACAAAACTAAACTTATGTTTTAAACAATTCTACTTACATCCAGACTTAACGATTCCTGCACTGTGTTTCTAATATGTTTTTGAAACTTTTACATTTTTTGGAAAAGTCAAACATATTTCCCTCCTCCTTTGACCATAAAGGAATTAACCTTGTACGTTCTACATTTCTGCTTAAATCGCGTAACTTTTAAACTTCACAAATAGCTGTAAAGTTATCCCGCGTACGACGAAAACCACATTTTGACATCTCATATCACTTTTAGACTAATTTTAGTCTACTCTAAATAAATTCACGGTCGTTTCCCTGAAATTTCGTTCTTTTCTGATAAACTGCGAATTACGCGTTTTTGACCCGTATTTCCAGCTTTAAGCAGCGTTTTTGCACCCAATGAGACTTATCACCTATTTTATATTTTTAAATGGAGTATAATGATGAGTTTAATCATTCCTATAAGTTTCGTATTTTTACGATACCTGGTTTTACGTTTTATGGCTTCGGTTAGCGTTTAACGGAACCAAAACTCACTCCGTAATCAAGATAATACCAAAACTAACCACATAAGTCATCCTACCTTATCATGAACGAAATTTGGGAGGGGAGTCATCACCTTGGTGTCAAAATCCTAAGCATGCTACCTTTAGATCATTTACATGTGTAATTTAACCATGGTTAGTTTTTAACCCAATATATAGTTAACCTAAATCTCTAGCCTATAAATACCAAGCTAAATCACTTCATTTCTCTTGCACCACCCCTTCTTAACATCTAAAGTCCTAAACCTAAAGGCATTTCTTATAGATCTTGTAAGAACATTCATGTGTTCTTGAAGAAAACTAGCGTTTGATCTTCGTTCTTGGAAGTTTTCAAGAAAGAGTCGTTATAATCTTCAAATAACTTCAAGTCTCCAAAAAGACGTTGTTATAATCTTCTATTATACTTTGAGCTTTCAAGAAGGCGTTGTTATAATCTTCTAATAGCCGTGGGTTTTCGAAGATTGCAAATTCTACGTCGAAGCTCCGTTAATATTTTATTTTTCCATAATACTCCAGTATTCTATATTAAAGTAAGTCTTTATAAGACTCAAACTTATTTAAATACTTATAAACTTGTTAGTTTATTTATTGAATTTATAAACTCTTAATATATAATATAATCAAGTAATCAAAATACATGTTTTACGTATTGAGCACTACAACACTAGGGAACTTCATGTGAGGGGTTCATTTGAGGAAAACGTTTCGACGAGTTGCTGGATTTACGATTTAAAGTGTCCTAGCTCCTCGAACGTTTACTGCATGACCTCTGAATTATGATGGCCCGAACGGTAGTACGAGATATACAAACTAAAACCATTTCTATAAACAAACATACAAATACTACATCATGATGACATATATAGGATGGTTTATGTTTTCCTAAACATTATTCCAAACCTAAGTCGCAACATTCTATTTTAGGTTGCTCGTAGAAGTTCACACGGCACATCCATCATCCTCATTATACATTTGATATCATTTACTCTAAGGTGAGTCATAGCCCCTACTCTTTTAATACTTGTTTTACAAACTCTTTGGGGGAGATACATGCTCAACTATTTTCATTTACTTTTATAATTACTCTAAACTTTTACTGATTACCGTGAGTTCCTAGCCCCACTTTCTATTACTTAATTGTTTTACAAACCCTTGGGGGAGATACATGCTTTATTTTAAATCAAACACATTGCTTTCAAACTGTATGCTTATCTGAATGTATTATTTGCACTAAGTACCACTATTGCCAAATCCTAAGTCCCTACTATCATGAACCATTAATCACTTGCAAGTGAACGCGAATATTGTGGATAGGCCTATTGGGATTGACGAATCCCGTTTGTGTTGACCGGGTAGGCAAACAAACGCACTATATTTGAAGATCTATAGGTTAATTGGCAAATTACCTATTAGGGCAACGGTTACTATTATATATCATCTGTTAACGTTTTCGGTATCATGAGCTTAGTGCAATAATAACTCTTTTGGTTGTCAAACCATTGGTGTGAATTTATAACTCACACTACAAACATTATGGGTGTATAACAACGTAACCCACACAAACCTTATGTGTTCAACTGATTTCCTAAACTCTATGAATTTCACTCAACCTTTGTGTTGACAGTTTTAAGCATGTATTTCAGGTCCATAATGTCGGAAGCTGGCACGGAAGAGCAAGGACTAGATCAAGAAGGCTATAAATTTTATTATCATTCGAAAACTCATTTAATGTATTTTGTAAACAATGGAACCAACTGGGACCTCATTTTTGTAAACTCTGATATTTATATAAATCGAATGATAAATCTTTTAAAACAACTCTATTAGAGTTCGTTTTCTATTATTATGACTGTTGTGCCATGAAGTAACACCCAGTTTGAATTCCCCTGCGTATCACGAAATTGGGGGTGTTACATTTTGTAAATTCTAAAACCTTTGGGTTAAAAGTGTAAAATCTGATAATATAAGGTTAGGTCATATAATTAAAGATGTCAAGGGTGTAATTTGTAATCTTAAGTTTGGCTAATTAATGATTTTATACCCTAAAATGTTGAGATTTCGTCTGTCACTAAAATGAGAATATTCTGACAAATCTAAAAGTATTAATGCGATAAATCCGTTATAATATTAATGATGCTAATAAATATTAAATAAATCATAATCCGTGTAGATTCGTTGGAGGAGACACGACGTTACATCTTCGTATTCGTTCATTCGTTACTTTTCTCTCAATTGCTTTAAGGTACGGATATTCTGTCTTACCTTAAGACACTTATGTTATCGTACATACATTCTGACCTTCTTACTAAAGGTTCCTTCTGATGTTCTTTCGTTAGCCTTTCCATTTTACTTATTAGGGTTTCCAATGCCATTGTTATGAACCCTTTCCTGATTGTGTGATTTGTTGCTTATCTGAACTTATGTTTTATGGAACTATGAGATACCTGACTTAACTGTATGTTAGAAAGACTTTGATATGTGTAATTGATGCACCTTATTATGTCTGAGTATGAACCTTATGATATGAGTTAGTGATATGTTGTCTGTTGAACCATGTGTTTGAATGAGACTTACGTTATGATTGAACTTTTGTCTGACCTAAGTTAGTTTGACACCCGAGCCAATTATTAACTAGTCATGGGGGTTCCATGTCCGTGTCAGTGATGCACCTCTGACATGACTCTAGGGCAGTAGAGTGAAGTTCTGCCACGTCCCTTATCTGTTATTTGTTATGAGCTCAGTTGGTATTATATTACCTATATATGTCTGTTGGGGCGTATGGATGCATCCTAGATCTGATCTGTTATCTGATATGATTTGTCTGGTGAATGATGTCGTGTGCAATACGCGTCTTCACAACTTCTGGGAGCTAGCTACTCCAAATTATTTTCTGAGATTATTTCTCTATATATGTATGATGTTTCTGATATGATATGTTCTGGGCTCGAGGTAGTTAACTAAATATGTATTTGTTATTGCTATGTTAAGTTCTGATTATGATTTGGTGTGTTCAAGTGTTTATGATTATGTGCTGGGTTATTATATGCTATTATATGTGTTTATGCTTTTATATGTTTATGTGATTACCGTCTGCTATGCTAAGATATGATTAATATGTTTTAATATGATTCGCATGTTGTTATCTGATGTCATGTTAGTTTATTGTTATGTGAATTCTTTGAACTGTGGGATGAATGTATTAGTGTGATAGTTAGTATTATATAAGCTTAATATGTATAGTCTGATCAGTTAATTTTGGGAACTTTGCTTATACGTTAGTGTTTCGTTGTCTATGTGATCTGTCATGTTTGAACTCTGCTGATGATAGGATTTTGATCTGAGAACTGGTTTAGTTTATGAAAGCTGTTTTGATAATTGCTAATGGTTATGCTATGTTTTGTTGGTCTATTTAATTATAGTTTGTCTACTATGTTTCTATTTATTTGTGAGACTGCCATGATTTGGACTGCTATTTCCGCTGCTGCTATATTGAATTAAGTGTGTTAAGTGAAGGTTAATTAATTTGTTGAATGCTATGTTTAATTGTTGGTAATTGTTTTTGTTAGTCATTAAACTCTTTGTTTGGTTTATAAGTAAATTGTTATTCCTGATATGTTGAAGGTTTGGTTGTTCTGATGTGTTTGTGTTTGCGTCATTTATGTGCTATGAGGTGTTTAACTTGTTATGTGGTTGTTTGGATTTCTGTATGTTTGAGTTCCGCATAATCCTAAAAGATCCTCATTATCATTATCTTATTTTGATTTCATCATTTGTATATTTTGTTTTGTTTGGCTTTTGTTTCGTTATATCTGTTCACTGGGCTTTGTAAGCTCAGCCGCACTTTTCTTTTCCTGCGGCAGGTATTAAGCGTTCAAGATAAGCTTATGGGATAGCTGATCTGGGTTGAGAGTAGAGACGAGAGCGAGATTCGATTATAGAGATCTTAGATTTATTTTGAAGTTTAGTTATTTATGTTTCCTCTTGAATATTTTTTTTGTAAGGCTTTCGCTATTGTATAGTATTTAAAGTTCTGATATGAAACCGTATTGTGATATATTTACCCTTGTCTGGTCGGGGTGTTACAGTTTAGCTTACAACTACTCAGGTAATTATATTCTAAGGTTCACAAAGATGAATCAAGCATTTAGTACACAACGAATGACCTATCGCATTACTAGATCATTAATCAACTAAGATAAGAAACAACCAATCAATATTTAATAATTAAGTTTCATATTCCCTAAGCAAACACACAAATAAATTAGCCGGACATGGAGAACATGCAAGCATACGCACAAATAATTAAAGACATAATTAAATTGATGAAGTAAATACTTATCTTGATGTAAGATAGGGTTTGAAACCCTAAAATACTGTACAAGACACCCTTGGTTCGGTTTTAGGTTTTTACTCCACAAAAGACTCTCCAAAAACTGAAAAATTCGGATTCTATATATAATATTACATATGCGACGG
Organism: Chrysanthemum seticuspe; assembly: GCA_019973895.1. Lineage (NCBI taxonomy): Eukaryota > Viridiplantae > Streptophyta > Magnoliopsida > Asterales > Asteraceae > Chrysanthemum > Chrysanthemum seticuspe. Next base: position 247,281,471 of record BPTQ01000002.1, on the reverse strand, counting down.
CGTCACCTTATGTTTTGTGACGCCGTCGTGTCGCCGTCATTAGGGTTTCGTCTTGGCCATGTTAACCTTGCGACGGCGTCACCTTATGTCTGTGACGCCGTCCTCTTCAGCTTCTGACGTCGTCTGGGTTGCATCTAGGCCGTCTGAGTAGCGACGGCCTACTCTTTTAAATCCCGATGTCGTCACTTGAAAATAGGGTTTTTGGCTTCTGTATCGTCACAAAAATCCTCCGACGGCGTCGCAATTAACACCTGACGCCGTTGCCTTCTGTTTTCAGCAGCTTTGAGTGTCTCGATTCTGACTTTGGCCATTTTCTTCGTATATTCGCGCCTTTTCGTCCAAATAAGTGTCATTCCAGCATTTTGCCGTCAAGAGACCTAAAAAGTGAAAAGGAACGATATTAAGCAATAACGGATACAAAAGTGATCAAATAAGGACTTAAACGACCCCTCAAAATGGTACCTTTTAAAACCTTATCAAATATCCCTACACTTGTTATTTGCTTGTCCTCAAGCAAATGTGCTTTTAGCCAATTAATTTATAAGTTAGGGGTCATGAAACATTGATTTAAAACGGTCCACAACACATATAAGCCCCGCAAAAGTCATAACAAGCATGGAAATTACATACTAGCACCTCACATGGGGTGTTTGGATACTCACATCTCTCTCGGGTGTATATATGAAATATAACAAATAGGAAATGGAAGATAAACACTCATTAACCGGTCCTAGTACATAGATTACCATAGGCTTGAGAATAGATCAAACCTCCATCGCTTTAGCGTAAGCACCTAGGAAAGACTATCAAAGAGGTCTTTTAAAGGGTTGTAATGTTAGGCTTACGGTAGGGAAACAAGGGTTTGGTGGGATAGGCTATTTAGTGGTGGCAAGTCAAAAATCTCTATGTTAAATGCATACGAAGAATGGCGTTGCTAAGCCAAGACTCGACACTCTAAAACTCTAGGTAACGGAAATAAACAAACATAAATTTAAAGGATAGATGTAGGATGGTAGCCCATATATATATATATATATATATATATATATATATATATATATATATATATATATATATATATTTTACACTCTATTTTTTTTTCTTTTTTTTTCTTTTTTTTCTTTTTTCTATTTTTTTTTTTTCGATTTTTTTTTTTTTTTTTTTTTTTTTTTACACTTTTACTCTACCATCCTCTACGGTAACATCAAAATGATAGGGATTTATAGGCACATCCCTACACTTGAGTTTTTATTACTCTAATACTAATTTGACCCGAATTGAAAAGATCAAAACACTTGGGGTACATTATTATGCAAACAAAGGGAATTTGAATTTAACGTTCCCTTCCCGTCATTTCATAAACTTTAACTTTTCTCATGAATCCCAATCGTCCCAAAACTGTATACAAAGGATATGACTCGACTTAGCAACTCATGCAAGCAACCAGATAATTGAACTAAGGGTTTAGGGTGATAACAAACATTTGCACTAAAAGTGAGTGCATAAGGGGTAGGCTAAGGCGATTTGGGTGTATATTTGGGGGTGGGGTGTAAACAATGCTCTTCATTGATATTCCGGAAAAACCGAAACATCACGAGAACCGCGAAAAGGATAGGCTCTGAGGGGTTAACTAGGGGTATCGTGTACTAAAGATGAGTACAACGCAAAGGGTGTGGGGGGAATTACTCAACCGATGTGGAAGAAGTAATTATATTACGGGTATCAAACAAGGTTTATCCTAATGCCTCTTATCATTTAGTTATTCCTAACTACACAAGTGTAGTCTCACTTGCGATCTCGGAATGCATCACAAAACAAGTTCTAGAATCTAATGTACTACCGGTTCACACTCTAAGCATTGAAGATGAATGCTTTTAATTCCTACTAATCTAAGGGCGATCCTCACATTTTGGGTGGAATTTGGGTGGTAAAGGGTTTTGTGCTAGTCATATAACTTCCTATCCGTGAGACGCTTTTGTTAAGACTAATGGCCCACTCCTATATGTCATGAAAAAATTTAAATTTGGTGCCAAAATTACCCTAACCGACATTTTCTCATGGTTTATTACACAATCACAATTGGACAAAGCAAATAATCAAGGATAAGCATAGTTTCAAAGTTCCCGTTTTATTTTCCCTCCCTACACTTAAACTGAACATTGTCCCCAATGTTCCCCGAAAGTATCAAAGTTATGATAAAAGAAGGTAATCAAAAACGAAAGAAACTAATACTCCCCTGATTAGCTCGGTAGGATCCGTGTAAAGTGGTGGTTAAATCCTTTCCAAGAAGAATTTATGCGTGAAAAGCTCCTCAATCTTATGTAACTTCTACTTGAAAAATTAAACCTGCACATTTGAAGAAAACAAACGAAACCTTCGAGTAAAATCGGCGGTAATAATATATATAAGACTCGATTTAAACTAGGATATAATGCTTGTGGAATGGATGTTTACAGAATTTCTAAGAAAATTAAGACCTGGAAAATTCCAAAAATTTATAAGTAGCTCAGAAAACGAGAAAAAGTGATCTGATGTTTTTACTCCTTCCTGACGCCGTCAGGTTGCAATCCTGACGCCGTCAGGTTATCCTGACAAAAACTGTTCTGCGATTTTCTGAAAAAAATTCCGGAAAATTTACATCTTTAGAATCTGGAAAAATTTCTGCAAAAACATCCATTATGACTCGATACAAGCATTTGACTCGAACAAACAAACATATATATCTTTTGGTTAATTGTTATTCTCAGGTTTACGTTTCTTTTGAAAACGTGTGTAATCCTCCCTACACTTATCCCTTATGTAAAATACCTTTATATGCAATTAAGACGAGGTTAAAAACAAAATAAAGCATTTTTACAAATTTAAACATGAGGATAAACAATTAATAAAAGATATATGACACTAACAAGCAAACAATTAAGCATGGGTTGCCTCCCACGAAGCGCTTTTCTTTATTTAAGAGTCTTGTAGCTAGACTCGTAGTCGTACTCCTACGTTTTCTCATTACCGCCCTCTTGACGGTCTCTACCGGGGGATTCCATGTTGTAGAAGTGTCCTATGATGCACCTCTCTAAGAGTTCATCCTCTCCCCAATCGGTCCTATATTTCAGTCCTAAGTTCAAACAATCCTTATAGAACCCGAAAATCTTAGCCATAACATAATCTACTCCCTTTTCCCTATCCTTATCATTCCTATAATAGACCGACAGCTTAAGTTCCTTTTCATCATTAGAGAGTGATGAAAACTTCTCAATCTTAAATGGCATTTGGTAAGCTATGTCGTCGGTCTCATCCTTGAATCGCACTACTCCTAACGAGGGGTCATAGGTCATCCCGGTGCTTTCTATGAAAGGTTTTCCTAGAATAACATGGGACAAACTAGGGTCTATGGCCGTGCTAATATCTTCCACAATTATGAAGTCCGTAGGGAACGTGAAACTACCTACATAGACGGGAAATCCCTTAACTCTACCAAGAAAATTGCACTTATCCCTAGGATTATCGGGGTCTTGCCTAGTTTGGATAGGCTTCTTCATTATCCAATTGTAGTAGGTGCTAGTCATTATGTTGATTGGGGATTTGCGATCAATGTAGGCCTTTGCCACAAAAAGGTGTCCTATGCAACATGGTATGTTAAGATTCCAAGGGTTCCCAAACTGGATTCTAGGGCTTTTCCTAACATACATGTGACGGAGGTCACGCACTAAGTGAGGATGGCGAGATAGTTCTTCTTCCGTAGGAAATTTGTTGAAATAGTCAATGTCTACTTCATCTACTTCCTCGGGTGTTTCATTATTCACAAGCGTATGGTCCTCTTCGTCATCTGTTCTATCAGGTTCCACTAAGGCGATGGTATTGACGAATTGAACGTGCTTAGTTAGCTTGCTTGGATCCTTAATCTCTATACCTGAAGGTTCGGAAGTTGAGATAGCACTAACCTTCCTATCACTATTGGCTATGGCTTTCAAAAGGTTGTCTATCTTCCTATCCATCTCGGCTTGTTGATGGTTAAAGCGGTCCGAGAGCTTAGCCATTTGGGTTTCTTGGGATGCAACAAGGTTTTGCAACATCCCTTCGATGTTTTGTTGGTTAGGAGCGTTAGGTGGGGGCCATGAGAAATCATTAGAGGTGAATTCTTTGGTTTGTCCCCAGTAGAAGTCGGGCTTGCTTTTCCATGCCTCACGAGTTTCATTGAAATTCCTAGGTCCGGGTGTTGTAGGGAATCTTCCTCCCGCTCCATTAATACGCGAGGATGCGTAGTCAACGGAAGCGTGTTCGGGGGATCGGGTGCTAGTGCGCGTGTTATGAGGACCACAAAACGGCTCGCACGAGGAAGAAACTTTGTTCACATGGTGTGAAGACTTAGGATTTTCGTAGGAACTCATGAGGAATTTAACTTGATCTTCAAGTTAGATCATCCTACGGTCGGAAGGTTGTGAGTTGATGGAAGGCAAGGAGATTGCCTTGACGGTTTTAGGTAGCTCACGGGGGTCATCCCAACTTTCTTTGTCGTAGAGGGCAAGGTCCTCTATTATACCCCATGATTCTTCCGCGGTGAGATCACTAAGTTTTCCACCGGCCGCTTGGTCAATGGATCGCTTAGTGGGGAAGTTGACATGATCATAAAAGATTTGGACTTGGAGCCAAAGATCAATGCCGTGATGAGGGACTTTATGAAGTAAGTCCTTGAATCGGGTCCATGCTTCGTAGAGAGATTCACCTTGACGTTGTTGGAACATCAAGATGTCATTCCTAAGCTTAGTGGTTCTCCCCGGTGGGAAAAATTGAGCAAGGAAGCGAGAGGTAAGATCATCCCAACTTGAGATGGAGCCGGCGGGAAGTCGCTCAAGCCAATTACTAGCTTGGTCCCGTAGAGAGAATTGGAAGAGACGCAGGCGCGTGGTCTCCCGAGTAGTAGCATCAAGGTCGATGGAATCGACAATTTTGAGGAAATCCCTCAGATGCTGATTTGGATCTTCGGAACGAAGTCCATGGAATGCACATCCGTTTTGCACCAACCGGATGGTGTCGGATCGCAGGGCCGTAGTTTGGGCTTGGTCGGGAAGCTCAATGGTATTCCTATAGCCTAGGTGGCTTGGTCTTGAGTATTCACCAAGAGTACGGGCTCTTGGCGGGTCATTTGGTGGTGGGTTGATGAGTGGTGGTTGGTTATCATCTTCCATGATGAAAAGTGATGGGTGTTACGAACAAAGGTCACGAAGAAGGGGGATAGACTAAGAGAAAGCTAAAAAAGAGAAAAAAGTTTACTTGATAGGAATCAAGCAAAGAAACCTAAACGAGGTGGACAACTAACTAGCAATTCTATTCCCCGGCAGCGGCGCCAAAAACTTGATAACGCTACACGCGTCGTTCGGGGTCAAAGGAACTTCCTTTTCGTCGAGCAAGTTTTTCAACACCCTAGGCAGTGAACCTAATCGTTGTAGTGTAGTATTAGGGTAAGCCACGGGTATTGATATCGTTCTCTAGGGGAATAGGAATGCTAGTGAGAAGTTACTACGCTAAGGTTGAGGTTGAGGAAGATTATTTTTTTATCTTTTTTTATGTTTTTTAGGAAATTGAAAGGTACGAATCTCGGGTATTGGATTTGGGGGGTTGGTATTTCTACCGATTACTCTACTCTTATCTAATTATCTAAACTAAGGTGGTGGTAGTCTATGTCTAATTAATGTGTGCTCGTATGATAGTTTAAAGATGTGTTTACTTAGGTTTTACTACTCCTTAATTATCTCCTATTGATGGTTGAGTTGTCACGTCTTATTCTTAGTTGAGTTGTGTGTCTAAAGTTGTAGGGTATGCGTTTCTCCCTAACTCTTTGAACTTACCAAAGGGTCTCGTCTACAAAACCCACTAGGGATAATAAACTCTTACTCTAAGGCACTCTTTGGATGGTTTAGCTTACAACTACTCAGGTAATTATATTCTAAGGTTCACAAAGATGAATCAAGCATTAAGTACACAACGAATGACCTATCGCATTACTAGATCATTAATCAACTAAGATAAGAAACAACCAATCAATATTTAATAATTAAGTTTCATATTCCCTAAGCAAACACACAAATAAATTAGCCGGACATGGAGAACATGCAAGCATACACACAAATAATTAAAGACATAATTAAATTGATGAAGTAAATACTTATCTTGATGTAAGATAGGGTTTGAAACCCTAAAATACTGTACAAGACACCCTTGGTTCGGTTTTAGGTTTTTACTCTACAAAAGACTCTCCAAAAACTGAAAAATTCGGATTCTATATATATAATATTACATATGCGACGGCGTCACCTTATGTTTTGTGACGCCGTCGTGTCGCCGTCATTAGGGTTTCGTCTTGGCCACGTTAACCTTGCGACGGCGTCACCTTATGTCTGTGACGCCGTCCTCTTCAGCTTCTGACGTCGTCTGGGTTGCATCTAGGCCGTCTGAGTAGCGACGGCCTACTCTTTTAAAGCCCGACGTCGTCACTTGAAAATAGGGTTTTTGGCTTCTGTATCGTCACAAAAATCCTCCGACGGCGTCGCAATTAACACCTGACGCCGTCGCCTTCTGTTTTCAGCAGCTTTAAGTGTCTCGATTCTGAATTTGGCCATTTTCTTCGTATATTCGCGCCTTTTCGTCCAAATAAGTGCCATTCCAACATTTTGCCTTCAAGAGACCTAAAAAGTGAAAAGGAACGATATTAAGCAATAACGGATAAAAAAGTGATCAAATAAGGACTTAAACGACCCCTCAAAATGGTACCTTTTAAAACCATATCAGCAGGCAATCCTGGAAGAGGTACATAAGCTAGTAGAGGCAGGAATTATGCGGGAAGTCTACTATCATGATTGGCTTTCCAACCCAGTCATGGTAAAGAAGAGCGATGGTAGCTGGCGGATGTGCGTGGACTTCACCGATCTTAACAAAGCATGTCCACAAGACTGCTACCCATTAACAGAGATAGACTGGAAAATAGAGTCTTTGTGCGGGTATCCATTAAAGTGTTTCCTCGATGCATACAAAGGATATCATCAAATCCAGATGGCTAAGGAGGATGAGGAAAAAACGGCCTTTCACACAAGCCAAGGCGTATACTGTTACACAAAAATGCCCTTTGGCTTGAAGAATGCAGGCGCCACCTATAAGCGTTTAGTAGATAATGCTTTCGAAAAACAGGTGGGCCGCAACCTAGAGGTCTATGTTGATGACCTGGTCATAAAGAGCCATACTGAAGATGAGTTAGTGCGCGATATTGAGGAAACGTTCAAAACTCTACGAGAGATCAACATGAAGCTGAATCCCAAAAAATGTACCTTCGGCGCTACTGAAGGCATGTTCCTTGGATACCTGATAGAACCTGAGGGCATAAAACCATGTCCAGAAAAGACTAAGGCCGTCATTGAACTTCCTTCACCGCGCATGATAAGGTTTTAAAAGGTACCATTTTGAGGGGTCGTTTAAGTCCTTATTTGATCACTTTTGTATCCGTTATTGCTTAATATCGTTCCTTTTCACTTTTTAGGTCTCTTGAAGGCAAAATGCTGGAATGGCACTTATTTGGACGAAAAGGCGCGAATATATGAAGAAAATGGCCAAAGTCAAAATCGAGACACTCACAGTTGCTGAAAATATAAGGCGACGGCGTCAGGTGCTAATAGCGACGCCGTCCCAAAATTATTGTGACGGTCCAGAACCCAAAACTCGTATTTTCAAGTGACGACGTCCAGTTGTAAAAGAGTAGGCCGTCGCTACTCAGACGGCCTAGATGCAATCCAGACGACGTCAGAAGCTGAAGAGGACGGCGTCACGGACACAAGGTGATGCCGTCGCAAGGTTAACGCGGCCAAGACAAAACCCTAATGACGGCGACACGACGGCGTCACAAAACATAAGGTGACGCCGTCGCATATGTAATCTTATATATAGAATCCGAATTTTTCAGTCTTTTGTGGAGATTCTTTTGGAGTAAAAACCTAAAACCGAACCTAAGGTGTCTTGTACAGTATTTTAGGGTTTTAAACCCTATCTTACATCAAGATAAGTCTTTACTTCATTAATTCAATTATGTCTTTGATTGATTGTGTGTATGCTTGCATGTTTACCATGTCCGGCTAAATTACTTGTGTGTTTGCTTAGATATATGAAACCTAGTTGTTAATTATTGTTAGGTTGTCTCTAATCTTAATTGTAATTGGCTTAGGAGTGCGACTAGGCTATCGTTGTGTTTAATACTTGATAAATCTTTGATAGTTTATGAATGACTTAGTGGATTTCGTTTACTAAACCCAAAGATAACCTCAAAGTTAGTTTATGAATGACTTAGTGGATTTTGTTTACTACACTTAAAGGTGACTTCAAAGAGTTAGGAAATGCACACCTTACGACCTTAGAAAACACAACGCGTTAAGAATAAGGACGTGACAATTCAACCATCAATAGGAGATAACTAGGGAGTAGTAGCATCTAGGTAAACACATCTTTAACTATCATACGAGCACACAACAATAGACATAGACTATCCTCACCCTAGCTTAGTTAATTAGATAATAGTAGAGTAATCGGTAGAAATACCAACCCCCCAAATCCAATACCCGAGATTCGTACCTTTCCATTTCATAAAATATAAAAATATAAAAAAATAATCTTCCTCAACCTTAACCTTAGCGTAGTAACTCCTTACTAGCATTCCTATTCCCCTAGAGAACGATATCAATACACGTGGCTTACCCTAATTACTACACTACAACGATTAGGTTCACTGCCTAGGGTGTTATAAAACTTGCTCGAAGAAAAGGAAGTTTCCTTGACCCCGAACGACGCGTGTAGCATTATCAAGTTTTTGGCGCCGCTACCGGGGAATAGAATAGCTAGTTAGTAGTCCACCTCGTTTAGGTTCTTTGCTTGATTCCTATCAAGTAAATTTTTTCTCATTTTTTAGCTTCCTCTTAGTCTATCCCCCTTCTTCGTGACCTTTGTTCGTAACCTCATCACTTTTCATCATGGAAGGTGATAACCAACCACCACTTGATAACCCAACACAAAAAAATTCAATGTCACTCAAAACCCAACCCAATAACCAAGACAACCGTCGAAGCCGTTATGTGAGTAGAAACACCGACCTTCAGGATTTGCAGAAAATATTCGATAGTACAATTAGGGAAGCTGTTGAGAAAGTAGTCAGCGCTGCTATAGTTGGCTCTATGATTAGCAGTAATTCGGAAAATGGCATGATAAACAACAACGTGGATGTGGAAAATAGTGCTTACTTCAATCTTTACCCCACTAAGGAAGAGATTGCGTACCATCAATACATAATCGATAATCCACGATCACCTATCATTAGGATATGCCCAAAGATTAGGAGGGGAAATCCCTGGAACCTAAAAATCCCTTGTATGATCGGATATAGGAGTGTCGACCACGCTTACATAGATACGGAATCCCCCATCAATGTAATGTCATCTGCTGTCTACAATGACATTATGAATGAGCGACTCAATATTAGGAGAGACCCTAAGTATCCGGGAGGAGTTTGCAACTTTGTGGGAAGAGTCAAGGACGTGCATGTCTTTATAGGAAATTTCACCTACCTAGTTGATTTTATGGTCCTAGAAGATGTAGGATGCGTCATTGACTATAGTTTATCCCAAGTAGTGCTAGGGAAACCGTTTGTTGAAACATCTAGAATGAGCCATAACAAGCATGATGGAACGGTTAGGTTCAAGGAAGGAACCGATGAGATCACCTATAGGATGCCTTGGAAAACAACTGAGTATGGCCACTTGTCCATTTATGATCGAGACAACATCAAAGCTTTTGAGGACAAAAGCAAGGAAGATGTTGAAAAAGGTTATAAATTCATGTGGGAAAGAAGGAGGCATTATTATAAGGATTGCTTAACTCTAGGGCCTAGGTATAGAGTCGATGAAGATTTTGTCAACATGATAGAATTCTCATTGAGGATGCGTGAGGAAACGTAGAGCACGAAAATAAGTCTAGCTACAAGACTCTTAAATAAAGAAAAGCGCTTCGTGGGAGGCAACCCATGCTTAATTGTTTGCTTGTTAGTGTCATATATCTTTTATTAATTGTTTATCCTCATGTTTAAATTTGTAAAAATGCTTTATTTTGTTTTTAACCTCGTCTTAATTGCATATAAAGGTATTTTACATAAAGGATAAGTGTAGGGAGGATTACACACGTTTTCAAAAGAAACGTAAACATGAGAATAACAATTAACTAAAAGATATTTATGTTTGTTTGTTCGAGTCAAATGCTTGTATCGAGTCATAATGGATGTTTTGCATAAATTTTTCCAGATTCTAAAGATGTCAATTTTCCAGAATTTTTTCCAGAAAATCGCAGACCAGTTTTTGTCAGGATAGCCTGACGGCGTCAGGATTGCAACCTGACGGCGTCAGGAAGGAGTAAAAACATCAGATTACTTTTTTCTCGTTTTCTGAGCTACTTATAAATTTTTGGAATTTTCCAGGTCTTAATTTTCTTAGAAATTTTGTAAACATCCATTCCACAAGCATTATATCCTAGTTTAAATCGAGTCTTATATATATTATTACCGCCGATTTTACGCGAAGGTTTCGTTTGTTTTCTTCAAGTGTGCAGGTTTAGTTTGTCAAGAAGAAGTTACATAAGATTGGAGGAGCTTTTCACGCAATAATTCTTCTTGAAAAGGATTTTACCACCACTTTACACGGATCCTACCGAGCTAATCAGGGGAGTATTAGTTTCTTTCATTTTTAATTACCTTCTTTTATCATAACTTTGATACTTTCGGGGAACATTGGGGACAATGTTCAGTTTAAGTGTAGGGAGGGAAAATAAAACGGGAACTTTGAAACTATGCCTATCCTTGACTATTTGCTTTGTCCAATTGTGATTGTGTAATAAACCATGAGAAAATGTCGGTTAGGGTAATTTTGGCACCAAATTTAAAATTTTTATGACATATAGGAGTGGGCCATTAGTCTTAACAAAAGCGTCTCATGGATAGGAAGTTGCATGACTAGCACAAAAACCCTTTACCACCCAAATTCCACCAAAATGTGAGGATCGCCCTTAGATTAGTAGGAATTAAAAGCATTCATCTTCAATGCTTAGAGTGTGAACCGATAGTATAATAGATTCTAGAACTTGTTTTGTGATGCATTCCGAGATCGCAAGTGAGGCTACACTTGTGTAGTTAGGAATAACTAAATGATAAGAGGCATTAGGATAACCCTTGTTTGATACCTGTAATATAATTACTTCTTCCATATCGGTTGAGTAATTCCCCCACACCCTTTGCGTTGTACTCATCTTTAGTACACGATACCCCTAGTTAACCCCTCAGAGCCTATCCTTTTCGCGGTTCTCGTGATGTTTCGGTTTTTCCGGAATATCAATGAAGAGCATTGTTTACACCCCACCCCCAAATATACACCCAAATCGCCTTAGCCTACCCCTTATGCACTCACTTTTAGTGCAAATGTTTGTTATCACCCCAAACCCTTAGTTCAATTATCTAGTTGCTTGCATAAGTTGCTAAGTCGAGTCATATCCTTTGTATACAGTTTTGGGACGATTGGGATTCATGGGAAAAGTTAAAGTTTATGAAATGACGGGAAGGGAACGTTAAAAATTCAAATTCCCTTTGTTTGCGTAATAATGTACCCCAAGTGTTTTGATCTTTTCAAATCGGGTCAAATTAGTGTTAGAGTAATAAAAACTCAAGTGTAGGGATGTTCCTATAAATCCCTATTATTTTGATGTTACCGTAGAGGATGGTAGAGTAAAAGTGTACGAAAAAAAAAAAAAAAAAAAAAAAAAAAAACGGGCTACCATCCTACATCTATCTTTAAATTTATGTTTGTTTATTTCAGTTATCTAGAGTTTAGAGTGTCGAGTCTTGGCTTAGCAACGCCATTCTTCGTATGCATTTAACATAGAGATTTTTGACTTACCACCACTAAATAGCCTATCCCACCAAACCTTTGTTTCCCTACCGTAAGCCTAACATTACAACCCTTTAAAGACCTCTTTGATAGTCTTTCCTAGGTGCTTACGCCAAAGCGATGGAGGTTTGATCTATTCTCAAGCCTATGGTAATCTATGTACTAGGACCGTTTAATGAGTGTTTATCTTCCATTTCCTATTTGTTATATTTCATATATACACCCGAGAGAGATGTGAGTATCCAAACACCCCATGTGAGGTGCTAGTATGTAATTTCCGTGCTTGTTATGACTTTTGCGGGGCTTATATGTGTTGTGGACCGTTTTGAATTAATGCTTCATGAACCCTAACTTATAAATTAATTGGCTAAAAGCACATTTGCTTGAGGACAAGCAAATAACAAGTGTAGGGATATTTGATAAGGTTTTAAAATGTACCATTTTGAGGGGTCGTTTAAGTCCTTATTTGATCACTTTTGTATCCGTTATTGCTTAATATCGTTCCTTTTCACTTTTTAGGTCTCTTGAAGGCAAAATGCTGGAATGGCACTTATTTGGACGAAAAGGCGCGAATATATGAAGAAAATGGCCAAAGTCAAAATCGAGACACTCACAGTTGCTGAAAATATAAGGCGACAGCATCAGGTGCTAATAGCGACGCCGTCCCAAAATTATTGTGACGGTCCAGAACCCAAAACTCGTATTTTCAAGTGACGACGTCCAGTTGTAAAAGAGTAGGCCGTCGCTACTCAGACGACCTAGATGCAATCCAGACGACGTCAGAAGCTGAAGAGGACGGCGTCACGGACACAAGGTGACGCCGTCGCAAGGTTAACGCGGCCAAGACAAAACCCTAATGACGGCGACACGACGGCGTCACAAAACATAAGGTGACGCCGTCGCATATGTAATCTTATATATAGAATCCGAATTTTTCAGTCTTTTGTGGAGAGTCTTTTGGAGTAAAAACCTAAAACCGAACCTAAGGTGTCTTGTACAGTATTTTAGGGTTTTAAACCCTATCTTACATCAAGATAAGTCTTTACTTCATTAATTCAATTATGTCTTTGATTGATTGTGTGTATGCTTGCATGTTTACCATGTCCGGCTAAATTACTTGTGTGTTTGCTTAGATATATGAAACCTAGTTGTTAATTATTGTTAGGTTGTCTCTAATCTTAATTGTAATTGGCTTAGGAGTGCGACTAGGCTATCGTTGTGTTTAATACTTGATAAATCTTTGATAGTTTATGAATGACTTAGTGGATTTCGTTTACTAAACCCAAAGATAACCTCAAAGTTAGTTTATGAATGACTTAGTGGATTTTGTTTACTACACTTAAAGGTGACTTCAAAGAGTTAGGAAATGCACACCTTACGACCTTAGAAAACACAACGCGTTAAGAATAAGGACGTGACAATTCAACCATCAATAGGAGATAACTAGAGAGTAGTAGCATCTAGGTAAACACATCTTTAACTATCATACGAGCACACAACAATAGACATAGACTATCCTCACCCTAGCTTAGTTAATTAGATAATAGTAGAGTAATCGGTAGAAATACCAACCCCCCAAATCCAATACCCGAGATTCGTACCTTTCCATTTCATAAAATATAAAAATATAAAAAAATAATCTTCCTCAACCTTAACCTTAGCGTAGTAACTCCTTACTAGCATTCCTATTCCCCTAGAGAACGATATCAATACCCGTGGCTTACCCTAATTACTACACTACAACGATTAGATTCACTGCCTAGGGTGTTATAAAACTTGCTCGAAGAAAAGGAAGTTTCCTTGACCCCGAACGACGCGTGTAGCGTTATCAGCACACGTTGAAGGAAGTCCAATCTCTCAACGGAAAGCTGGCCGGTCTAAACAGATTCCTATCCAAGTCAGCAGACAAATCATTACCTCTTTTCAAAACACTCAAGAAGTGTATAAAAAAGGGAGACTTTCGGTGGACCACGGAGGCAGAAGAAGCCTTCACACAGCTTAAACAACACCTGGCAACGCTACCCACACTCGTTGCACCCAGACCTGGGGAAGAGTTGCTTATGTATTTATCTGCAACTGAAGGAGCAGTTAGCGCAGTGTTACTAACAGATAGGGATTCAATACAAACCCCTGTCTATTTTGTAAGCAAGGCACTCAAGAAGACGGAGATGAACTATAGCGCCATGGAAAAATTAGTCATGGCATTGGTGTTTGCTGCTAAACGGCTACGTAGGTACTTCCAAGCGCACCCAATAGCAGTAATCACAGACCAACCGATCAAGCAAATCATCTCCAAGCCTGATGCATCAGGACGACTACAAAAATGGAGTGTGTTGCTAGGTGAGCACAACATCACCTACAGACCACGTACTGCAATAAAAGGGCAGATACTGGCTGATTTCATCAGCGAAAAGCCAGACACTGATGATGCACCTGCACCACGCACGGAAGAACTACCAGATCCATGGATCTTGTTCACAGATGGATCCTCATGCGTGGATGGGTCAGGAGCAGGCCTCATCCTCACAAACCCAGAAGGAATGGAATTCACTTACGCATTGCGTTTCGAATTCACAGCGACAAATAATGAGGCAGAGTATGAAGCCCTACTAGCGGGACTACGCATCGCATCTCGAATGGGCGTACGCAACCTGGAAGCGAATGTAGACTCCAGACTGGTAGCCAACCACGTGCTAGGCGAGTATGTAGCCAAGGAGGAAAACATGATTCAGTACCTTGAAAAAACCAAGGCAGTAATCCAAAGCTTTGACAGGTTTACCATCAAACAGGTTCCAAGAGGGGAAAACCGCAAGGCGGATGCACTAAGCAAAATCGCATCCACAAGCTTTGCGCACCTATCCAAACAGATGTTGGTGGAAACATTGAAAAGCAAATCCATCTTAGAAATGGAAGTATCCACTGTAATAGAGGAAGACGGACCTACGTGGATGACACCAATAGTCGAATTCATAAGTAAGGGAGTATTACCCCAAGAGCAGAAAGAAGCCCGAAGGATACGGCGCACAGCGCAAAGGTTTGAACTTCGGGACAACATCCTATATCGACGCTCTTTCCTACAACCCTGGCTCCGCTGTGTTGGTCCCTTACAAGCAAACTATGTACTGCGAGAAATCCACGAAGGTTCATGCAGCATGCATTCAGGACCACGGTCAGTGGTGGCGCGCGCCTTACGGTCAGGCTATTATTGGCCCACCATGCACCGCGATGCGCGGGATTTGATAAGAAAGTGCAGCGACTGCCAAGTCCACAGACCCATTCCCCGCAAACCACAACAGGAGTTAACACCAATTACGGCGCCATGGCCATTCCACAAGGGGGGTATTGATATTGCAGGTCTTTTCCCTGTCGCAGCAGGAGGTTTAAAGTTCCTCATAGTTGCCATAGACTACTTCACCAAGTGGATCGAAGCAAAGGCAGTGGTAACAATCACTGGCAACCAGGTGAAGCGCTTCGTCTGGGAAAACATTGTATGCCGCTTTGGTCTACCTGGTGAGATCATCTCGGACAATGGGAAACAATTATGCGACAGCCCTTTCAAGGACTGGTGCGAGAAGCTAAACATCACACAGCACTTTGTGTCAGTAAAACACCCACAAACCAACGGCCTAGTTGAACGTGCGAATCGAAGCCTGGGTGAAGGAATTAAGGCACGTTTGGACAAGCACAAGGGAAGATGGGTGGAAGAACTTTCGCATGTTTTGTGGGCGCATCGCACCTCAATCAAAACCAGCATGGGAGACACTCCCTTCTCTCTAGTCTACGGGACAGAAGCTGTCATACCAGCCGAAATCGGAATGCCAACTATCCGCACTACGGAAATCAATGTGGCAACCAATGATGACGAGAGACGTGTCGACTTAGACATGCTCGAAGAACGGTGCGAACGCGCAGCCATCCGAGAGGAGAAATCAAAGTCAAGAATGAAAGGATACTATGACGCTAAAGTGCGCCGTGTTTCATTCAGACCAGGTGACTTCGTTTACCGCGCCAATGATGCGAGCCACGCAGAAGACACAGGTAAGCTTGGACCAAAGTGGGAAGGACCCTATGAGGTTACTGAAGCCTTGGGAACAGGCGCGTACAAGCTACGAGGCTTGGATGGTCGTGAACTACCACGTACATGGAACATCTGCAACCTCAAGAGGTGCTACCTATAGGGATGGTTACGACCCAGCGTACAGACGCCCTGGCATTTTATGGAAATGCCTAATCAACATCTATGTATTTACTTTTTGTTTTACTTAGTATTATGTCTTATTTAAAAACTTGCAAGTATCAATAAAATGTCACGGTTTCTAGCTAACTCCGCGACACATTTTAATTTGTTATTGCCATATACTGTATGTCTTAACACTTTTCTTTTATCTCCTGCCTACATGGCGCGCATGCACTAAAATAAACCCACGATGGTAAAAGGATAAGTTAACCTACTAAACAACTTGTTGAGTAAGAGGGTTGCAAACCCATCAACACCGGATCACGTATCCTTGTTAAACACCTTGTTCTCAAGACGTTGGAATAAGTTTTGTGCGCATCCCACGACTGGTGCGCAACATTGCATATGGTGCACGTTTAACAACTTAGAAGCCAAGACACTTGATTTCTTAAATGTGATATTTACAGTACGCTGCATATCATAACATACATGACTATGATTGACAATACTTAGAATTTATTTTTTAGGTATACTATGATCTTCATACATGACTATGAACTTCTTATATTATTCGCACTGGTATACACATCTGACTTTTCGGCAAAGAGTAAAAGACAAGTACGTACGTTATAAACAATATCCATACGAACTTAATAAAAGAAGATTTTATTAATAACTACGAGTTATCACAAAAGGATTATTACTTTACAACGTACAAACCTACCAACTATTACATCGCTCCAAAGATGAGCCACCTACGCGGTTGGCTGCATCTT
Organism: Chrysanthemum seticuspe; assembly: GCA_019973895.1. NCBI lineage: Eukaryota > Viridiplantae > Streptophyta > Magnoliopsida > Asterales > Asteraceae > Chrysanthemum > Chrysanthemum seticuspe. Next base: position 247,264,564 of record BPTQ01000002.1, on the reverse strand, counting down.
TGACCTCACTCAGCCTCTTCAGGAGGTCGGAATCTCGGCGCGACACGGTCGCAACACTGACTGGTATCCCATCAGATCTGGGGAGATGTGCCGCGCCCACGCCACACATGACAGCCTTACCCTTAATCCCTTCTTTTTTGGCAAGTCTCGTAGCATGCGCTTCCAGAACTTGCTTCAAGGGCACTTCCTTCTCCAGCGCAAAAGGATTCAAGATATCCTTGGGGCGCGCAAACACGGGCACGTGAAGTTGAGAATCATCAGGCTTCAGAAAATGGTCTGGCTGCGCAACGGCCTCTCCCCCAATATGCCGAGCTAAGGTCAATCCCTCCATAATGACCTTTATCGGGAAGTCCTGAACGCGCTCTAACTCAGAAATCATGGGAAGCTCTAAGGTCTTCATCCTATTCATAGCAACAACAAGGTTATCGTAGGACTGCGCGTCATACCCAGGAACCTTTTCAGCAGGAACTTTCAACAAGTTAGCTTCCTGCAGCGCTTCTATAGCCTCTGATTTTCCCCTCTCCAAAGCACATTGGACTACCCCACCAAATTTGTCAACTACCTCCTTGGACTCAAGAGTACTCAGCGCAGCAAGACGCAGACCATGGCTGATAAGCCATCTACGCTCAGAGATGACAGACATTAGATGAGGATATAATTCCTCATCATACTCCAAACTTAGCTTACGTAGTTTCATCTCTTGGGCCTCCAGAGCACTCCTCACAGTGGCACCAAAATCTTCCAACTGCGTGGTCAATGTGTCCTTATTCTTCTCCAGATATTTTAGTGCCCAGAGGCACGAAGCCTTGTACCCTGATGACTCTGTGCGCTCTTGGTTTATTTGGCCCATCGGCGCCATCTTCTCCTCAGCTTGCTTCTGGGCATATACAGAAAGATTCTCGGCCTCCGCCTTGGAACTAGCCAGCTGCGACTCCAGCAAAGCAATCTTCTGATCTTTTTGAGCGCCTTGGCTGCTTTCACCAGAAATCTGCGCCTTTAGCTTCTCAACCAACGACGCTTGATGCGCAGACACCTGCACCAATTCTTCAACCAATTGTTCCATTGGAGCATTCCCAGCAGACACATCTTCGCTTTTTTGGTTATGTGGCTCAGAAGACTGTGCAAGACTATCAGGATGCTGCGACTCCGCACCCTGTTCAAACCTGCATACCCAGACAGAGAATTGTCAGTTTCCTAAAAAAAAAAAAAAAAACAGTTGGTGCGCAAACAATATATATTGATGACATTACTTACTGTGGGCCAGATATATCAGCGGATGGGTGCGATGATGCAGCGTCGCTAGCAGATGATTCTACAGTAAGGATCACCGGACGTTTTTTCCTTGAGGAGCTCGCGCCATCCTCTCCGAGCACTCTTTTGCGCTTTAGCCCAGACTCCTGTTCTTCTTCTTCTTCCATTGGCTGCGCCCCTACTACGGGTGGTGGCTGCACCACGGGGGATGGAACCCTAGGACTTGGCACGCTTTGCAGTGGTGTCGCTTCCACTGCAACCGATGAGCTGGTCCCTGCCTCTCCCACATTCATCTCCAGGGTACGCCCTGCGGTAGCAGCCATTATCGGCTCTTCTCCTTCTTTCAGTAGTCGTGTCCTTGTTTTCACCTCAACTGGCTTCGCTAGACGCACCACGGTGAAAAGATCCATCTCGGCGCAGCAGGAAACAACAAACAACACAGGTTATATAATGTGTGGAGACAGGCAGAAAAATTCTTACATTAATTACACAAAGGGGTGCGGAAGAATGAGTACCCACCCTGGCCATTGGCGCCTAAGAAGATTGGCATCTCATCTGGCATGCCAAAATAATTACGGCTGATGCCCATATGCACCAAAAATTCCTCAGGATAGGAACTAATGGGGATGCGGTTAGCGTTTATCAGTTCTGCATCCTCAGCGACATATGATCCAGGCAAGGGGCACTCATCCCTCGGCAACGTACCCCGGGTATAAAAATTATAATGCCATGGGAAGCATGTGTCGTCTACCCAGAAAAAGAACTCCCTCCAATTCCTAAGCGCGTCTAGCTTCTCCGTATAGCACTGAAGCCTACCAGCGCGCTTAGCAAAGGATACCCACCCATGTGCCCATGTCGTGTGATAAAAGGCGCGGAATAGGTGGATGGTTGGGTTAACCGCCAGTAAACGACAGTTCACCTCAAAATTGGTGATTTTAGCCGCACCAATGCAGTGCAGCTGGGATAGGTGCAGCTCGTAATAATTTAACACATCGCACAAAAATTGGGATATGGGCACACGTTGATTCGCGAATTCAAAGAAACGTGTGTATACCCCTATTTTCCCTTTGGGGAAATCTGCAATGGATGCCCGCGCACCCGGAACAACCGGATGCACATCAAGTGGTATAAAGTAGTCCGAGGTGAATTCTAGAAGGTCACTCTCGGTGAGGTCGGAGGTGAAATCCGACAACTGTTTGACCATGGTATTGTTCTACAAAGCGCACGCGCGGTTACCTTAGAAATAAGCGGTTTTTTCTGGATTGCAAAGGTAAGGATTCTTGAAAATGGCGGATTGAGTTTTCTTTTTACTGTGAGGAAAACGGTGGAAATAAAGCGAAGGGTTATATAACCTCCCTCTTCCACGCGATGAGTGACACGTGGATCCCACTACCCTAACTATGTGGCTGAGATAGCTTGATGGGACATTGCTGCAGTAACTTTCCCCCGAATTATGAGGCGTCCAAATTTTCAATCCCATGTCTAGATACAATATACGGGAGGATATATTTTAATGACTTCTTGGCTACGCTTCGACGATGTTTCATTGACTACGATTGTTAGTCTAGCATCCGCAGTTATTCCCTACGCATACTAGACTGGGGGGACATGATGACGTATAGTCTATATCTGGGTCACGAACCCGCCCAAAGCCCAATACTGATAAGCCCAGCACGAACTGGGCTACGCTGATAAGCGTTTAGGCCCACGAAGGCCCAAATACGAATCTATTTACGGAATAGATATCAGATATCTCTTAATAAAGGAGATAATCATGCCCCAACCGACTTAGGCGGGATACGCCGAAGGTTGAGGAACACGGAACCAACAAGGATTCCGTGCGTATATAAAGGGAATCACATCCCTCGTTAAAGGTACGATCTCAAAACCCTAACTCACCTTTAACCCTAAATCGATTACTTACTCTCACGCCGGAGGATAATCGTGGGAGACAATCCCACGGTAAGCCTAACGGTGTTTTCTGTCTTTAGTGCGCAGGTCTCAAGCAACAATCATTAATTGGTACGAGAACTGGAGCTCCAAACAAGGAACGCCCAACTTTTGTATCAACGGTGATAAATAGCTAGAGGGGGTCAAGCTAAGGGGACTTATAACCGGATTTAACTGTTGTCAATTGGTTTTATCTTATACCAAGACAATTTAGTCTCCAGAAAATACACACAACAAACATCACAATCTCTAATATTCTCTTATTAAATACTTGTGGCTTAAAAGTTAAATTTTCTTTGAAATATCCACTTTTAATCGCAGCGTGAATGTTATAATCTGGATACCAGTGTGAATCATGTTATCAATAAAGCATTTCAACCCTATGAGTGCGTTTGGTAGAGAGAAATTCAGAGAAAAGAAATGAAGTAGAGAATAGAATCTCAGATAATAGAAATCAGTAGAGAATTTTGTTCAATTCTAATGTTTGGTAACAACAGAGACTTGACCCGAGAAATGAAATTTTTTTTATTTAAATAATATTTTTTCTAAATAAAAATTCTTAAAAAATATTTAAAAACAATTATTTAAAAAAAAATATATCTTTTTTTTTTAAATTTATTTTTTAAAAATTTATGTACTTTCTTTAAAAAAATTATTAAAAAAAACTTATTTTTTTAAAATGTATTTACTTGAAAAAAAACTTGTTTTTTTAAAAAAATTATTTTTTAAAATGTATTTATTTAAAAAAAAACTTATTTTTTTTTTAAAATAATTTTGAACTTCTTTTTTTTAAATAATTTTTAAAAAATAAATATTTTTTAAATGTAAAAAAAAAAAAAAAAAAAAAAAAAAAAAAAAAAAAAAAAAAAAAAAAACATTTTTTCAAAAAAATTAATCCATTTCTCCAATTTCTCCACAAAATTAATGAAATGGGGCTACTTAAATTACACTACTCAACTCTCTCCATTTCCCCACCAATTTCTCCAATTTCTCCGCTTTTTCATTTCTCTGGCTTACCAAACACGAGAATTAAAGCCATTTCCATTTCTCCATCTTCAATTCTCTTAACCAAACACACCCTATATGCCTTGGGTTCAAGAAATCTTGCATTGGATAAGACAAATTGACAATTAAAATCTAACACACAAAATATCAATCAATAAAACGTTTGAATATTGTTTTATGTTCCGTTGAAAATGAGACCAAATGTGGTTAATAACAACTAAACAAAAATCAAATATTTTTAGTTATTAGTAAGAGGAGTTATGGGGCGCTGCTTTTGCGCCCTGCAAAAAGTCATTGCCCCTTGCCCCCCTCATTATGTCGTGACGATATATATCAAGCTAACTACTAAGGGTGCACTACGCACCTTTTAGCCTGTCTTGAGATAAACTTGTATAATCTAAAGTAACACACAATCACAAAAAATAAGTTGATAGCAATATAATTACTGGTTTGTGAATTTCGCAGTACCTAAAGCATATAAGCTCGGAATCTACAAATTAAAAGCTTCTCGCACGATTAAGAAATTATATCTGAATTAATGTCGATTATTTATTATCACACATCTCAAAAAATCAACCTAGACAATCGTAAAAATGTTGCAGGTGTTATAACATACTTTAAACATAAGTTGCAGTGCTAATGTAAGGATGTTACATGCATGAACTTATTAGGCCATATAAAATAGAAGTGTAGCTACTGATTTACAAAAGTTAGCATGTTTTGAATGTTTAAGGATCGAGTGTGCATGTGAGACTTGGACCACATGTCGTGTTTGTATGTGTAGTACTGTCATAAGTCTTACGTAGATTTGAACTACTATATGTAGCTGTATGTGATTCCGCTAATGTAGGATTCAATATGGAATCGTTATTAATGTGATTTGAACTTTGTTTTAGGTTATTTAGACTTTGGTAACGAGTATAATCATAGAGTGTTAGTGCATATGTTGAGTTATACGTGCGGGTTTAAGGCATTGATACGTCAGCTTTTACCTTATAATCTTTTTGTAACACAAAATCGAAAAACACAATTTTCAATAAATTCGTATAACACACAAACAAAAACACCTCACTTTACAATAAAAGTAACAAAAGAAACACACCCAAAATGACCGGATAAAAATCACCGTTATATGGATGGTGTGGTGCGTATGGCACTCACAACCGTGCAGATGGTGGGGCCGTAAGTGCAAAAAAACACCATGACGCCTTGCACCAAGCACTCTTAGATGCATGAGCTATTGAGATGGAGAAATGTGTAAAACGGAGATCACATATTTATAGTTCAATTTTAAAAGAACCAAATGTAATATGGTATCTACATTTTCCCTTTGATTTGACACATGACATCTTTAACTTATAGTTACGAATGGTCCAAACACATATAACCAAGTCGCAATGTCCATCTTGATTTTATAAGCCAAAAAAGTGTCCGTCCGCTATATGTCCGCTATATGTCGACTAACAAACATTTAGTTTTTGGTTAAAATAATTGAATCATTGGATTCATCATTGATTTGACTGTGATTGATTTAGACCTTTAACTATAATTGCATATACTTTGTTAAGTTAAAGCATCTAATTAACTTATGTTTAATATCAACATCACAATATTATTAGCATTAATGTCAATTTATCAAATTACAACTCAGCTGTGCTAACTTTAGGTAGTGTATTTTGGATCATTTTGTAAAACAACAATCACTTGAGATGTTATTAATTGATTTTAGGTGTTATCGTTTAAGTTTACACAATCCTAATGTCATTTGGTCGATATAACGATGACAACATTTTTCGATTATGAAATGGTCACTTTGTTTTCTATTCTTAAATAACATTTTTCTCGTTATAACTCATACTTGACTTTTAACAATGCTTTGAACTTGACTTTGTGTACTTAGAAGTTAAAGCAACCGTGAATGAACAAGATTCAAAACTTAGCTTAGAAAAAGCATGTGTCGTTACAGCAATGATACAAAGATGATTGATTTGGACATCTAACTATATTGTGGATATTTTGTCATGATGATCAGATGATGTTATCTTTACAAATGACGTCTCCATCATGTTACTATCATGAAATTAATCAATATCTATCATCTATCCAAAAAAAAAATATATAACGTTAGATTTTTAAAGAACTCTTGTTCATGGACTAAAATAATACAACTGGTACCTGTTCATGAATTTATTTATTTATTTATTATTTTTCAAAAAACAAAAAGAAAAAGAACTTGGTAGTTAGATCCGGGATTCGAAGAAAACATAAAATGAGAAAAATGAGAAATAACTATAAACACATATTTGAGATGCATCGACTTGAATTAAATGCATCTCTATTCAATTAGATGCATCCCAATTAGTTTCGAAAGTGATTTTGAAGTTAACACGATGCAAAGAAGTACTAGCAATAAATTTGACCCGCATGGGTTGAAAAATACATAGGATTTTCCTAACTTGATGAAATGCATCTAATATATGTATATGCATCTAATTTTTTTGCTAGAAAATATATTATGATGCATCTAAAAGATTAAGAGTGCATCTAATTCAAGTCTATGCATCTGTAATGTGTAGTTGTAGCTATTTCTCATCCTTCTTATTTTAAGATTTTTTCTCATTTGATCCTTAGTCCCACATAGTAAACAAAGCCATTATCAAGGGTAGAATTTCTATTGGCAGCGTATTTGTAGGAAAAGAGAACATAAAAAAATAGATGACTAATATAGAAAAAAGTCTTCGTTTGTTATAGACTTATATTATATAGTCCAATTAAATTATACATTTATTTGTTTATGTGTTATAACCCATGTGTTTTTTTAACACATGTATACGCAAAAAGTTCTACGTAATTATGTTATGATTCGTTTGATCTGTCAGGAACATAATAAACATGATAATCATATTTTAAGTTTGTATGAATTAATATTATAACATCAACATTATCGAGCATTAGCTGTTTTGTTTACAGTATTTAATAGTAGTTTAATATTTTTATATGTTTATTTATTTATTTATTTATTATCAAACTAGCCTTATCTTGCATCCTGTTTAACAGCACATCATATACAATTTCTTTTCCTTTTTTTTTCCCGTACGAATAAACTGAGTTGTTATGAATTATTACAATGAATGATTCGCCAATTCAAATTCAAATTACATACGTAAGGATTTATAATAATGAAAAACTAGTATGTTTACTAATTCTGACTCTTTCCTTCCCCCAGCCTAAAATATATACATACATAAGTTTGAAAAGTGATGGTTTTTAGTTTTTTACAAAAGAGTAAGAATGACTAACTAGACCAAAAAGTCAGTAATGATTATGTTATGAAGGAAAGGATCAGATGAGAAAAAAAATTAAAATAGAAAAAATAAGAATAATTTTTAGCTATATATTTTAAATAAATAAAGTATTTAAAAGAAAATATGTCTATTTTTATAGCATCTTAAACGTGTGATTTTAGTTTCTTATCATTTTTTTTCTATTTTAAATTTTCATAAATTTATGTAAAGTTTTAGAATTGTCATATGTGAGTAAATTTCAAACATTTAATGAGCAGATTAGTTTTTAGGGTATTGTTATGCATACTCTTACTAGCCACCTTTTATCACTTTGATTCACTTTTTACTCGCTCAAATAACAATATAAGTCATTTATTTATCAGTTTGTGTTTCGTATATCTTTATCTTTATTAGCTTATATTTAGTATTTTTTGTTCCGTATTTTATGTTTCGTAGTTTTACAAAAAAAACAAAATTACAAAATTAAAATTAAAAGAAAATAATAATAATAATAATAATAAAAGAAAGTGAGAGCCCCCATTTGAGTAGCGGGGGGAACTGCCCCCAACAAACTTGTACGAGACACACAAAATATATAAGAAAAATGGACAAAATGGTATAGAAGAGGCTCGTTGCCCTCACCGAAATAATGACAGTGCCCTCGCCATTCATTGATTACCAATAATCAAAGTATTATTTTATGGCGGGAAAAGCAGTTTCAATTGCTTGTTTACCGGAAAGAATGGAGATAATGGTGGTGCTTTGCTTTTGGGAAGTGGAAAAGTGGCTGTGTGAAGGGGGGAGTCATGTGTGGGTCACCAAACTTTTAATTAATATATTAATTAATTTGTTTAAAAAAAATAATATATTAATTTATCTTTGCATTTTTTTTTCTTTTTAGTATATTAGGATATGTATGTAATATTTGAATTAAGGCACACTCCATATTATTTTTGTTAATGTTAACCACGTAAGTTTTATGTACTATTGTAACTTGTTTCTTCATTTTTGTTTACGTAAGTTTTTGCCATAATACTCACATAGCTTTTAAAATGGAAGCACTTTAAAACAATGAACGTCATCAAACCCAGCCCGACCCGACCTAACTCGTTTTATTTAAGGTGTCTTGTTGCTCAATACCCTATGTAATTACATTTTTTGGCTCCGCCACGAGGCATGAATATATATTCTCTAACAAAGGGCTTGTGTCTTATGGTAAGTCATGTTGTGTGAGAAGTTTTTTAACTAAATGATTGTGAGTTCAAGTCATGCTTAAAATATGTGAGATAAAATGTTGTGAAGCAGTTACAATTACCGTTTAAAAAGTAAAAAATAATTATACATCGTAGAATATGCACCAATAGGATGTGGTAAAATGATAATAATTTTGAATGATAATACAATATTTTCAGGTGAAGAAAACTTGCCATTCGTATTAAAATACATTATCTTTTGATAAAGTGATAAGTATAATATGTCGTGTTGATTTTTCTATGAAGGAATGATTCTTTGTGTGAATTATATTTTTTTTTTGACAGTTGACTTTCCAACTTAGGTTTCACCACCCTCTCGAAAGAGGGCCCTAACCCCACATCGACCAGTCTATGTTGTTTTAACCGGGTTCACGCAGGAACGATATGTGGCTTCAGTGCCGCGAGGAAACCGTACCGCCTCCACACAAGTTTCCTTGCTGGAGTAACGTCCGGATGAAAACCCCGACCTTGCTCAGATTTGAACCCCCAGCGGCTTAGTCTAAGGGGCACAAATCCTCATTGCAAATATCAACAGATCATGTGAACCACAAGTGAGGACTTCTCGGTAGGTCACCCACCCGGTACTACTCTCACTAGTGGCTCGCTTAACAACCTAAGCACTTACCACTAGGCCACATGATCGATGATCTTTGTGTGAATTATATGATCAAGTATTCAAGTATATTCTTGAAAACAAAATAAGATAAATGTTATAATAATAATAATAATAATAATAATAATAATAATAATAATAATATTATGGTTGATAAAAAGATCACATGAATTATGAAGGTTGCAATAAAAGCAGGCAACGCGGTAACCCTGTGAATCACGTCATCTACGCTCACCGTTTACTTTTCCATCACTTGCGTTTTGTCTCTTTTGCCCCTCTTCTCCCGCCACTCCATTTTCATTCATTTTTTCTTCTTAAGATATACATCTACAAGGTAGTATATGGTTATATTAAATTTGTTTATCATAAACACATGTTAAATTATGTTTACTATTAACGTACGATGGCTTGAGCTGTTTCGACATGTCAACGCTAACTCAATATTTCACCCTTTACATTCACACACCAAAATACCTTTTCACTAATAATTCAAACCGTTCAAGCCTTTTTGAAACTCACCATATCCAATTACGAGTAAAACACAAACTAAAAATAAAATAAAAAAATAAATAAGGTAGAGAATGGCGCAACGCCATCTAATTCGCTTGAGAAATGGCACATGGCACGGACGGAACATATAAGGGGTCGAGAGAGGTTGCGGCACCTCCAAATTTTTTGACTCTATATACATTATATACCATTTTATTTATAGTTTTAGTCATTTTTAATACAAATTTTTTAGCGTTATGTATATCGCCCCTCTAAAATAAATACTTTACAAGTTGGCCCTTCTAACAAAGACTTTCAAGTTCCGTCTCTACCACCAGGGCCAAACCATTTGGTGTCTACATATGAATGGCGTGGGTTTTGGTGTTATCATACTCAATGCTCTTACTTATAACGACAAAGTTGGGCTTATAGGGCCTTGTCTAGATAAATATATAACCCAAGTTTAAACACAAACACATTCATATAACGAGCTAGTCAAGTCAGCTTAATCCATCTAAGCATTTCCACGATAACACGAACATGATTAATGCAACATATTAATCTAAATGTGTTATACGTATAAACGAGTTAGTGAGTCAACTAATTAAACCCATTTAACCATTTTTAAGGGAGTGTTTGTTTAAGCTTATATAAGGCTTATTGCTTATATGTGTTCGACTTATATAACATAAGTCATAATTTTGTGGCTTATATAAGCCCATAAGTATCAAAATAAGCCACAAAGTTGTGACTTATGTTATATAAGCCGAACACATATAAGCTAATAAGCCATATATAAGCTTTAACAAACACCGCCTATGTTTTCTAAGAAGAGTTTATGGGTTGATGTGGCCCAATCGATCGCCAAGCATTTTGCATCAAATGGATCGTGCAGCCGATCGACACACTACACACATAGAAACAAAACTCACTTTTAATTAAAGGTCGTCTTTATTGGAGCACCCAATCGCCTGAAGGTCGCTGGAGAGAGAAAGCTGACGTGGCAAAGAAAATTAGAAGGATTGGGGCTCCTTACTGGGGGCAGCCTAACTTTTACCAAACAAATGTTTAGAAAGTCAAAAACAATTTCCTATCAAAATTTTTAGCCTTGGAAAAACATTCGCGAAATGCTAGCTATGTTATCCCGTATAACCCCTAAAAAAGATTTGAATGGATAAAAACACAGTCAACAAAAAACAACCTTGTGATAAAAATCAAAAATTTACCAAGACAAAATTACCTAATTAACCCACAAGCGAATATACCCATAATTTAGTTCCAAATCCATAATTCACCAATAATTATTTACTTAATCCAAAAGGCTATTTTAGTAATTTCAAATCCCACCAAAATCCCTTTAAATAAATTTCACAATTTCATTATGCTTTTCTCTTCTTCATCCTCTGCGGGTTGTTTTTTTCTTCATTTTCATTCAATATTTTCATCCCCGTTGGATCGCTCTTTAATTTCCATTTTTTCATAATTTCTTATTTCTTTGATTTAAGGAAATTGGTTTCTGGGTTCTGTTTGGTTTTTGATTTTATGAATTGGGTATTTCTCAATTTTGGGTTTTCATGTGTTAATAATCCCAATTTGTGAAAAAGATAGGATTTTTATAAATTTTTGGAATTGGGTATTTTGTTATATGCATAAAAATATAATCTTTTTGGGGTTAAGGTGATGGATTGCAGAGTTTATGCAGCAAGTGGGGACCCATGGTTGCAGACTAGTATAGGTGGGAGTGGGTCAGGGGGTGGTGGTGGAGGAGGGGGGATGTTGGGTGGTGCATTTAGTCATGAAAGTGAACATGATTTAGCAGCCATGGTTAGTGATTTCTTGGAGAATGGTAGTAGTTGTGGTGCTGATTCAAGGTGTAGCAGTGATAGTGATTCTGGTTTCTGTGAACTTGCTAACCTTGCCGACAAGATTTCGGTAATAATTCGGCTTTTTTTTATTTGTCAATTATTGCTTTTAAAGTTTTTGTGTTTTTTCATAATGTTCTCTAGGCCCCATATTTTTCTGTAAACAATTGTTAATTTTGTAGAATGATCCTTGTAATGCACTCAGAAATAGCATTTTTCCTTATGATCAGTTATTGTACGCCGTGATGTTTTTTTGCCGAACTTTGTGTAACGATGTGGACTTGTTGAAATTAGATGATTATTTAATGTTTAGGTACATTAGGTGGATTGTGACAATTTTCTAATTTTCAATTAGAACATGCCATTAATATTATTGCCTGTTTATAAATTTCGCTATGTTTAGGTAGTAGCTAGATTATGTGGAAAATGGCAATCTTGTTATGTATATAATCTGAGCATGCCATTAGAATTTGGCCTAATAATAAGATGGTAGGTTGAGTTGTCCACATTTCAAAATTTTCGGCGTGCTTTGTTACTTTGAGAGCCATTACGTATAGTTAAGGTAATTACTAATATTCTTGGGTTTTATTCCTTATAAACTATAGATTTCAAGTCTAATGATTACTCTGCAAGAATCCATGAATTTTTCTGCAGTAAAGATAGCCATGTTATCATTGGACCAAAATATCACATAGATTAGTTGTTTGCACAATTCGGGATATATAATGCATTCATTGGATTTCGGTGACCATAGGTTGAATATCGTAGACAAGTAAAGACAACCACCAATTAATGATGACAACTATGAGTCTATGATTAGCGGATACTGTTTCTTCCCATGGTATCGGTAAACTGTATCCAATGTTACATCCCTTTCCAGTAATAGAGTTTTATGCAAGATTTTATATTTTGGCAAAGTTTTAAACAAAGATTGCTTGTTTACTCAGAAATAAGCACTGCCAATTATTGATGACTTCTATTTTGGTCCACAAGATTCCTGTATTTGCTCTGCATCGATTTGGATTATAATTAAGATGTATAATTTGTCTTATGGGGATGAATCTCCGAAAATTAATAATTTTTAAAACATGGGAACTAAATTTTTACTATTTTTCTCCATTGCTTGAATCAGAATCTTGATTTAGATTTAAAAGTCTAAGGGGCATCTTTATCACTGAAGCAATCTTTTGCCTCCAAGATACTCCATATTATTTAGAACATATCATACTCTGTTTTAGGTCAGCTCACTAGATATCGCACAAAATTTCCTTTTCGGATTGTCTTTCCAATACCACATGCTACAAGATCTTGGGCTTAATCTGAAAGACTCGACTTAATTGCAAACAACTTTATTGTTAACACTGAAAGCTTGTGAATAATTATTAATCCGTGTTTATGTAGTACGATAAGGTTTTGCTGGACCAACATGGGATTGACATGCTGTCAGTCGTTAACTCTCTCATTGTATCCATCAATTCCAAGGATCTTGACTTCATAAGATGTGATTCGTGCAATGCTAGTTGCATAAGGTTCTCTCTGGTCAAACGTCTAAGGCTTGCAGGTTATGATGCTGCTGTATGCATATCAAAGTGGCAGGGCAGTGGAAAAGTTCCCGGAGGTAATCTTCAAACTAATATACCTTTTTAAGTGCGTGTTCCTTTTCGGATGGTGTTGTTGACATTAGGAATATTGAATATAAATACAGGTGATCATGAATACATTGACATAATAAACTACAACGGTTCAGCAAGTGGTGACCGTTTAATCATTGACATTGACTTTCGAAGTCACTTTGAGATAGCTAGAGCCGTACCTTCCTACAATAGGATACTAAACTCACTTCCCGTTGTGTATGTGGGATCATTGTCAAAATTAAAACAGTTTCTTCAAGTGATGGTTGAGGCTGCAAAATCATCCCTTAAACAAAACTCAATGCCACTTCCACCATGGAGGTCACTTGCTTATCTGCAATCCAAATGGCACTCTCCTTATCAAAGACTCGTCCGCCCTGATTTACAAACCATTTCTGGAGCCTTAAGTTTTGAACACAAACGCTGTGTTGGGCACTTGAATCGGCTCAAATCATTGATCCAGTTCGAGATGGAAACAGATAGGAACCATTTGAAGAAGGTCACGAGTCGTGTTAAGGTTGATAGATGGAGGCTAAGAACACCCTGAGATGTAAAGAATTTGCCACGGTTAAATAATACGATAATAAGTTAACCCTGTCAAGACGGATGCTTTCTTTTTTCTGGCCATCAGAGATCCTGATGGGGTGGCGGTATATTTTTTTTTTAGTTATACACCAAAAGAAATCTGGTGACTTTATTTTCATTCTTTATAGGTTTTTGTGGGTTTATTTTTTCATCTTTTGATGATAATCTGGTCCTCAGTGTTTTGTTATGTGGATCTGAAAAAAGTTTTGATTTTGATTTTTTTTTTTATTATTTTGTTGAGATGTTATAAGAGGTTGCCTGGACAATGTTATATTTATTTTATTTTTTGTAATTTACAGGTAGTAAAGTTTATTCCATGGATATAATAAGACTTTGAATATATTTCTTTGTTGGTTTTTGATTCTGCAATTTTTGTATGGTTGTAGTTTTTATGGATTCTTGAGATCAATAGCAGCTGTGTATTTGTTGACGACTTATGTCATTATTAGACGGTTGTTGATTCCATATCATTTTGATTTTCGAATAATTTACTGCCACTCGTGTATCAACCGAGTGATCATCTAAAGACCGTTGGAAATTCTTATACAGCTATTGTTTACTCGTTTGGTGGCCTTTCTGCTATGATTTTTGCGACAATGATGATTAAGGGGCGATGGGGTCAATATGCTTCTTTTTGTTATTCGCTCTTTTTTGAGGACCATTGAGTAGAATTTCCTACCGAAATCATTATACCTTTCTTTATAAAATTGTTGTGGCATCTTCCAGAAAGAGAAAACCTTGTTAGAAACTTCCCAGGATGTTACCTTGAACATCAAAGGCTACAACGGTCAAGTTACTCGTGGAGATGAAGGTTGTGCTCGTATGTAAAGTGACAGATTTAGCAAGCTGATTAAAAGTACTCGGTGCTGTAAGCACAATAGTCTTTCGCACCCTTCCTTCATCGATGCACCATAGCCTTTCGGCCTAAGCACCCAAACCATATAGTAGTGATGTATATATACATTCATGCCGTCACCCCTTGTCTAAATCAATCCTTTGATCTTTCTCTATCTCCATCATGAACCACAACTTTATCAAGATAGTGCTAGTTGTCGTTGTATGTCATGATTGGATGGATGTCGATTATATTTGACTTATCAATTGGGCTGGCACCCTTATCATCCGTTCCACTTGTTAACTTATACAAGCTTTTTGAACGATCTAAGATTCTAAGATAGGGTCACCTTATTGATGATCAACACCTAGACAACAGAACTAAACACTTGTCTTTAAAGATCTCTTTCATTGCCTTTGGGGTCTTTATATATCCAAATTACAATTAGAAGTTCTTAGACCAAAGGACCGGACCAGACCAACCTGGACTGGCCCGTGGTTTTGGTCGAATTCGATTTTGGACCCTAATCAGAACTAAACACTTGTCTTTGGGATCTAAATTTATTGGTCATCCATTAGTACTTGTTTAACTAGTTTTGGTAGCATGTTTTCTGAATCAAGATATACGATATTTATTTCAAAATAATCTTTGCTTTTGCAAGGCCATACTTCACACACCAGGTGTTGTTTCCCTATTTGTTAGTCGACACACTTTCTGGTGTTAACATAAAATCCTAGATTTACCCTATATAAAAAACATATTAAAGTAGTATAACCCATCTACTATTTTCAAAACCAAATCTAACCGTTAGACCTACACCATTTGTCCTAGATCGAGAACTCGAGCTACAAAAAAAAAAAAGAAGCAAACTTCAATTCATTAAACCCTCACCAAACCCACACTCAAACCAAAACACCAAAATGAAACCACAAATCCTCGCACACATCTTCCTACTTATCCTCCTACCCGCAGTTTACGCCATTGGCGTAAACTACGGCACACTGGGAGACAACCTCCCACCACCCTCCCAAGTCGCACACTTCCTCAAAACACAAACAAACATCGACAGAGTCAAAATCTTCGATGTCAACACAACCATCATAAAAGCATTCGCAAACACAAACATTCTAGTATCAGTAACTGTCCCTAATGGTGACATCCCATCCTTAACCGACCCACGTAACGCACGACGTTGGATAGACACCAACATTAAACCATACTACCCTGCCACAAAGATCCACTACATTTGTGTCGGGACAGAAGTACTTCACTGGGGCCCACAGGATCTTATAGACAACCTAGTACCAGCTATGAAAGTGCTGCATGCTGGTTTAGTTAAGGAGGGTTTTGATGAGATTAAGATATCTAGTCCACATTCTTTGGGGATATTGATGAGTTCGGATCCTCCGAGTGGGGCGAGTTTTCGACCCGGGTGGGATGTGGGTAGTTTGGGTCCGATGTTGCAGTTTTTGAAAGAGACTAAAAGTGGATTTATGGTTAATCCTTATACTTATTTTGGCTGGTCTCCTGCTAATAGTAACTTTTGTTTGTTTAAGCCTAATGATGGTTTGTTTGATAAAGCTACTGGAATAACGTAAGTGTTTTTTTTATTATTCTTGTTTTTATTAGCAGAAATGAATGTCTATATGTGTTTGGGTTCAAACTTCAAACCTCGTTAGCTGTGTACATTTGGGGTGGTCAGAAAGGGTCGGAAATGGTCCCGAGATTAACCCGGTGAGACGAAAAACCACATCCGTTAATGTCTAGATGCTCTTATTATTACTTTTTGACAATACGAATAAACCTTTTTGACAAATGTTTGGTGATGTTTGAATAAACAACTTTTGATGAAAAGTGTTTATCTATTTGGGGTGTTTGGAACAATTTTAGAAACTTTATTGGTTTATTGCTTATTTTCATACATGGTAATCTTAGAGAAAATGTGTATTTTAGAGCTTAATTTGGTTTGTTATTAAGAACAAAGATTTTGAGCTTTTTGAAACAGTGTAAGCTGTTTCATATAAGCTAATGCGACCACCTCCCTAAAAATTTTTAGTTGTGTCCGAATGATACCCATGTTGTGTGAGAAGCTCGTCAATCAAATTGTTATGAGTTCAAGTACTACTTAGGATGAGATAGATTTGTGGTGTAAATATAGTGAGATAGTTAAAAACGGTCGTTCTAAAAAAAATTATGAACGAGTTTTAGTTGCTTAATCCGGTTATCTTCGCTATAAACATATTTCGTTAAAAGTTTTGCAAGTGCAAAATATTCTCAAATTTTATGTATCAATGTATAAACAAACAGGATACTTCTTTAAGCAGCGTTTGATTAGTTTCGTTTTATCTATGGGTAAACTAGGTACACAAACCAGTTTGATCAATTAATGGACGCAGTACACGTCTCAATGAAGAAACTAGGCTACCCAGATGTGGAAATAGTAGTAGCCGAAACCGGGTGGCCATCAGGAGGCGACCCGGCTAACGTGCACGCAAATCCTACAAACGCCGCACAGTATATCGGCGGATTGATGAAGAAAGTTAGTTCAGGTGACGGAACGCCCTTAATGCCTGGACGAAAGTTCGAAACATACATATTTGCTTTGTTTAATGAGAACCTAAAAGGTCCATCGTTGGATGAAAAGAATTTTGGCCTGTTTCAACCCAATTTTACTGAAGTGTATAACGTTGGAATAATGCACGCATCACAGGTAAAAAATTTTTTTGCCGACATTAAGTTTGACTAATGTTGTGTTTTCACATGTTGAATTTTGGAAAAGATAATATTAGATTTGTCATAGAGATTTTGCGTGACACGTTACCACAGTAATCGAAGGCACCGAAAGTAGATAACCATGTGCGCTTGTCCTAGATCTAAAAAAGTTATATTATATGTTTTTAGTAAAAAAAATACTGCAACAAGTAAAGAAGTAGTAAATGTACAAAATTATGTATTTTAAATTGGTTAAAAGTTTGGATACATATAAAATCAATGGCAAAGAGTATTTATTTCGAAATTGTATAGATCTTAAGTCTTTAGAAAAACTGAATCTGGTACAATAATTGTGGCTGTTTTTATTCATATAACGGGAAGATTTCAATTATTATTTTGATAAACGTGGCATTTATTTAATGTCACGTAATATATTCGTTTAAAAATTGTAATGTTACGTATGAGTTTTTTTTTGTCGTTAAGATTTGTAGAATTATATTAGGAATTAGGAAAAGGACCTAAACCAACTTTTCATGTTTGCATCCAGGCTCCTTCCCCGTCGCCATCGGGTTCTATTGCCGATACACCAACATCCTCAGCGGATGCACCATCATCCTCTCCCGGTCCATTTGACGACGCGCCTTTCTTTAACAAGACTACACCCTTTACGAGCTCGCCGGGCGAAGCTCCACCAGGTTCTTCAACCACCACTGCTCCCAATGCCAATGCAAACGTTCGTGAATCATCTATAGGTACTACAAGCATGAACGTGTTTTTCGCTGCTAGGTCTGCAGTAGTAATCATCTTAGCTATTTATCTGTTGGTGTAGATGGATCATTTGTATTCGATAACATTATTTTGGGATGTTACAGTACTAGAAAACATTAGAGATGTAGCCATAAATTCTTTTTGAGACGTGTTATACTACATTTGGTGTGGTATTTATACATCAATGTAGACATTAATATTGAGAATCAGCATTGGCTTGATCTTCAAGTCACAATTTTCAGTTCCCCTCTTATGCAGTGTTTGTTTCTCTTGTAACTTGTAAGAATCATATGGCTTAAAATAGTTAAGATGTCGATAATAATAATAATTGCAAGAAAAAACTAAATAAATCTGGTTCAATTTTGTGGGGTGTGTGTGTGTGACAAACTTTGAAAAAACTAAATAAATACAATGTTTTAGTTGGGAATTGGGCTTGCTTTGATCCCAAATGGGCCTAGTTGGATGAGCTTAAACTTTGAAGTCTCAACTAGTTTAGTAGGCCTGTTATTGATAGTTTCTTGTGTTTAGCTTCTTGACCACTTATACTGTGTCAGAAATAATGGATCAGTCCATTTACATATTTTGTTCTTTTTGGAGTAATAACCGAATAAACTGAAAATTAAAATCGAACTGAACCGAAAACATTTGAACCGGATTTATAACCGAACCGAATTTGTCAAAACTAAACTTAAACGAACCAAAAATTCGGTTTTCGGTTTGAAGATTTTGGCTATCGAAAACCAAATTTACATAAATATATATAATTTTATATATTTATATATTAAAAAAGACCATTAAAATTTTATCTTAATACAAAACACTTTTTATGCTTTGACATAATTTTTGTTTGCAAAAACTCTATATGATTGAATTAAAATAATGTATATAATGGTGTAATTTCTGGTTATCCGGGTCAATCCGAAAACCGAACCAGTTTAAAATTTGATTTTTTGTTCGATTCGGTTGAATTCTAGTTTAGTTCGGATCGGTTTTCGGTTTGACCCATAAAAATTTCTAACCGAATAAACCGAACAACCTGATAACCAAACCGATGAACACCCCTAGAATTATCTATCAAAATAGTTGCAATGTCATTGTACTAAGCTACTAATATAGGTCACACTAACTCACCTTTCACATTTGCATCACCTCAGCGCCACCTCAGTATTCGCTTTCCTTCACTCCCTTTCATATTTCACTCACAATAATCACCACTTTTTCAGCTTTCATTAAAATATTCACTTTATATAAGCATACATCATTCACTCACAAATCAAATAATAAATAATAAAAACACATCAAGAGCCCACTTTTGCTCATAACCGAATAGCAACCTGCTCACCGTTCGTCCTCTTTTTTGGCTTGGTCTCACGTGTGAGCCACCCCCATGCAATGGGTTGGCGCGTGACTAGATGGTGTCACGGCTGCTCATGTTGCACTATTGTGGGTAGTCTTATTGTGTGCATTTGTGTTTAAAGGATTCTATGTTGTGTGGAGAGATAGTTGATTCAGACAGTGATGAGAAGGAGGTGATTTCGGACGATAATCCTATGGCTAAATTCCTCTCATCTACAGGTGGTGGTCACGAGCTTGAGGAGGATTACAATGACTATGCAAATGGCTAGGAAATAATTTTGTTTTCTTAAGAGTCAAATGTTATCTTGTGAGTAGTGGTTTATTTTCTTGTTTAGAGAATAAGAAGTGTCTTGTCATGTAAGCTTTTTCGCCTATGTAACGGGTTAGGATATTGGATTTCAACCATATCCTTTGTACTTAAATGATTTTTGAAATAATATATTTACCGGATCTTTGATCTTTTACCCAAAAAAGGATTCTATGTTGTCTAAAAGGTTCAGACCATCTCTGATCGACATCTAAAACTCAGATATATATTACCAAGAATTATGGATGAAAGATCAAATCAATCTCTTTTCTTCATAGGTAACAGGATTCTTTCACTAAAACTTATTTTGCTGGGTTGTATATATGCCCAAACAAGTAAATTTAATAATACGTAAAGGTTGGTCTAGTCTCACTTTCAACTGTGACAAAGGAAAAGCAAACTCTTTGTAAAGACATAATTTGTAGGGCCAAACAAATGGGGTGGACCTTTAAGTCATTAAATAGCTGGTCTACTTAAGAACATGGAGGGTTTCTTTTCTTCTTGTGAAATGATTAAAAGCTCAAGGTACATTTTTAAAGGAAGCAACTTTATTCACAAGACTAATGCTTTCCATCATTTTCGGTGTGCCAAATGCCAACCTTAATCTTTATGTGTAACGTTTGTCTAGTACTAATGGCTTCCATAATTTGGATAAAGTGTTAGCTAGAAGCTGTCGAACTAAATACTACTTGACAACCTGTTAGACATGGTGTAATAGGGTACCCAAGGATGCGTTTTTGGTGATGTTAGACGCGTCGACCTTAAAACGGTCACATGTACACCCACGCGTCTATGGCAAGAAAAAACGAGAATTTGGTATGTGCACCGATCAACTTGTGAGAGAGTTATGTGTGTATAATTTTAGTTTTATGTGGTATATTTGTGTTTATATGAGATATGTTTGAGTGGTGAAGTTGGTTGTGTCACTGCACCTTAGTTGGTCGTGGTGATTTTGGTCACTAATACACCCAATCTTAGTTTCTTTTATGGTAGTGATTGGCACACTTCAAAATTTTATTGAGATACTCCATTGTATGCAGTAGTCAGTTGTACTCAAGTATAATTATGAGAAGTTGGTATGTGGACCGATCGACTTATGAGATAGTTGTGTGTGATTTTAGTTTTCGTGAGGTATATTTATGTTTATGTGGGATATGTTTAAGCGGTGAAGTTAGTTGTCTTATTACACATGAATTGGCCGTTATGATGTTGGTCACCACTACACATAATCTTAGTTTTTATTAGAGTTCCGACCTTGTGGAGCCTAAACATGTAATTCTAACATTTCTGGTTTTCATGAATGAATGAATTGATATGGTATTTTTAGCACACAAAAATTACTACTAGTATAAGTTTTGTGAATTTGAATATTTATACTGTCGGTAGTTTATTTGTTGTCTCATATGGTACACAACAAGTTATTTAAAACTGAATTCTACAAACACTTATCTGAATTTGGTGAAACATTCGAAACTCACTGTAGTTCAATAAAGTATAGTCTTGGATGGCAACGGAGGCGGAGACAGGAAAAGAGCAGGGTATCTCTTAGCAAAAAAATTATAATGTAAATTTTATAAATTATTTGGCTATTTTTATAATCTGCCCTTATAAAAAAGCGATTTATAATGTAATTTCTAAAAATTATCAAAGTTTGTACTCTCGATTATAACTTTCTAACTTCGTCTGTCAATGTCATCAATCGTCAATGACTATTACACTACATATTCCAAAAAGGCAAAAACTATGCATGTTACTCTATTCTATTTTATCACAACTTATTATTATTTTCTTTCATTCGATATTTTCCAATTTTTGTTACTCTATTTTGTCTTTTAAGTGCTAAAAGCATTCGGTTTAAATCGTTCTTCTAAATGTCATTGTCTCTTTGATACCAAAGCATTATCAAACTTTTGATTGAACTTTTTTAATGCTCATCAACCAACCACCTTGACTTGGTTTTAAATGTATTGGTCAAAAAGAGATCACAGACCTGAAACATTCATGCATATAGATAAAATTGAATGTGTGTCAACTGTCAAGCAACATAAATATTCGAGCTACTATGGAGGAAAACAATAAACTTTTTGTCTTTATGAATAAGTGTGGAAACCCGCGTGATGCAGCGGAATTGTTTTTATAGACGTGAATTTGGATAGGGACTATTTTTGCCAAATTGCTATAAAGGACTTACTTTGCAGCGACACTTAAACCTTAGGGACTATTTTTGCCAACTTGGACTTACTTTGCAACGACACTTAAACCTCAGGGACTATTTTTGCCAACTTGCGAAAGTTGGCAATTAATGTTGAGACACGTGGCATTTGAAGAGATCATGTCTTGCCTAATAGTATATATGATAATTAGTTAATGAAATGTAGATACGGAAATAATTTTGATAACCAAGTGAGATAAACCATTAACCATATTGTACGAAAGTATCAGCAACACAAGATGAATAATAAAACCTTTATTCAAACCTAAGCCTCAATAGTCGGTTTAGATTAAATCAACAATAGTATCCAAAGTTTACAAGGTTAGATTAATGTCAATGAGACAATAATCATACAAATACAAAGAGAAGACAAGATCAATGTAATGATCAGAAAGAAGAGAATGTGAGACAATGACTGCACATTCAGTTGTGTCTAACCTTAGATTAATGGACTTATTAAATAGGTGATAAAGATACACAGAGACCCCTCTAACGGCTATAAATGACTCATCAGCAGAAATGAGAAAGCCTTCAGCAGAAATGAACATCTTGGAACTTTAAACCATTTATGCTTTGACCATGATCAACCCCTGTAATAAGCCTGCACTGAACATAACTTGAAAGCCATTAGCAAGTGATAGAATGACATGTTTGCTACAGATTAATACCCCAAAATTTAACATTCCCCCTTAATCTGATGAGCAAACATATCAAACAATATCAATTTTTCACACAAGAATTTATGCTGATAAACAGGGAGGTTTTTAGTAGAATGTCAGCAGTTTGGTTTGAAGAGCCAATCTTTTTTGCATTTATAACACCTCTTGCAATTTTTTCCCTGATGAAGTGAACATCAATTTCAAAGTGTTTTGATCTTTCATGGAAAACAGGATTGACAGCAAGTTGCAAAGCTGATTTATTATCACAAAAAAGATTAACAGGGAGATTGATATCAACTTTTAAATCTTTTAAGATTTTTTGAATCCAAATAATTTTACAGGCAGCAGTAGACATAGATCTATACTCTGCTTCTGTGAAAGATTTTGAAAGAGTGTTTTGTTTTTTACTTTTCCATGAGATCAAACAATCATTAAAGAAGACACAATAACCTGTGACAGATTTCCAGGTTTTCTTGCATTTAGCTAAGTCAGCATCACTATATCCTTCAAGATGGTTTTCAGAGTTGCTGAAATTGTACCTTAGACCTTTTCCTGGAGCTCCTTTTAGATATCTCAGAACATTGAGGGCACATTCTAGATGAGATTTCAAGGGAGAATGCATATATTGTGCCAGACAATGAACTGAGTATGAGATGTCAGGTCTTGTATGGGTGAGATAGATAAGTTTCCCAAGTAACTTCTGATAACCAGTGATGTTGATAAGTAAGGGATCATCAGCAGTGGGAATGTATGGAAGAACATAGTTGGGTTCCATAGGAGTGGACACAGGTTTGCACCCAAGAAGGCCAAATTCTTTGAGGAGTTCAAGACAGTATTTTCTTTGGGTGAGACATATGTCATCCCCAGTTTTTAAAACTTCAATGCCAAGAAAATATTTTAAGTTTCCCAAGTCTTTGATATGAAATTTTGATTTTAGAAACTCTTTGAATAGGTTAATCTCATCAATGCAGTTTCCAGTAAGAACAATGTCATCCACATAAACAAGCAGAGCAATAAACTTGTTATTCTCTGTTTTGGTGAACAAAGAATGATCATTGACAGATTGAACAAAGTTGTTTTCTTTTAAAACACTAACAAGTTTTTCATTCCATTTCCTGGGGGCTTGTTTAAGGCCATATAGAGACTTGACAAGTTTGCAAACTTTATTCTTATTGTTCTCATTACAGAACCCCTTAGGGATGGTCATATAGACATCCTCATCAAGGTCTCCATACAAGAAAGCATTGTTAACATAAAGTTGGAAAAGAGGCCATTTGTTTTTCACAGCTAAGGCAATAAGACATCTAACAGTAGACATTTTCACGACAGGGGAAAAAGTTTCATCATAGTTTATTCCTTCCCTTTGGTTGTAACCTTTAGCAACTAATCTAGCCTTGTATCTATCAACTTCACCATTAGCTTTATATTTGATTTTGAAGATCCATTTGTAACCAATGGGAGTTCTATTAGGTGGGAGATCAATTATATCCCAAGCATGATTTTCATTGAAGGCCTCAATTTCAGAGTTCATAGCATCAACCCAATTACTATCAAGGATAGCTTCTTCATAACAGGTAGGTTCAATACTTTTATTAAGACTAGAAGCAAAACAGTAGTTATCTTTGTTAAGGTTAGAGTAATTAACAACCTTTTCAACACCATATTTGACTTTCCCTTCTATAATAAAGTCATTAAGATTACTGGGCAACTTGGAAACTCTGGTTGACCTTCTAGCAGTAGTGGCTGGCAAGCCTCCTTCTTGTTCAGAGTTCTGATTTGAATCAGAAGATGTATCAGCAGAATCAGAAGATGCATCAGCAGGATGTGATTCATGTGATGTGGTGCCCTCAGGGTGTGTATTATCATCTATAGATGTTGCAACAGGTTCATCATCCCTAGTAGGATGACTCAATACTGTGCCATCATCATAGGATGTCACTCTCCCTTCATCATTGGGACTTATTTGTGAGTCAAAGAATTTTTGTGATTTAAATCTTTAGGCACATAAGTTTCAACAAAAGGTTTTGACAAAGTATTTTTCATTTTGAAGGGAAAAACAGTTTCATAAAATTTGACATCTCTGGAATAAAAGATATTTTTTGTTTCTAAACTTAAAAGTTTATAACCTTTTTTCTCATTTGAATAACCAATAAAGACACTTTTCTCAGACCTACTACCAAATTTATCAGAGATATTGAGAATGGTGGCATAACATAAGCTGCCAAAGACTCTAAGGAGAGAGAGTGAAGGGTCATGCCCATACACAAGGGAGAAGGGGGATTTGCCAGACAGAACTGAAGAGGGTAACCTGTTTATGACATAGGCAGCAGTTAGAACACATTCAGGCCAACGATATAGAGGTAATTCCCTTGAAACATAAGGGATCTAGCACATTAAGGATATGCCTATGTTTCCTTTCATGGTAATACCATTTTGTTGTGGTGTATAAACACAAGAGGTTTGATGTAAAATTCCTTTTTCATGAAAGAAGTGTTGAAGTTTATTATTGACAAATTCTGTCCCATTATCACTTCTGAAAATCTTAACATTGTGTTCAAATTGATTTGATAGCATATGAGTAAAGTTAACAATGGAAACATAAACATCATCCTTCCCCTTAAGCATATAAACCCACACTGCCCTAGAATAGTCATCAACTATGGTTAAAAAATATTTGTAACCATCTTTGCTAGTGACTTTATATGGTCCCCATACATCTAGATGAACAAGTTGACCAATTTTAGTTGATTTATGTTCACTTAGAGGGAATGGTTCCCTGGTTTTTTTAGCTTTGTTGCAAGTATCACAAAGATGATCAGATTCAGATGAACTATCAAGTTTAAGAGTGGATTTAAGTATATGTAGGACTTGGTCAGAGGGATGACCAAGTCTTTGATGCCAGAGATCTCTAGAAACATGACAAACAGAAATGCAGTTATTAGAAGTAATCTTACATGTAGAATCAATATCAAACATATATAACCCATTGCATTATTTACCAATCCACACAATCCTTTTTTGATGTAAATCCTGTATATAGCAATTAGATTCATTAAACCCAACAAACATCTTATTGTCTCTGGCAATCTTATGAACAGACAGCAGACTGACATTGTACTCAGGAACAACCAGAACATCAAAGAGAGTTAGGTCATTATTGACCTTTAAATCACCAATTTTAGTAATTAGGGCCTGAGTACCATTGGGATGTCCAATAGTTAGACCAAGATTAGAAATGTCAACAACATTAATTAGAAATTTGGCAGAAACAGTCATGTGCTGATTTGCACAGAGTCAACAATCCAATCAAGACTGATGTTTTCAGATAAGGTTTTTGTGTTGTTGAAAAATTTGTTGAAGTTTATGTTAAACTTGACACTGCCATTAAAGAAAGTTCCTGAAAAAATTTTACCTGCCATGTTGGCATTAGCAGAAGACACATTGTTGTCATTAAGAAGACTCATAAGTCTGGAGAGCTGTTCATTAGACAAAGAGACAGGGGAGTTGCTAGCTCTATTATCAGTGATATGATTAGCATCAGTGGAAACATTGTTACTGCTGACAGGTTTAGCATTAAAATTCCTTTTGACATATCCAGCAGGATAGCCAACAAGATCATAACATCTATCAACAGTGTGACCAGGTTTTTTGCAGTTAGTACATTTGAGATTCATGTTTGGTCCTCTGTTGTTTGAGCTATTACCAGCATTAAAACCAGAACTTTTAAAGTTGTTGTTGTTAAATCCTTTTTTGTTATCAAAAAATTTTTCACCATCAGAAGTTTTTGCAGCAAAAGCCGTAGCATTGGGTTTAGCAGAGCTATTCCCAGATGAAACATTTCTGTGAGATTCTTCTCCAGAGACAACAGAGAAGGCAGTTTTGACATTAGGCAAAGGATCTCTGGTTAAAATATTGCTTCGGATGGGAACATAGGAGTCATCAAGACCCATAAGAAATTGCATTAACTTGATTAGCTGATTGTGTTTTTCAAAATGTTTTGCAGCCTCACAAGTGCAGGGAGGCAAGCTAATCATACAATCAAATTGTTTCCATAAAGAGTTAAGGTTGTTATAATAATCAGCAAGAGAGGACCCACTTTGACTAAGAGAGTTTATATTTTTATGCAAATTATAAATAGCTGAACCATCAGCCTTATCATAAGTATCTTTAAGATCATTCCACATTTCATAAGCAGTTTTAGCATAGATAGCACCAGCAAATAGATCAGGGCTGAGAGAGTTAATAATCCAAGTAACCACAACAGAGTTACAAGTATCCCATTGATTAGCAAGACTAGGGTTCGAATCATCTCTTATGCAAGTACCATAAATAAACCCTAACTTATTATGATTCCTTAAGGCAAAGGTCATGGCCATATTCCATATTTTATAATTTTCAGTTCCAGTGAGTTTGATAGAAATAATGGGAGTACCATTGGTGTTATTAGGGTGTAAATACAAAGCATCACCAAAGGATAAGCTTTTCTCAGTGGAAGAACCACCACCACCAGTATTATCATCACCAACAGCCATAATGCAAACAATAAGACAGACAGATAACACAGACAGAGAAAAAACAACTAGAGCAGATAGACAAATAAAGAAATAAATAAGACTTTGTAATTAAGAAACAACAAGCACCAAGTCTGTGGACTGGGGTAAACCAGAGCAGGTATTCATTCCACTCAAAGGTGGCAGATCAAGATGTTAGTCTACCCGTTTGCACCCACAAAGACTTAAGTACTGTATGTTTGAAGAAGAGATTAGACTTAGACTTACAGAGCAATATGCAACGGAAAGAACAAATCACAATCACCCTAGATTCACTAAGTATAGGGCTAATTGTGAATAGAAAATAACCAGTGATTATGCCAATAGCAATAACCCCAAACCACCAATTTGTTGCTGAAGAGATGTCCCCAAGTTTCTACGAAGAAACCCTTGGATGGTGAATCAATACTGATTATGAGCCTGAAGCTCTGATACCATGTACGAAAGTATCAGCAACACAAGATGAATAATAGAACCTTTATTCGAACCTAAGCCTCAATAGTCGACTTAGATTAAATCAACAATAGTATCCAAAGTGTTACAAGGTTAGATTAATGTCAATGAGACAATAATCATACAAATACAAAGAGAAGACAAGATCAATGTAATGATCAGAAAGAAGAGAATGTGAGACAATGACTGCACACTCAGTTGTGTCTAACCCTAGATTAAGGGACTTATTAAATAGGTGATAAAGATACACAGAGACCCCTCTAACGGCTATAAATGACTCATCAGCAGAAATGAGAAAGCCTTCAGCAGAAATGAACATCTTGGAACTTTAAACCATTTATGCTTTGACCATGATCAACCCTTGTAATAAGCCTGAACTGAACATAACTTGAAAGCCATTAGCAATTGATAGAATGACATGTTTGCTACAGATTAATACCCCAAAATTTAACACATATATTGGTTTTGTAGGTTGTACGTAACAAAAAAGAATGTAATTTGTTATTCTATTGGTTTGAGCATTTGCAATGGTCTTTTAAACTCGAGGTGGAAGAGAATCAGGGTCGTGTGGTTCATAGTCACCACTTCATCTCGTAGTGAAGTCGAGTAAATTAGTAGGATCGTGAGAGGGAGCCCGATCATGGTAGTGGTTTTTTGTGTGTTATGTTTTCTTAAGAAATGATATTATGACAAGTTGAAAAACCGATAGTTTAGATGAACGGAGATAATAAGTGAAATACACATGTCAGATTTTATATGTTATTAGTATAAATAGGCATAAGATGTAAGAGGATATAGTAATGTTTTTTTCTTATGCTAATAGAAAGTGAGAAGCAATGGCTATTCACCATTGCTAGGTAAAAATGATAAAGAAAAAAAATGTTAATATGACGTTGAGGCAATACCGATAGTCAACAGGGTTAGTTCCAACCATACAAACTGTCACAAGGCTAAACTTTAAAGGGTCGGCATCTGCTTGGAAGCGTGTTGAATGCGAAGGTTCCTGTTTTATCTCGTTGATCTTGTTGGAGTACCTAACGGTAATATGTAGTATGTGCTACGCGTAAAGGACTCGATATGGCACCAAACAGATATGAAGTTGGGGTAACTCCCCTGATAAGTCCAAGGCAAAACGAAATTACTGAACCTCT
Organism: Chrysanthemum seticuspe; assembly: GCA_019973895.1. Classification (NCBI taxonomy): domain Eukaryota; kingdom Viridiplantae; phylum Streptophyta; class Magnoliopsida; order Asterales; family Asteraceae; genus Chrysanthemum; species Chrysanthemum seticuspe. The sequence goes on along the minus strand of BPTQ01000002.1, from coordinate 247,235,638 downwards.
ATTATACGATGATGGATTACTAGTCCTTACCAGGTTAAGGACGCCACGCGAGGTCGAAAGAATGACTCTGTAACAAGTGGTATTAGAGCCAAGTCGCACCAAGACGTGCCAAAGCAGAATCACTCATATCGCCCTCCCAAAGTTCTTAAAAGTGTTAGGTTGCGCAAAGGTGGATGGAGACGTCTCTCAGGATGTTGGTGAGGATAACATGATGTCGTGTTGAGTACATAATGTCACAGTCAATGGAAGGCATATAGAGTAATGGACAAATCCGAATAAGGATGCAAAGCGGGAGGTTGTAAGGAACTAAAATTGTATTTGTTAAAAAAATATTTGTTTAACGGGCCTTTCAGATAATTAGGATTCAAAAGTATATAAACTATCTAATTTTATTGGGCTAAGAACAATTAAGAACTAACATAAAATTAGGGTTGTATATAAATTATTTTTTATATAAAAATATTCATTAACTATCTCAGATTCTTAGCCTGAATGTAAGTCATCAACGCCACTTTCGTTATGTATCTTTCTTATAACCATGACCATTTTACAAGGCAAGTACTATATTGACGACACTTTTGTTATTTTCTCAGATTTTATGTGTGTGTTTTCTAACTGTCTGCTTTTCCATTTTGAAGTACGAAGCCTTGCAAATGCATTTAATCACTTTCTAAAGAAATTGTCGAGAAAAATAATTTATTGCATTTTTGAATCACGTTAATCATAAAATCAAGTCGCAAACACTACCCCAAACACCCTTTTTGTGTATCACAAGTTTGTACGATTTATAATAAAAAATGTACTATTGATATAAAAGGTTTTAAAGAAAGTGTATTTATTATAGGAGACAAGTTATACAAACCCCTCCCCTCCTTTTTTTTACAAAGGGCACCTTCTCTCCCTTTTTGCCATTTTTTTTTTTTTTTTTTTTTTTTTTGATAATTTTGTTTATATCATAAAATTATAAACCTGAAAGTATGAAACATAAAATATAAAGTTTAATAAGTCAATCGCTTAAAACTGTCAGAAATACAGAGCAGAAACTGACAAAAAACTGTGTTGTACTGAAAAACAAGAGAGACAAAAAGAATAAAAGTACAAAACCCTCTTATTTGACATCTTAGAGGAGGGGGGGGGGGGGGGGTATAGTATGACCCTATGAGTGTGAAAATTTTGTAACACTCAAATTTGTGTTGTATATGTTTGTACTTTTTGTTTTATGACATGTATTTACTTAAAATTTAATGTGAAAAGAGTATGCAATCTCTATTATAAAATAGCATAGATTATTGATTTCTTTCATGCTATTATAAATTGTATGCACCAATAAACCTAAATAAGAAATTGGTTCTAACCTAGCATAGAAATTTTATATATTTTGTTACGTATTTTGGTTGATTCAAATTATACGAATTGTAACACGTACATGAGTATAACTAAAAGTTTTGCGTTCCTAAAATATTTTATAGAATGAAAACGACGCAATGTACGAGTAAATTAAACATTGTTACACATCAAATTGCAATAAAGTACAACAATTTTGCTTCCTATTAATGGTGAAGTTATCTTAAAGTAACCACAAGAGGGAACACTAGCATTCGGTCATTAAGGCTTTGATGCTCCACGAAGCTAGCATTCTCTTTTATGTTCAGTACAGTACTTCACTTTCACGTGCTATTATTATTTTGAGACCCACATAATGCTTTAAATTTTCGATCTACCATGAAAAATAATAATAATAAAAAAAAAAAAAAAAAAATTAATTGGAAGGCAAACAGTAAATAAATATATATGAAAAAAATGAACATACACTTACAAGCAAAATCATCTGGAACAAATGGCTCAAGACTCTCGTTCTCATAGTCTCATACGTCGATCCTATAAGACATAGGACAACATACCTATGAGTGCTTACAAAGGGAGCATAACACTAAGACTATTAGAAAATGATCCAAACGAAGCTAACAGACGACATCAAAACAAAAAAATTAAAAAACTTGAGAATTTGCATGCCAAACTTGGAATTATGCACCATTCGTTCCAAGAATATATAGCTCCGGCTGCTCTATTTGACACCCACAAACATGATATCAGTTGTAGTTCATCACAAATTCTTGAAAGGTTTGTGACTTTGTTCCCAAAAAGTCTTTTATTTCTTGCCATCCAAATCATATATAACATGGACCACACCGTAGCTTTCCAAACGGTTCTTTGCTTCTTATGAAAATTTGGTATCCCTTCAAGATTTATTATTTCTTCAACAGACCCGAAAGATACATTACTCATTCCCCACCACAATAGGTAGCCATTGAAACCCTAAACAAGTCAAGAAACAATGATTTAGAGATTCTTCCCCTCATTACAATGAGGATAACGAGTAAAATGAAGATCCATATTGATGTGATTAAGCCATTTGAGGACCGGTAATATCTTTTGTTTTAAATGCCAAATAAAGATAGATACTTTCCTCGGAATGATTTAGCACCACTTTGTTTCTTGGGTCACCATACTCGAGTTAAAGAGTGTTTTTTCATCGATCATATCCCTAGTTAACGGACGTTAGTACTTAACGATTATTTACTACCGATTGTTAAATGTTAACTTAAGGGACTAAAGATGGAATTAGAAGTCGAGAAGGTTCTAGAACTCCTTTGGGAGTCTATAACCGGTCGAATGGGTTGGGATAACCCAATCTTACACAAAATTGGACAATAAGTTTTGAGAACTATAAATACAAAGGCTTTGTGATTTATTTTTCTTAATCTTGGATCACCAAATAACCCTAACTTTTATTCTCTCTCTCTCTCTCTCTCTTGAGCTATATAACTGGTCGACTACTCTGTATAAGGGTATTCGATTTGCTTATAAGCTTAAACAAAGTGTTTGGTTTGTTTGTAATTCAAGAACCTAGCTTTTCTCATTGAAATGTTAGTAATACGTGTGTATAAGAACGAAGGACAAACACAATATTGTTTGTTATTGTTTTACTTGGTTGACTTGTGGTTAAGTTGAATTATATAAACCCTAAACTATTATGGTTTTGGTTCTTGATTAATTTATTCCTTGTTTCGCTAGGAATCGCAAAAGGTACGCATATTCTTTTATATTCGTTTAACTAACTACATGTATTTGATTCTTAATTCCGTTGCATGCTTTGATGATGTTTACTTGTATTATATAAGTGTTATGATTTACAAATTCCAACAGTGGCATCAGAGCCATTTTTGACTGAGAAGTGACCCTTTTCATCAAGAGACCAACGTCATGCATCTAGGTATAAAGAGTTAGGAACAAAACTTTTGATCATATATGTCAGTTCTTCAAGTTCGCCTAAACCTCTCCCTCTCACTTTCCTCTCCAACCCCCACTCCCACTTCCAACCACCATCTAAACCCCATGACCCTCTCCTACTCACCGAGACCTGTTTGTTAGATTCTAGAGTAAATAATCTAGGAAATCTATCGTTGAACTTAAAATCACCTAGTCATTTATGAAGCTAAAATAGAGTATTGCATCCATTACTAACATTCTTGCCAAAAGATCCTTTAAAAAGAACCTATGTTTCCTCAATATCATTCCCCACTTTAATTATGTTAGCCCATTTTCCACCATATCTTCTACCAGACGTACCATCATCTCCTAACCCTCCATGTTCACAATATATACTTTTGATTAATTTAACCCAAAGTCTCTCTTATTCTACCCGAAACCTCCACCACCACTTTCCTAATTAAGCCAAACTATAAGCTTTTAGATTGCCGATGATCCTATTTCACCAACGCCAATTTTTTCTTTTCATCATTTCCATCCCAAAAAAAGTTTTGTCTCACGCTTTCAAGCTTTTTAATAACATGTACAAGTGCACAAAGAAGGGAAAAACAGTAAAGTGGGAGACTTCCGAGCACCGAATTCACCAACGTTAATCTACCCCCGCAAGATATCATCTTAGATTTCACCCCGCTATTTTTTTTACCTTATCAACTATCCCGTTCCAGCTTACAATTTTTTTTTCATGTTAACACCTATTGGAAAGACAGGATACGTAAATGCTAAAAAAAAAAGCATGTGAGACTCCAATACGATCTTCAAGCCTTTCAATCTTATCATTTGTAACACCAATACCATAAATTTTTGTCTTGAGATGATTGTTTTTTTAAACCAGAAGCATTTTGTATACACTCAAAAATTCTCATCAGATTCTTTGCATTGGGGAGACTTTATTCGCCAAATACTAACGTATCAGCAGCATACTGAAGATGAGAAATAGGAACATCATCATGACCAATGTTCACTCGCTTAAAGATCCCTCTTTACACCGCCTTGTTCAGTTTTACATTAAGATCTTCTGTCGCAATAAAAAAAAAAGGAATGGTGATAACGGATCACCTTGTCTCACACCCCTTTCCATTAGGAATTCATTCGTTGGCGAACCATTTACAAGAACGGAAACCATGGCCGAATTCTGGCACGCTTCCACCCATTTACACCATTTTTCACCAAAACCCAATTGACCCATTGTATCTGTAATAAACCTTCAATTTACGCTATCATATTATGTAAACTGTTACGAGCAATTAGAATTGAAGTAACACAATAATATATATGTTTTTTTTTTATCATAATAGTGTCATACCGCATACCATTTGTCAGATTTGTGGATCGGTTTGATTCCATACTTTTACATGATATGCAAACACATGATCATTTATTTCCCACTAAGAAATTATCATTACATGTATAAGATCACATGGTGCGGTTACGTTATAGCCTGAAAATGAGACCTGTGACGTGAGCCATCATACTGTTAGTGGCGTCAAAGGTGTTCGCGCCGTCACCATCACACATTTATGCGTAATTTCCTTTTTTTTGGGTGGGTAACGGTTTGGTGTGACAACCGGCAATTTAGGGAGTCTATTTTAGGTAACCGCATTACGTTAAACTAAACTGAGATTTTTCTTTATCACTATTTTATAAACCGTGACTTGATTTTATATCGTCGATTGGTTTTTACGGTTTATTTCATTATTAAATGAGTTATCGTATGCGTTTTAACTCTATTTGGTAGGCACTATTCGATTCGGCACTAGAAAAGCCTAAAACAAGAGTTATTGTAACTTTTAGACCGTAACTCGAAAATTGACAATAAATAGTCAAAACTCGTGGAAAAACGTAAGTAACGATGTTGGAAAGTTAAATAAATGTCGTGGGACACTCGGGGGACGATATGTGAGCTCGGGAATGGGTAAACGAGATAGATACGAAAAGTTACAACCCGAACCCCCTCTTTTTACTTGTAGCCAGCGCCCCCCCCCTCCTCATTTAATTATTTTGAGGTCCCTAAGTCCCATGTATATAAAGGGTTATCCACCCTCACTTCCACCTTTCATTCTCTCACTAAAAACACACACAATACACCTTTCTCTCTCTTGATTCTCTCTCTAAAAACCCTAGCCGCCCCCTTTGTTAATTCCGGCCACTATTCCGGCCACCACGGCCGTATTCCGGCGAGTGAACATACACCTCCACCACCAAAAGATAGATCTCTTTCTCCTCTTTCCAACCATATATCATACGCTCCATTTGGACTTCATTAACACCTTCAAATTCAAGGATTAAGATTCGTACTTTTAGGGTTTCAAAGGGCTTTTGCAATTGGTGATTAGATAAGGTAAATGGAGTATGTTTTGAGCTTGATTGGGCAATAAAAACTCACGAATTGGTAATTAGGGTTTCGACCTAATTATATAATTTGGGGCTTTTGGGTGGAACATGAAATTAAAGTTAATTAGTGACTAAGTAAACAAGTAATTAGTGTTTGGTACATGTGTGGTGTATTAATTTGATGGGTTTGTGCATTTAGGGTTTAGTTGCATGTTCTTGATTAAGAATAGTTGATGGGTTTTGTGTTTGGTTAGTGTTTGAAGCTTGAATGATTGGATTGGGATGTTGTGGAATTGATTAAGTTGTGTTTGGTTGTGAGATATGGGGCGTACGAACCACCTAGGGCTCGTACGTGGCTCATACGGTGCCTACGAGACCCACTTGGGTCATGTGTCCGAGTCGGGTCAATTTGGTAGCTTGTTGATTGGTATTGTTGAGGTTTGGATAAGACGCGTGGAGCCGAAAAACTTCTAGAGCTTGTTTGGTTCACGTAGTCATGACAGCGACCGTGTCATGACCATTAGGGTCATAACATTGGTTTCGAGTACTTTTGGTTAATTGATTGTTTGGCGAGATTGTTTTGAGTTGGTTTGTGATTGAATTGCGATATTGTGACATTTAACTTGGACTTGATATATATAATGTTGACTTTGAGCTACGTCAGCGTCACTTTGACTTTTTAGTCAATAGTTGACTCCGACAAAGCCGTAACATGGACTTTAGTATAATTTGGACAATTGATTGATTAAAAGCCGAGAAGTCATGACTCGTGCTCGTGGACTCGAAACGAATAACGATATGAAACTAATAATGGAATTTGACGAAATATATATTTGTACATGAAAATGCTAATAGAACTATGAAATGTAAATAATAATGGGCTTTTGTACCAAAAATATCGATAACAAGATTTATCTTGTTATTTACTATTTTTAAATCGAAACTAACGACTAAATTGGTAATGTTTTGTAATAAACGAATAATTAATGTTTCGAGTACATAGTTATCAATAAATGTCAAATGTGGACATTTAATATTGGATAAGTAATTATTTATTTGCGTTATGTGTGCATGGGTTACGGATAACCTAACGTTAATAGTGTTGATCCACATAGGTAGCGGACTTATTAGGTTGACGAATCTAATAAGAGCCCGCTAGGTACGTTGGGTAACCTTATTAATGGGTGAATTATCCTTATGACTCTTTAGGATACGATTGATTTATGGGATAATAAGCGACACGAATAAATGAATGAGTTTATCGAGTTGACGAATTCGATAAGGTCTACTATTTATTCCGAAATTTATTGAACTATGGAGCTTATCGTTTAGAGGTCTCGTTGTGTCGCATTGGCAATAAGGCGGGGTTCAAGGATCATTTCTGACTCTGATAAACTATGGGGACCTATTTTATTAAACTATGTTTTGGGCCTAGTATTTATACTTTCGGATTAAATGTTTGAATATTTGATTTGGGATTGGTTTTAAATGGTTAAATGGTTATCTTTTATTACACTTGTGTGCGATACCAATCCAATAGTAACGCCCCGAAAACTTGATTAAGTCTTCCGCTGTATCGAGATTTGGGGGTGTTACAGATTGGTATCAGAGCTCAAGGTTATAGAGAACTAGGTATTTTATAAACCCTAAACTATAACCGCTTTTAAGAAAAATTGATCCTCGACCGACGCATGCCCGCTTGCCAAGCCGAAGCTTCTTATTTGATTATGGAATGAACTGCGATTTGAATTATGAGATGTTTGTTAAGGGATATTGTGAACTGATTTTGGAAACGTTATTATTATGAGATATGATTATTGGTTTTGGAAAATGAGATGTGATTGTCGAGATATTGCGGAATTTGATTTGAGTAAACGATATATTATGATTTTGGAAATGTTGAACTCGATTAATTTGATATGGGATTATGTGATGGAACGGAACTTATGTGTTTTATTAAAGGCATGTTTTGAGTAATGCGGTACCTTTACTTTTAAAGCTTTCATTATGTGATATGTGTTTTGGTTAAGTTGATGCGCTTATTAAAACTAGTTGTTTCGAACACTTATACCTACCCTATGCCGTTGTCACATACTATGCCTTCACTAGCTTTTGATGTGTATGAGGAGGTCATTGCTGTTGCTAGTTCGCCAGCATTGACTCTCATGACGGTTGCGCTGGGTGATCCTTATGAGATTGCCCGTCACTCTAGTTCATCATCATCAGATCGCCCTAGCTCATCTAGGCAGCTCACTTTACATCAGGTTTTAGCGACAGCACATACTCTTAGGCTTGCTTATAGCACTGCCCGCATGTCCGTGCGACCACCATCATCACCTATCCGTTTAGCAGCCCACTCTCTTCTGTCATTACCACCAGCATCACCATGTCTTAGGAGGCCTAGATCTCCTAGTGTACCACCTCAGGATTTACCTGCACAGAGACTCCGACTCATGGACTCTCCCCCTATGGATGAGGGTGAGGAGGAGCATGAGGTCGAGGAGGAGGATGAGATTGAGGAGCAGTATGTTGATGAGGACGAGGATCCTCAAGAAGAGGATGATGAGGATATCCCAGAAAGGGGTACTCCTCCATTGCAGAGTCCTGCACATTCTCCTGGACCAGGTTCTCCTTTGCCTGAGCCTGAGTCCCCTGGACAGCCTTTTGGTTTTGATTCACCACCACATTCACCTGAGATAGCTAGCCCGTTAGGATCTGAGATACCATCGGAGGTTGCTTCTGAGCCAGAGGAGTATGGTGAGACGGGTCTGATGTGGGAGAGGATTACCTCAGAGGGTACTAGGCTGAGTAGATTGATAGATCATTTGGTTGGAGTGTCTAGAGCTAGTATAGAGGATCTTAGAACTGATATGGGTACTGTAGTCAGGAGGACTAGGGTTTTACATGATGGTATGTCGGAGCTCCAAGAGCAGGTTGGGGACCTGCTTAGAGGGTTCGCGACAGCTCGTGATGCTGATATAGCGATTTGGAGTAGGATTGGTGAGTTAGAGAGAGAGGTTGCAGAGTGTGGAAAACTAGAAGGGGGGGTTGAATAGTTTTACTAATTTAAAACTTCCTTTTAAATATTTAGATCGACTTATGTCAATCTATTTGGTTGTTTATGTTGGACGTTGATAGATAGATATATAAACGTGAAATGAAAGATAAGGAGTAAGAAGCACATCACCACGACACAAGTATTTATAGTGGTTCGGCTACAAGGACACATTCCTTGCCCTACTCCACTCCCCGAGTCACCTACTCGAGAGTTCGTAAACACTACACCAACTCCTTATGGCGGAGAAGCCTTCACAACGTCTCTTAACCTTTTTCCGGTACAAAGCTAAATACCGAGTTCTTTCACACCAAGGCGAACCACACCTAACACAACATCGCCTACCCTTTATACGGTGCTAGGCTAACCACCGAGTTCTTTCACACCTTAGGAGAACTAATCCTTCACAACGTCGCCTACCCTTTATTAGGTACTGGGCTAAGCACCTAGTTCTTTCACACCTTAGGTGAACTACACCTTTACGACACAACACCTACTCTCAAGGAGATCTACTCCTTGTTACAACACCATCACGGATATCACCATCCTTGTAAATAAACAAAAGCTTATATGTATAACGATGCACCTCATCGATTATACGACCTAGGCATTCTTCCCAAATGCCACTTGATTTGGTTCTTCGGCATCCTTCACTAATGCCTTTGACACAACGCTTGGCACCTTTCACTAATGCCTTCGTCTTGACACCTTTAGCATTTTTCACTAATGCTTTGACATGGATGATGAGCACCTTTCACTAATGCTTTCATCTTGACACTTTCGGCATTCTTCACTAATGCCTTCAACCCAACATCTATGGAGAAAGGTAGATCTATCAATAAGAGAACCTTCGTTGTCTTGATGATGACGAAGCATGGCAACTCATGGACTTGAGTTTGCACGTCTTCAAGAAGTGGTGATCTTTCCTTTAAGAGGAACCTAAAAGATCACACAAAAACAAAAGACAAAACTACATAGATCTCTTGGATCTGAGGTTAGAGGGTTAGAATACTTGGGGAAAGTATGTGTGTCAAGTAGTAAGTAGAAAGGAAGAAATGGCTCTCTATTTATAGAGAAAATTCTCTACTGTTTCCCCGGATCCCACGGATCCCTTCCACTTGGGATCCGGCTAGCACAAAGCTAGGGATCCGTGGAACGCTCCTCTTTGCCCATGGGTATTTTTGGTTATGGGTCATGGGTTATGGGTTGATCCATGGTTTTCTTTCGAGATACAATGAACTTGGTCAAGTGGTATATATAAAACCATGGGCTATGGGTCAATACCATTTGCTAGTATACAATGAACTTGGTCAAGTGGTATATATAAAACCATGGGTTATGGGTCAATACCATTTGCTAGTATACAATGAACTTGGTCAAGTGGTATATATAAAACCATGGGTTATGGGTCAATACCATTTGCTAGTTTTTACCCATTTAGTATATACTTGTTTTTACCCAACTACATTCAATGTATTTGGTCAATGGGTCAAATACTTAAGTTTCTACCCATTTATATTACCCAATATACTACATACTAGTTATGTGTATATTTACCCAAATATGTAAACACTAGTTGTTGTACATATGTAATACTAAATCATAAAATCACTTATACTTGTTTTAGTGTTTTATGTGAAAACGTGAATATGTTAAAAACTATTAGTTCAAACCATTTACGTATTTTATTTGTTTCGTTAATATGATTTTACATTTGTTATCGACAAAACATTAGAAGATCGTAAAATATAAATAAACGTTTTTACGGCTTATTTGTATTAACAATCTCCCCCTTTTTGTTGATGACAAAACATAAAATTATTTTAAGGAAAAGCTAAAATTCGTAAACGTTTGAATTTCTAGTTTTTACTTTCTTCTCCCCCTTTTTGTCGAAACAAAAAGAGCTTCGAAAGGAAACTAACACATTGTTTTTAGGAAAAACATGTGAAAGGGGAAAAAAATATAGAGCAAGTAACGGGAACGGATCTCGTCTTTACTCCCTCTTGACGAGTCCATCCCTAGGTAAGGGCGTCAAGAAAGTAATACTAATCTAGTTTGTTTGCAACTAAGTTTGCAAAAGATTTCGTCTAAGTGACGAATGTGCTCCCCCTTGATGATTGCAATTTTGCAAAGGGATGTCGAGAAATGTAATCCTAATATTGCAAGTAATTTGCAATGTATTGTTTTGACACAAAGCTCCCCCTAGCTTTAGGGTGTCAAAAGGCTTCAAGTTTAGATTGAATAACTACAAAACAAAGGTTAGAAAACAAGTATAATGCACAATTTCCTGCATATGTGATCCAAGTTAGTAGAAAAATAGTTTTCTGTCTCACGGATCCTACGGTTCCCTCCTAGTAGGGATCCATCTAGGTAATTTTGAGGGATCCGTATAGCTGATGATTAAATTCAGCAATGGCGATGTAACAAGTAATGTTAACATCAAAATAAGATATGTATTCAACCAACAAACATATACTCAATGCAATATGGCAAGTAAACTATCATTCGATAAAACATAAGAGATGATCAACAAATCTCTAAAAACTAAGAGAATGATTTAGCCATATTCTACTAATACTAATAAGTGACCAAATATTAAGAATCAACAATGTGCTTGAGTCTAGGGATGAGTAGACTTGTTGATTTGGTCCAATCTTTCAAGAAGATAATTAAACATGAAATGCAACTCATTTCGTACTTCTTGAATAAGTCCTTGGGTGATTAGACAATTAGAGCAATTATTTTCTTGATTAGGAACATGATGTTTTGAGGAGGTTCTACAAATGATGGTGGATGTACATTGAGTAATTTAGGATGAGTTTCTACTAGGAATGAGAGTGGTGGTAATGGAAATTCCTCCATATGATCAAGTCCTTGGTGGTTCCTTGTTTCCAACGATGGACTAGTTGGTGATGTAGGTGGTTCCTATTTTAACGAGAAGGTTGGTGAATGGGAAGTTCTCGGTGGTGAATGCTCTAATGAATAGAGAGAGGCTCGATGAAGGACTCTAGTCCATGCTCTAGGAATGAAGGTTTAGACGTTTTGCTAGAACTAGGTACGTTTGGTTTAGAGCTCGATGATCCCTTTTCTAACCTAAAAGGTTTAATGCTAATTCTTGAGGTTCTTTTAGCAATTGTTGATTGGGTTTGTTGAGGTGGGATTCTAGCATATTATCTCTTACGGGTGATGATTCGGTGGATGGGAATTTCGTGTATAACACGAGCAAGTTTCTTGGGTGGTTCTTAGGTGGATGAGTTAGCACTAGGAGCTTTACCCATGATGAAATGACTAAGGAAAAGGTTTCTAAATGTTGAGAATTATGTTGTGTTTGATGACTAAGGGATTATAACAAGATGACTTATAAAGGGAAGGATTTGGCAAGTGCATTCAAGACTTAAGCTTCTAATATCCTTTGGAATGTGATGATTATCATGCACAAGAGTCAACTTCAGAGTTTGTACTGATCTAGGAACTCATTTAAGATGAGATGGAGTGTATGAGTTAGAAAGATGAGTTGAAATGATTGTTTTAGCAATATTTGACCTATACTGTCATCCGGATCCCACGGTTCCCTCCTCAGAGGGATCCGTCTAGGCTAATCCTAGAGATCCGTCTCTCAGCAGCTATGAAAGAGTGGAAATGATGTTTCTAAGATCTAAGACCTATATCATCTTGAGTGTTTCAGTCCTCCTAAGTGTTTTAAATGAAGGGATGCTTGAGTACTTGAAAGTAATGGGTGATGTAGCTAATGATTGTCATTTATGGAAGGATTTGGAACTTTCAAGAGTACCAATGGATGAGCAAGGATGACACTAAAGATGAGAGTTTCAATTGAAGCTAAATGATCCTAGAGATCAGGTTGTGACTCAGGATTATGTTTTGGAAAATATCTTAAAGGTTTTGAGATGGAAAACTAGGAGTTGATCAACTTTGATCAATTTTATGGTGAGGATGATTTATGATCAATATTAGCTATAATCGAAGGATTTCTAAGACTAGATGTAAGGGATCAAGTAAAAAATGAAGTGTGAGTTGTGAGAGCGGAAGATTAATGGATTAAAAATGAAACGGTGGATCTATAAGTGTTTTAGAGTGTGATCTAGGTGAGTTATGTGTAGGAAGGATCAACCTATCTTGATAAGGACTTAATCTGCCTTAAGACACTATGTTTAGCTTAGTGTGAGGTGTTCTAAGGATGTGTTTGAGATACAATGCTTGCAATTGCATTTTCTATTTGCCGGATCCCATGGTTCCCTAGGTGTAGGGATCCGTTTAGTACAACATTTGGGATCCGTCCATCTGCTAGACAGAACCTTTACTAAAGGTATGCAATGATCTTGACAATGCATTATATCCCTAGGTTTATTTAAAGAGGTTCTAACACCAAAATATCAAATGTGATCGAGCTCACAAATAACAAAGAGGCTTATCAAACTTAACAAGCACTATTCAAGAAACTCAAAACATATTTACGATCTAGATTAGAAAATCGTTTGTATTAACAATGGCGTGCAGAGTAGATGATGGTGTTCAAGACAATAGGGTTGTTTTGGCCAACGGAAGCAATGAACTATGTATAGTCATTATGGATGGTGATTAGCATACAATGAACTTCATCCATGAAGTCATGTAGCTCTTCTCGATCAAAGCAAGATAATCGCTTGATGAGGCAAGTGGTTGTGATTAATTAAACGAAAAATCAATTTTACAACTTGGTTGATTAGTAATCCTAAGACAACGCAAAGTATTTCCATTGTAAACTTACTTTAGGGAAACATGGGAGTATAGATTTCCCAAGTGAGAGAATGAATATGAGACTATTACTAGTGGTGCTCAATTACGGCTAAACATGACCATTTTTACGGGTGATTCCACATACCCAACTTCTATCAAGGAAGCAATTCAACCGTTAGGTCAAATTGAGTTTCTAGTGCCACAAGTTCTCCAGTATTCATTCTCAAGTTAGGAAAATTTATATTCCTACAATGGCCTATCGAAGAGTAACAATGATGATACTTTGCTTCGTTTAATATTATACTTGAGACAACTAAGGTGACGAAGGCGTCATGTTAAAAATAAGTTTAAAAGTTGTCCATATGGTAAACAACAAAAAAATGGTTGGATGAGCTAGTTCAACATATGTTGTTGGAAAGCTTTGAGTTTGGACTTTCGGATATGAACAATTATATTTGCGTTGCAAAATAATTTACTTGAGTATATCGGATGAAATAATCAAGTTGTCAATCCTACTATGAAGCTTTGGAGAGCGATCATGAAAAGGAAAATGGGAGAGTACATCATCAACACAAGCGTAGGTTATGATCCGATGTACATTCTTGTTGTTTTTAGAAAACGATACAAGAACAAAAGAAATCATATAAGCACATAAAACATTTATATTGCACACATGACAAACTCAATCAAAAATCCATTTAGTGTGTTATATGTTTTAAACATTTTCAACCTATATGACTTATTTAAGTATCTAAACTAACATTTTCGTCACAACTAGATGTTATCCCAAACACTCCTTCAAATAGCACATTGATTAGTAGAATATTACTAAATCGACAAACAAGAGAATGAATAGCAAGGTAAGAAAACCACATATGCTATTCAATCAAACAAGCACAAAAGCTATTTGAGATAAGCAAGTAATCAAGTAATGCAAAGAAGACAATTTATCATTTAGCATAGCATACGAAAGTTCTTTTCATCGCTTTGTGTTAAATATAAACATGTATACCAAGCTTGATTAGTTTATTTTATATTTATAAATATGATCAAAACCTTAATTTCAATAGAGGACACAATGTTATTAAAAAGCGAAAACATCCGTCTCCAATTAGATCAAAAGTCTGTGCAAAAGTTATGATCGAAAAATGACTTTCTATTATTAATCAATGATTCTGTAAATTATTGTTTTGAATTAGTTTATGAAATCATTTTTAAATGAAAGTAGACTCAAATACCTTTAAAACGATAGGTGGCACGACTTCTAACGACTTACGGTTAAAAAGTTATGAATTTTTGAAATTCAGACAAAAACTGTCTTCTGTACCTACGGATCTCACGGATCCCTTGCTTGAGGGACCCGTCCAGTGTAACCTGAGGGATCCGCGGATCTGACACAGAATTACAAAAATGTACGTTTTGACCCGACGAAAAGGTTTAGTCTTTGTAGACTTTTTAGTGAAGTTATATTACCCATTTTTACTTTTATTCAAGCTTGATTAACAAGATATCTAACAACAAAACTTCAAAGAAAAAAATCACTAAAACACTTTTTATATTATGCTTATTATAAGATAGAAGCATATATCACCATTTTGTCCACAAGCAATTTAGCATGTTTTTGACAAAAAATTGTAACTAAGGAAACATACCTTTGTTGTATTCCCTTTGTATGGTTTTAGAATCCATAGGCGCGAAATACTTCATGATCTTCTAAGATACCCAAATCCTTTGCTATATTCCTTTTTTTTTATGGTTTTAGAAACCATAGACGCGAAATACTTCATGATCTTCTAAGATACCCAAATCCTAGTATGAAGAACTCTCAAAGGAAAAAAAATTAGAATGATCTATCACTATCCAACATATGATGATTTCTAAAAACATGACTCTTTGTTTTAAGAAATTCCCTTCTTTAATGTTTTCAAACATACACGGATCGTATCAAGTTTTCAAAGTACAATATACTATAAAAAACTTGGTAACGAAGCTCTGATACCAATTGTGGAAAACTAGAAGGGGGGGTTGAATAGTTTTACCAATTTAAAACTTTCTTTTAAATATTTAGATCGACTTATGTCAATCTATTTGGTTGTTTATGTTGGACGTTGATAGATAGATATATAAACGTGAAATGAAAGATAAGGAGTAAGAAGCACATCACCACGACACAAGTATTTATAGTGGTTCGGCTACAAGGACACCTTCCTTGCCCTACTCCACTCCCCGAGTCACCTACTCGAGAGTTCTTAAACACTACACCAACTCCTTATGGCGGAGAAGCCTTCACAACGTCGCTTAACCTTTTTCCGGTACAAAGCTAAATACCGAGTTCTTTCACACCAAGGCGAACCACACCTAACACAACGTCGCCTACCCTTTATACGGTGCTAGGCTAACCACCGAGTTCTTTCACACCTTAGGAGAACTAATCCTTCACAACGTCGCCTACCCTTTATTAGGTACTAGGCTAAGCACCTAGTTCTTTCACACCTTAGGTGAACTACACCTTTACGACACAACACCTACTCTCAAGGAGATCTACTCCTTGTTACAACACCATCAAGGATATCACCATCCTTGTAAATAAAAAAAAGGTTATATGTATAACGATGCACCTCATCGATTATACGACCTAGGCATTCTTCCCAAATGCCACTTGATTTGGTTCTTCGGTATCCTTCACTAATGCCTTTGACACAACGCTTGGCACCTTTCAATAATGCCTTCGTCTTGACACCTTTAGCATTCTTCACTAATTCTTTGACATGGATGATGAGCACCTTTCACTAATGCTTTCATCTTGACACTTTCGGCATTCTTCACTAATGCCTTCAACCCAACATCTATGGAGAAAGGTAGATCTATCAATAAGAGAACCTTCGTTGTCTTGATGATGACGAAGCATGGCAACTCATGGACTTGAGCTTGCACGTCTTCAAGAAGTGGTGATCTTTCCTTTAAGAGGAACCTAAAATATCACACAAAAACAAAAGACAAAACTACATAGATCTCTTGGATCTGAGGTTAGAGGGTTAGAATACTTGGGGGAAGTATGTGTCTCAAGTAGTGAGTAGAAAGGAAGAAATGGCTCTCTATTTATAGAGAAAATTCTCTATTGTTTCCCCGGATCCCACGGATCCCTTCCACTTGGGATCCGGCTAGCACAAAGCTAGGGATCCGTGGAACGCTCCTCTTTGCCCATGGGTATTTTTGGTTATGGGTCATGGGTTATGGGTTGATCCATGGTTTTCTTTCTAGATACAATGTATCTTAAGGATACAATGAACTTGGTCAAGTGGTATATATAAAACCATGGGCTATGGGTCAATACCATTTGCTAGTATACAATGAACTTGGTCAAGTGGTATATATAAAACCATGGGTTATGGGTCAATACCATTTGCTAGTATACAATGAACTTGGTCAAGTGGTATATATAAAACCATGGGTTATGGGTCAATACCATTTGCTAGTTTTTACCCATTTAGTATATACTTGTTTTTACCCAACTACATTCAATGTATTTGGTCAATGGGTCAAATACTTAAGTTTCTACCCATTTATATTACCCAATATACTACATACTAGTTATGTGTATATTTACCCAAATATGTAAACACTAGTTGTTGTACATATGTAATACTAAATCATAAAATCACTTATACTTGTTTTAGTGTTTTATGTGAAAACGTGAATATGTTAGAAACTATTAGTTCAAACCATTTACGTATTTTATTTGTTTCGTTAATATGCTTTTACGTTTGTTATCGACAAAACATTAGAATATCGTAAAATATAAATAAACGTTTTTACGGCTTATTTGTATTAACACAGAGCTTAAGAGTGATCGTGACGCTCGACGTGTTGAGTTAGCATCGTTGTGGCGAGAGTTTGATGATGTTAGGAAGTCAGTGAGTGATATTCGTAGACGTGGCTAGTTAGTATTAGATTCCTAGTTTTGTACCGTCTTGAAACTAAGTAGTACTTGGTTCGAGATGTAGGATTATCCTAGTTGTTTACTATTATCGTTGTTAGGATCGTTTTTGATTTCTTCGTATCCTTCCATGTATTTCCAATTTTGAAAACTTATGAGTTATGGTTATGGGAACGTGCATCCTTAGTTATGATGCGGTGTTTGATTGTTTCGCTTTGGTATAGTGTTATCCCTATTGGCCTTGATTATGTATTTAGGCGTTATTGAGTGACCCTTGGAACCCAACTCTATTTTAGAGCGTAAATTGTGAACTTATGAAATTGTTCTTCTTGCCTCCAGAATGGTGGCAACAAGACGAAACTCGCTTAGGAACAACCGAGCAGCTCCTGTTGCTGTTGTTGCCCCTGGTCGTCGAGGTCGCCGTCCGGCCCCGACCACACCACATGTTGAGAACCCGAACATTGATAACCCAACTATAGAAAACCCGAATGTGAACGACCATGCTGAGAATGGTCCTGTTCCACAAAACCCTCCACTCGTGAACCCAGCCCACATTGACCAGCTAGTGTCGCAGCGTGTCGATGAACTGCTAGTTGAGGCTAATCTTTCTAACACTTCTAGTGGAACCCCAGTGCTGAATCAAACTCGAGGTTGTACCTATAAGGAGTTCTGATTCTGTGGTCCCATTGATTTTGGAGGAACTGAGGGAGTAGTTTACCTGACTAGGTGGTTAGAGAAAACTGAATCTGTGTTTGCTGTGAGTAACTGTGATGAGGATTGTAAGGTTAAGTATGCAACCTTCACTTTGAAGGACGAGGCATTGACCTGGTGGAACAATTACCACAGAGCAGTAGGAATTGATGTAGCTTATAGTATGTCTTGGACTCAATTTAAGGCTCTCCTGATTAAGACTTACTGTCCTAGGAATGAAGTTAAGAAGTTAGAGAGTGAGTTCTGGAACCATAAGGTTAAGGGTACTGACATGGCGACTTATACTCGTCGTTTCCAAGAGTTATCATTGCTTTGCCCTGAAATGGTTCGTATCGAAGAACTTAAGATTGAAAGGTATACTGATGGATTGCCTTTAGCTACATGAAATGATGTCATCGCTGCCAAGCCAGTTAATTTGCAAGAGGCAATTGCTGTAGCTCAGAGTTTGATGGACTCTTGCGTGCTAAAATTAGGAGATAAGAGTAAGAGTGATAGGAGTGATAAGAGGAAGAAGAAGGAAGTTGCTAAAGGAAATGGCAACAAACGGCAAGAGACAGCCAGAGTGTCCGCCATAGGAAATGGAGGTAGGAATGATTATGAGGGTAGTAAGCCTGTGTGTGGTCGTTGTAACCGACTCCACCATGGACCGTGCCCGAATGCTTATTGGAAGTTCTCTAAGGTAGGACATATGGCCAAAGACTGTAGGTCCCGACCACTTGCTGCAGCTCAAACTGCACAGGGAACGGACTGGAAGGCCACTGCCACCTGTTTTGGATGTGGAAAGAAGGGACACTTAAAGAATGACTGCCGAGAGCCGTGGATGAGAGGAAATCCCGATAATGTAAGAGGATTTTCTAACCGAGGTGTAGGAGGTAATGGCTTAAACCCTGTGAAGCGTGAGGTTGTGAAAAACCAGGGAAACCATGGTGCTAGGAATCAGAAGAGAGACATGGGAACAGCGCGTGTTTACACTATTGGGAAGGAAGTTGGTGAGGACCCTAACGTAGTTACGGGTACGTTCCTTCTCAATAATCGCTATGCTTCCATACTGTTTGATACTAGTGCGGATATGAGTTTCGTATCCACCAATTTTATGCAATTACTAGGAATCTCCCAAACACCTCTAGGGTTTAGTTACGACGTGGAATTAGCGAATGGGAATAGAGAGAAGATAGACACCGTAGTTCGAGGTTGTACCTTAAGTTTCCTAGACCGCCCGTTTAGTATAGATCTATTGCCAGTTACCTTAGGAAGTTTTGACGTCATTATCGGAATGGATTGGTTATTGAAGAACGGTGCACACATCATTTGTGATGAGAAGATTGTGCGTTTACCGTATGGCGAGAAGGTTCTGAGCATACAAGAAGATCGGAGCGACTGTGGAAGTCCTTCCCGGTTGAACATCATCTCTTGTATTAAGGCCCAGAAGTACATCGATAGAGGAGGTTGTCTTTTCTTGGCTCGAATTTCTGAAAGGAAAAGTGAGGAGAAGAGTGAAAGAAACCTCAACGATGTACCCGTCGTTAGAGAATTTCTGGATGTGTTTCCCGACGATCTGCCAGGGATTCCACCTGTCCGACAAGTGGAATTCCAAATAGAGTTGATACCCGGTGCGGCACCCGTAGCCCGGGCACCTTATCGACTTGCTCCAAGAGAATTGGAGGAACTGTCTAAACAGTTGGCAGAATTGTCAGAGAAGGGATTCATTCGACCAAGTTCGTCACCGTGGGGAGCACCAGTGTTTTTTGTGAAGAAGAAGGATGGATCGTTTCGGATGTGTATCGATTATAGGGAGTTGAATAAGTTAACAGTGAAGAACCGATATCCGTTACCTAGAATAGATGATCTATTCGACCAACTCCAAGGAGCTAGTGTCTTTTCTAAGATCGATTTACGATCTAGTTATCACCAGCTTAGAGTTCGAGAGGAGGATATCCCTAAGACTGCGTTTAGAACTCGTTATGGACACTATGAATTCCAAGTGATGTCGTTTGGTTTGACCAACGCACCAGCGGTTTTCATGGATCTCATGAACCGAGTGTGTAAACCATACCTGGATAAGTTTGTGATAGTATTCATAGACGACATCTTGATATACTCTAAGAGTAGTGAGGAGCACGAAGAGCATTTGAGGCTCATTTTAGGATTGCTGAGAGAGGAGAAGCTGTATGCCAAATTCTCTAAGTGTGAATTTTGGATCCCGTCCGTGCAATTCTTAGGTCATGTGATAGATAGTCGAGGTGTTCATGTTGACCCAGCTAAGATTAAGGCCATTAAGGAATGGGCAGCTCCTAAGAACCCATCAGAAATCCAACAGTTTCTAGGGTTAGCAGGCTATTATAGGAGATTCATTGAGGGATTTTCTAAGATAGCTAAGTCGCTGACCAAATTAACACAGAAGGATGTTAAGTATGAATGGGGAGAAAAGGAAGAAGAAGCATTCCAACTTCTGAAGGAAAAGTTGTGTAGTGCGCCCATCCTAGCTTTGCCTGAAGGAAGCGAAGATTTTGTCGTATACTTTGACGCTTCGCATAAAGGCTTAGGTGCTGTTTTGATGCAACGTAAGAAGGTGATTGCTTATGCATCCCGACAACTTAAGAAGCATGAGAAAAACTACACCACCCATGACCTTGAGTTAGGTGCTTGATAACATCAAATAGTCCTGATTATTAAGTGTCAATTTCCCCCATTAATGCTCGTTATTTATATCATTTATATGGATTTACACTTGTTTTCCATTGTTTTACACTTTCAGGTAAATTGCGAGCATTGGAGCTAAAGAGACGCGGAAATGGAAACATTACTAAGGATTTATCACAGTATGCCTATTTTGAAGAGGTTACGGCGTAACTCGTCTCTCACATTACGCCGTAACTATTGTGTGACCCCGAAGTCCAACTCATCAAGAGGTTACGGCGTAACCCCTTCCAAAGATTACGACGTAACTCCATTAGGTCAAAAAAGGTTC
Organism: Chrysanthemum seticuspe; assembly: GCA_019973895.1. Taxonomy (NCBI): domain Eukaryota; kingdom Viridiplantae; phylum Streptophyta; class Magnoliopsida; order Asterales; family Asteraceae; genus Chrysanthemum; species Chrysanthemum seticuspe. The sequence goes on along the minus strand of BPTQ01000002.1, from coordinate 247,214,572 downwards.
CACGCCGCGGATACTTACGCCGTAACTACTGCATCACTTACGACGTAACCAGGATTATTGAAGACTACGGCGTAACTACTTATTAGGTTACGCCGTAACTAGCAGATCTAGTGCATTTACGGAGGTTACCGCGTAACTCATCTTTTGGTTACGCCGTAACCCAGACCTGGCCTATAAATACCCACGAATTCCATCATTTCTAATCATCCCATTCCACACACAATACTATGAGAACGTAGGAAAATACTCAAGGAAGGTCTATGGAATCATACGAAGCTGTTTCCAAGGGAGAAGTCACACCATTACGATAAGCTTTAGCGTTTATTATTTCTTTTATTTTCAATTCATGTATTTCGTACCTTTGAATATTGAATTGATGTGCATGATTAATATGAGCGGCTAAGCACCCTTTGGTGCTAGCCTAGTTATGATTCCTTAAATGTTTTGTTTGCGTTTACCTTTACTTCCGTACAATTATTTCTAAGTGTATGCATGCATAGTTCTTTGGTAGTCACCCCTGGTTCGGTAGTTTTGAATGGCGGTAGAGGCCAATTGCCTAGGAGATATGACCAACTGACCCTAGGTGAGCGGACTGAGACGAGAAGGGTAAGATATGACCAACTGACGACCCTTTCTACTTGTGCGATTTGACCAACTGATCACCTATCGTTTGGATGAACTTAAGAATTGGGGGTGTAGTATCTAAGTTCCTAATGGTCGGGCACTCACTATTTAGAATCTAGCATGTAGCGGTACTTAATGACTCGGCTTAGGGGACCAGGAACAATAGGACTTATGACGGTGCGCCTGATTTCTCCTGTGGTGGCATCTTTGCTGATAGGTTAGGGCGAATTGACCAAATGCTGTCCTCTTGAATTTGACCCCACCTGAAGTAATTGGAAGTAGGTAGACGTAAACATAACTAGTTAGGTGGATTGACTAGGTTAGCACCATTATTCCTCTATTGATTTTCTTTCTACTATTTAATTGCTTTTATATTCAGCATTCGTAGTTTAATTAATTAAAACCATATCAAACCATTTATATTCTGTGACAATTAGACTTAGTAATTATCCGACACACATAGCTCTTGGGACGACCTCGGCTTTACCATTTACTACACTACACACGACCGGGTACACTGCCCGTTAGTGCATTAGGGTAGACCATAGGTATAGCGAGACACTATAAATATTAAGACCTGGTCAGTAAAACCTGCATCAAGTTTTTGGCGCCACTGCCGGGGAGCTATTTTAGGATTTTATATTAAGTCTGTTTTTAATTTTCTCTTTGATAAATGTCAGGATACAAGACTCGCAGCTCAAGGCCCTTCCTGGCTACCTCATTTATTGACCCGGAGAAGCAATTTCGGAAAAAGAGGATCTATTCTCCGGTTCCGATTCACAACATCTTCTCATTTTACGAATCAGACCAGTCGGACGCAGAACCCGAGGTCTTCAATGAATATAATATCAACGACCTCACTATGGAGCAGTATTTGGATCGACCAAACGATGACTGCCAACGAAGCTTCACTAAGGATTCTCCTACCGAAAAATACTCCATCCCAGATCATATTATTCGAGAGTTACATGAGCTTAAGTTTTCTGCAGACGAAGATGAGGACGTTCAGGATCACGTAGATGAAGTTCTCCACTTATCCTCTCTTTTCAACGTCAGGGGTACTCCAAGTTATTCAGTCACTGCAAGGATCTTTCCTATGACTCTCACTGGAACAGCAAAAAGATGGTATAACAAACTTCCTAGCGAGAGTAAAGAAGTATGGGGAAAACTAAGAAAGGAGTTCGTCCAGCAATTTTGCCCTCCTTAAAAAATGGCTAGGCTTCTGGGGAAAATTTATCAATTCGTGCAGATTGGAGAAGAAACGTTGTACCAAGCGTGGGAAAGATTTAATGAACTTCTCTACCGATGCCCGACTCATGATTTAAACAAACATCAGATCGTATATGTTTTCTATCAGGGGATTAATGCGCAAACTCGAGAACTCCTTGATTCACCAAGACACATTCCTAGCATGACTCCTGATCAGGCCTTGGAATGTATTCAGCGGATTTCTGAACATTGCTATAAGTGGCACATGGCTACTGGATATGGACCGAGAGATAACTTCGATCATAAAGTAATGAAGACTATAACAAAACAAGAATACAATTACGGGGAAAGTTTCAAAAAACGAAGGTTGGAAAGAGAAGCTGAAGCATGTAGGATTGAAAAAGTTAATAGTGTATTTGAGACCGATTCCGGAAGCAATATTGAGAAAAAGATTCTCGACCACATCAAGGAATCAAGAGAGCACGACAATAGGATTGAAAAGATGATGAGAGCATTCGTGAATAATACAGTCTCTTCTATTAAAGGTCACGAAGATAGGATAAAAAGATTAGAGAAAAGTGTTAGTTCATGTTCAGAAGCCATCTCTGATTACCTAGTAGCTCAGGAGGAAGAAATTTTCCACACGGTAGAAACTATCCTCGAAGAACCTTTGACATTTTCAGAAAAGGTTAAGCAACGGATCAGCATGGAGAAACAATCACTTTTGGGCCAAACTTTGCTGGTGAACCCTCCTAATGATACTAATCATCATGATACTAAGCGGGAAATTAGTTATGATGAGACTATTCGCCTCAACGAAAGATGCTCAGCTGTTTTGAGGAACGAACTACTACAAAAGGAAAAAGATCCAGGATGCTTTACTCTCCCTTGCTATATCAGGAGCCTAAACATGTGTAACACCCTGGCAGATCTTGGAGCTAGTATTAGTATAATGCCTCGTTCGATGTTTTTACGAATGGGAATTGGCGACTTAAAACCGGCCAAGATGAAAATTGAAATGGCCGATCGATCTATGCAATCACCATTAGGAATTGTTGAAAATGTATTAGTGAAGATAAAGAGATTCCTTTTTCCAGTAGATTTTGTGATTCTAGATATCCCTGAAGACAACAGGATACCTGTCATTCTAGGAAGACCCATGCTTGCTACTGCTCACACTAAAGTGGATGTCTTTGCCGGGAAATTAACTCTGGAAGCAAATGGAGAGATCGCCACATTCGGACCTAATGAACATTTGTCCACCTCGGAGAAGGTGTGTGCAATTGACCCAGTGGAGGATTTTGGTGAAGCCCTTGAAAAGTTTCTTAGCGACCCCCCGGATCCTGGAGAGGTTGACTCAGGGAAGGATTTTGATGTTTTCGTGAATTTTGAGGAAGAAGACAACTTAGGATTAAGTGTTGAAGACCTCTCTAGTGACGTCGAAATGACCCATTGGCAAGACAATCTGAAAAAACTTTCTTGCAATCGGACCAACCGCAGTTTTATGAAATGGGGGCACGCATCCATCATAGGAATCCCCACTATCTGAAGATCTCATGCAAAATTGGGTTCATTGACTTTCACCCATTTATCGACACAGATTCCCCAGTCAATATTTTCTCTAAGGAATGCTACAACCAGGTTATGGAAAAGGAGCTTGATTACAAAGTAAACAACTTCCTCGGGATAGCAACAAATATACGAGTTTTTGTAGGAACACACTCGTTTCTAGTGGACTTTGTGGTTTTGGATGATGTTAGCGAATTCGTGGCAGATGGACTGACTGGGGTGATTTTCGAAAAACCCTTTAAAGAAATATCTGGGCTTGATAAAAACGAGAAGTAAGGACTGGTTTGGTTAAAGATTAGAGATGATAAAACTATTTTCAAAATGCCAAGGACTGTCAAAAACTTTAAAAATTAGACTAAAAGACAGTTGAGTTATGCTAGACTGCTGCTTGGTATTAGTGAAGAAGATAAGGCCAAAGGTTTTGATCACCCCTACCAAAAAATCAAAAATTTCAACTTAGGGTGTTTAAAACTTGGAGAAGGATACAAACGCGATGAGAATTTGATCAGCTGGCTTCAACATGGAGATCGCCCAGTAATTGACAAACACTGGTAGCCCACGGCTCTGAGTCTAACTTAAAGACTCGTTAATAAAGAAAAGTGCTCTTTCGGGAGACCACCCGAATTATCCCTTTCTTTTCTTTTTTTTTCCTTCTGTTGGGTTTTGTGTTTTCTAACATTTTTGCAGGAAACAATGAAGTAATTACTGTTGCAGTTGCTTATCTGAACAAAGTTATGGCGTAACTCATCTTGGTGATTACGCCGTAACCCACATTTTAGCAGCAGAATTCTTAACGCATTACCAACTACGGCGTAATACCATCTCAGTGGTTACGCCGTAACCATTCGCTTCTCAACTCATTCCAGGTTTTGCAAGTTACGGCGTAACTCTCTTATTGGAGTTACGACGTAACTCTATTCTGCTTTTATTCTTAAACACAGTAACCTTGTATTAGTTTTTAAATGAACTTTGTGGGTGTGTTCCCTGTAAACCCTCACGAGACTTCACTCGTCCACTTGGGACACCAAGTGGTTTAAAAGGCTTGTTGCATTCGCTAAATGCAACCGTGATTCCTACGAAAGTGAGTTAGGTTTGTTTTTCATTTTATTTTTTTTCTTTTTAGAATTATGCTTGTCGGTATTGTGATTTCAGGGATTGAAGTTTGCTCATGACGCTTTAACGAATGCACGATCCTTTCTCGTAGGCCTTCTTCTTTTTTGGAGCAAATTTCAGGGAAGTTCTCGCTCTAATTCTACCTTTCTCTTCACCTTTATTTTAATGCCTTGTACAAAAGGGGACTTTGTACAATTCAAGTGGGGGGACGGGAGTAGAATTATATCTTGAACTTTATTCCGCCCTCATTTTTCTAGTTTATTTTGAAAAATTATGCAATTTTTTATATTTTGACATGTTTTTCGAAACCTAACTAGATTAGACCTTAGCCGAGCACATACAACCCTTGATATTACATGGTGAGATTAGCCTTATCCGTTTCCTATATTTTACCCCAATTCCACCAAATTATGAGTGTGCCGGTAGCTTGTAAACTTTAGAACTTGGCCTTTGCATCATTTCGAGACCATAGACGAGGTATGTTGAGTTAGCTCGATGTATTTGGACTTTTCAATTTTAGAAGGCAGTATTATAGGATTATCACCCAAACAGCCTACCATTGTGAGTCTATCGATTAGTCACCTCGACTTTTCGACCCCCATGTGAAACCCTTTTGTTGCACTCCCCTTTAGTGCAAGATACTCCTAGATACACTCTTCTGAGCTATTCCTTTTATTTTGTCACCCCAATATATTGTTTCATTACACCATTACACCTTAGCCTACCCTGTAGTCTTTATTTGTAATTGGGAAGTCATCATTTGCCTAAGTTCAAGGTTCGAGTGGAAAGGTTTGGAAATCACGCTTTCATCGACAACAATTATGAAGATCACTGGAGACCCCCCGAATTCCCATCTCAAGTGGGGGGATGTTATGTTATCATGTATGTTCGATTAAAAAAAATAGTTGATTCAGTTATGATTTTGTAAAGTGCAATGTTATAAGCACTATAGTATGAGCTTTATTGTTTAGTATCGAGGAGGCCACCTCGGTCACATTTGAAGATTGAAGTTGGAGTAATACCAACTGAAGAAGAAAAGGTAGTGTGCCCATCACGACGTCCTCTAATGACACATCTACCTTGCATTTCATGATCCGGTCTCTAGACTTCTAAACTTGAACTTTGGGCGGACGGTAAGTGGTGATGACTTAGTTATAGATATAGACTACCTGCTTGTTTTTCATTTTACACCAATTATACATCCCATGTCTTATCCTACCCTTTAGTCATGAAGCGTGTCTAGGTGATGCAGCGAGCAATCTTTGGTGTCTTTGCCATGGATTTGGTCATGTATCATTGATTTTGTCCACTTCTCCGTGAAATGTTAGTAATGACGAGTCACCCCTTAACCTTTGTCGTGTTTACCCATATTGCCTTCGAGAATTGTTTAGCCCTTAACTCCAGTGGTGGAGATTTGTGTAACCGCCAAGCTTATGATAGAATACATACTATGACTGTGCAATTGAGTGATCACCCCGAAATTGACACTTAGAATAGTTGAGAGTTTTGAGTGTTTGTTCCCCTTTCGCGAGGTGTTCGGCTTTGTTTTATTCTAGCATAAGGGATTTGTAAACTCATATTTTCTAGGTTTTGGGAGATATCTTTTTAGGAATCTATCTAATAAGGTCTACTTGAGGGCAAGTAGAGTTCAAGTGGGGGGATATTTGATAACATCAAATAGTCCTGATTATTAAGTGTCAATTTCCCCCGTTAATGCTCGTTATTTATATCATTTATATGGATTTACGCTTGTTTTCCATTGTTTTACACTTTCAGGTAAATTGCGAGCATTGGAGCTAAAGAGACGCGGAAATGGAAACATTACTAAGGATTTATCACAGTATGCCTATTTTGAAGAGGTTACGGCGTAACTCGTCTCTCACATTACGCCATAACTATTACGTGACCCCGAAGTCCAACTCATCAAGAGGTTACGGCGTAACTCCTTCCAAAGATTACGACGTAACTCCATTAGGTCAAAAGAGGTTCCACGCCGCGGATACTTACGCCGTAACTACTGCATCACTTATGACGTAACCAGGATTATTGAAGACTACGGCGTAACCACTTATCAGGTTACGCCGTAACTAGCAGATCTAGTGCATTTACGGAGGTTATGGCGTAACTCATCTTTGTTACGCCGTAACCCAGACCTGGCCTATAAATACCCATGAATTCCAGCATTTCTAATCATCCCATTCCACACACAATACTCTGAGAACGTGGGAAAATACTCAAGGAAGGTCTAAGGAAGCATACGGAGCTGTTTCCAAGGGAGAAGTCACACCATTACGATAAGCTTTAGCGTTTATTATTTCTTTTATTTTCAATTCATGTATTTCGTACCTTTGAATATTGAATTGATGTGCATGATTAATATGAGCGGCTAAGCACCCTTTGGTGCTAGCCTAGTTATGATTCCTTAAATGTTTTGTTTGCGTTTACCTTTACTTTCGTACAATTATTTCTAAGTGTATGCATGCATAGTTCTTTGGTAGTCACCCCTGGTTCGGTAGTTTTGAATGGCGGTAGAGGCCAATTGCCTAGGAGATATGACCAACTGACCCTAGGTGAGCGATCTGAGACGGGAAGGGTAAGATATGACCAACTGACGACCCTTTCTACTTGTGCGATTTGACCAACTGATCACCTATCGTTTGGATGAACTTAAGAATTGGGGGGTGTAGTGTCTAAGTTCCTAACGGCCGAGCACTCACTATTTAGAATCTAGCATGTAGCGGTACTTAATGACTCGGCTTAGGGGACCAGGAACAACATGACTTATGACGGTGCGCCTGATTTCTCCTGTGGTGACATCTTTGCTGATAGGTTAGGGCAAATTGACCAAATGCTGTCTCGAATTTGACCCTACCTAAAGTAATTGGAAGTAGGTAGACGTAGACATAACTAGTTAGGAGGATTGACTAGGTTAGCACCACTATTCCTCTATTGATTTCCTTTCTACTATTTAATTGCTTTTATATTCTGCATTCGTAGTTTAATTAATTAAAACCATATCAAACCATTTATATTCTGTGACAATTAGACTTAATAATTATTCGACACACATAGCTCTTGGGACGACCTCGGCTTTACCATTTACTACACTACACACGACCGGGTACACTGCCCGTTAGTGCATTAGGGTAGACCATAGGTATAGCGAGACACTATAAATATTAAGACCTGGTCAGTAAAACATGCATCAGTGTTGTAGTGTTTGCTCTTAGGATTTGGAGACATTACCTGTATGTAACCAAGTGTGTAGTATTTACCGACCACAAGAGTTTGAAGCATATCTTAGATCAGAAGGAACTGAACATGAGACAACGTCGTTGGTTGGAATTGCTTAGTGATTACGACTGTGAGATTCGTTATCATCCTGGTAAAGCTAATGTTGTGGCTGATGCGCTTAGTCGTAAGGAGGACATTCCACCCCTACTTGTTAGATCCTTAGGAATGACCATTGTTTCGCCCTTACCATCTCAAATTTTAGCCGCCCAAGCAGAGGCATTGACGGAAGAGAACCGTCCTTATGAGAATCTTCATGGAATGGTAGAAAGTTAAAACGGCTTCTAGAAGCGTTCCGATGGAACATTATGCTTCAGAGACAGAAGCTGGATACCATTTCATGGTGGAGTCCGTGAGTTGATTATGCACGAGTCGCATAAATCAAAATACTCTATTCATCCCGGAGTCGATATGATGTATCAGGATCTTAAGAAACTTTATTGGTGGCCCAATATGAAAGCCGATATATGTAACACCCTCAAATCTCGGTATAGCGGAAGACTTAATCAAGTTTTCGGGGCGTTACTATTGGATTGGTATCACACACAAGTATAATAAAAGATAACCATTTAACCATTCAAAACCAATCCCAAATCAAATATTCAAACATTTAATCCGAAAGTATAAATATTAGGCCCAAAACATAGTTTAATAAAATAGGTCCCTATAGTTTATCAGAGTCAGAAATGATCCTTGAACCCCGCCTTCTTGCCAAGCTTCCACAATCTACATATTCTAAACATCTTTCAAATACCTGAGAAATCATGCTAAAAGGTCAGCTTGCGCTGGTGAGTTCATAGGTTTAAGTTCAACAAAATCATAGTGGACCAGTAAGAGTTGATTTGCTATGCAAGACCTAAGATAGATAAATACCGTTTGCACACCGATCCTACCCGGATCACCAATCATAACACACGTCCCGCATCCAGGGACTACTCGGACCCGCGACTCTAGTCCAGCGCTGTTGTGGCAAAATCTAGAACAATGGCCAACCCCAGACTAGGTCAATGTAGAAGTATATTCTTAGTTAGGCACGGTTAAACCTAAACTAAGGCAACAACTACCGCACATCTATCTAAACAGTCAAGCATATAAGCAAATCCAAATAGTTTTAACGGTCCAAAAACAGCAGCATGATTCTCACCCCAAAGTAGTTCAAAACGTAGTTAAAACGTAGATAAAAGTGGGGCTATGAAACTCACCTCAAGCAATCAACGCACAAATATCACTAGTAGAAGATAACAGAAATCACAGCACAGCAACTATCGACTCAGCACAACCTATTAATGTAGACCAACTTTAATACACATATTCCTCAAAATCAACGTTATCTACCCCAATATATTCCATTTCTTTATTTCCAAAAACGTCTCGTTTCACCATTAATCCTAGTGTTTGGTATCCTCATGTGGGTGTATCGACTCAATATGATGCCATGAATGCACTCAAACAACCAATATATAACTCAATGCGACACAATGAGACCTCTAAACGATAAACTCCATAGTTCAATAAGTTTCGGAATAAATAGTAGACCTTATCGAATTCGTCGACTCGATAAACTCATTTATTTATTCGTGTCGCTTACTATCCCATAAATCAATCTTATCCTAAAGAGTCATAAGGATAATTCACCCATTAATAAGGTTATCCAACGTACCTAGCGGGCTCTTATTAGATTCGTCAACCTAATAAGTCCGCTACCCACGTTGATCAACACTATTAATGCTAGGTTATCCGTAACCCATGCACACATAACGCAAATAAATAATTACTTATCCAATATTAAATGTCCACAATTGACATTTATTGATAAGCGTGTACTCGAAACCTTAATTACTTATTTATTACAAAACCTTTCCAATTTAGTCGTTAGTTTTCGTTTAAAAATAGTAAATAACAAGATAAATCTTGTTATTGATATTTTTGGTACAAAAGCCCATTATTATCTACATTTCATAGTTTTATTAGCATTTTCATATATATATATATATATATATATATTTCGTCAAATTCCATTATTAATCTCGTATCGTTATTCGTTTCGAGTCCACAAGCACGAGTCATAACTTATCGGCTATTAATCATTCAATTTTCCAAATTATACGAAAGTCCATGTTATGGCTTTGTCGGAGTCAACTATTGACTAAAAAGTCAAAGTGACGCCGACGTAGCTCAAAGTCAACAATATATATATATATATATATATATATATATATATATATATATATATATATATATATATATATATATAGGGGTGAGTTAAAATAAAAAGACAATTTTTCATACAAAGGATAAGAAGGATTTCTAACCTTTGATTTAAAAATTAATGGATGAGATTAAAATCTAACTTTAATTAAGACTGGAAGGGCAAAAAGGTCTTTTCATCAAATACATAAACACTCACTATCTGTTACATTCATAACAGATTCCATCCTCACCTCGTCAACTACTTTCTCTCTCTAAAAAATTCACTCTCATCTCACTATTAATCCTTAAAAAATTATTCAGATCTTCTAAAAATCATCGATGAAAACCCAGATCTAAACAATATTCGTCCATAATTACATACAAATTTCGTAACTTCATGATGCGAACAATGATTTAATTCCAATCGAATCTGCAATCAGTTATTTTACAGACAAAAATGGTGTTAAGTGGAAACAAAATATATGCGATGATGGGGAATGAAGATAAACGATATTTTTCCATCAAAAACTTCAAATTCTATAGGTAATGATTTTATTAAGCTAAAATTGATTTGTTAATAGATATTCAAAGTGTTCATCAAATTTAAGTTTACATGCTTTGGGCATATTAAATGGATATATGTGCATCAATTTTCACAGATTATTGTGAAAAATATGATATGTTTGGGTAATTGTGAGTTATGTGAAATAACAATGTTTTGTGTATTAAACAATGGGCTAAATATGCATTAATTTTTGTAGGAAGTTAGTAAAAGTGAGATATGTTTAGGTAATCGTGTGTTATGTGAAATGACGCTGCTTTATGAATTAAAAAATAGGCTAAATGTGCATTGATTTTCATAAGCAGTTAATAAATGTGTGTTAAATTTGGATAATTGTGAGCTGTGTGGAGTAATATTGTTTTGCACATTAAAAAATGGGCTAAATGTGCATTAATTTTTGTAGGGAGTTAGTAAAAGTGCAATACATTATGTGGAATAACACTGCTTTGTGCATTAAAATTAGGCTAAGTGTGCATTGATTTTTGTAGGCAGTTAGTAAACGTGTGATAAGTTTGGTTAATCGTGAGCTATGTGGAATAACATTGTTTTGCACATTAAAAATGGGCTAAATGTGCATTAATTTGTGTAGGGAATTAGTAAACGTGGAATACGTTTTGGTAATCGTGTGTTATGTAGAATAACACTGCTTCGTGCATTAAAAATGGCTTAAACGTGCATTAATTTTCTGCAACTGGTAACTTTTGGTTTGTGATAACATGCATTAAATTTGGATAATCGTGAGCTGTGTGGAATAACATTGTTTTGCACATTTAAAAATGGGCTAAATGTGCATTAATTTTTGTTGGGAGTTAGTAAAATGCAATACGTTATGTGGAATAACACTGCTTTGTGCATTAAAAAGAGGCTAAATGTGCATTGATTTTTGTAGGAAATTAGTAACGTGTGATAAGTTTGGATAATCGTGAGCTATGTGGAATAACATTGTTTTACACATTAAAAATGGGCTAAATGTGCATTAATTTGTGTAAGGATTTAGTAAAAGTGGAATACGTTTTGGTAATCGTGTGTTATCTAGAATAACATTGCTTCGTGCATTAAAAATGGCTTAAACGCGCATTAGTTTTCTGCAACTGGTAACTTTTGGTTTGTGATATTGTAAGCAATTAATTAACGTGCATTAAATTTGGATAATCATGAGCTGTGTGGAATAACATTGTTTTGCACATTAAAAAATGGGCTAAATGTGCATTAATTTTTGTAGGGAGTTAGCAAAATGAAATACGTTATGTGGAATAACACTGCTTTGTGCATTAAAAAGAGGCTAAATGTGCATTGATTTTTGTAGGCAATTAGTAACGTGTGATAAGTTTGGATAATCGTGAGCTATGTGGAATAACATTGTTTTACACATTAAAAATGGGCTAAATGTGCATTAATTTGTGTAGGGAGTTAGTAAAAGTGGAATACCTTTTGGGAATCGTGTGTTATGTAGAATAACATTGCTTTGTGCATTAAAAAATGGCCTAAACACGCATTAGTTTTCTGCAACTGGTAACTTTTGGTTTGTGATATGGGTTTGCAACTAGGAAATAAGACCACTTTGGCCCGGAACCATACCTTTAACTGGACTCGTATTTTAGTATATACTAAACCTAGTTTTTCACCAAACCAATGTTGTTTAGTGAGAAAAGGTTTGGACAGTGGACACATTCAGAAAATTGGTATTCTGATTTATGCAGTATCGCGTAGCGTACCAGGTATACTATAGGCACAATTTTGGTTTGAGATTAACTGTTTTGTCTCGGGTTTTGCATACTCATGATCAGCGAAGAAGACTAATTAGAATGAATAATCGTAGTACTGTACATAAAAAATTGCTCAATTATGCACCATAGTTTCCTCGTTTTGGTCGCAACATTATTTTTCCAAATGCAGTCTCCCATTACACTTTGACACAGAATTTACAAAACTAATTGCATTAATTATGCAGTATAGTCTATTAATGTATCAATTGTGAAAGTGTGACTTGTAATGTAAGGTAGTCTAAATGGATTTTCAACCCAACATGGCATTAATAGTAATGACCTGGAATAAAGCTCGTAAGTATTCATAGATAAATTAAGTAGGCTGAGACTCTGGAGCAGTCGACTATCTGAGTCGAGTGGTATAAAATAAGCCTATTACAAAAAAGAATATCTTCTACTTAATCAACTGAATCATGTTAATTCTTTACTTTGTTTGACTATCTGAGTATAGTTTTTATATGTTGACCCATTTAAATGTTGCTTTACTTTTATCCGCAAATATATCCTTCAGTTCATTGGTATGACAGGTTTTTTCATTTACAGGGCAATGGCAGATAGCATCTCTTCCGATTTAATGTCGAAAAGTGCAGGGAGGGAACTTTTCAAACTTGAAAGTGGCAGTGGTCAAGTAGTCAGCAACCAGACAACAAAAAGCTAAAGAATGAATGACCAAAAACAGCAATTCAAAAACAAACAAACAAAAAGAAAAAAAAAAGAACCAGTTCCCACCTTCTGCTATGTTAATAGTTTTGTAATAAAGTGTGTAATAACCATTCTTGTTGCATCTAGAAGCAGCATTCCTTAACAATGTTAGTGTGCTCTCGCGTTTAACCACACGATGCTAGTAAAAGTGACATGCTTTGGTAATTTATATGCTATTGTTTGGAATAACACCATTTTGTGCATTAAAAATGGTCTAATTCTGCATTCGTTTTCATATGAAGTTCGTAAAGGCGACATGCTTAGGTAATCAACACTCTAATGGGTGAAATAACACTATTTTGTGCATTAAAATGGTCTAAATGTGCATCCGTTTCATAGGAATTTAGAAAAGGTGGCATACTTAGGAAATCAATACACTATAGTTTAAAATGACACTATTTTGTGCATTAAAAATTGTTTAAATGTACATTAATTTTCATAGGAAGTTAAAATGTGACCTACTTAGTTAACATGCATGCTAATGTTTGAAAAGACATGGTTTTGTGCATTAAAAATGGTATAAATCTGCATTTGGTTTTAGTAATGCGATTATGTAATTTTTGGTGTATTATCAGTGTGTCGAGCTAACAATCCAAAAACATATAAAGGTGATTATGAACAAAGGTTGTCAAAGATTAGACATGATATGGATAACATAGAATAATTGTATAGACTACATTGTGTTAATGTTGCGTCATATGGAAGACATATCTTGGGCGTGCAACAGAATTGGAAACATGGATTGAAGAATGAGAGGGAAGAACAACAAAAAAAGATTTATGAAGAGGAGGAATGTCGAAAATTGCCTAATAGTGCTCAAGTGAAGCTTCTGAAGAACAAGTTTTTGGAGTATTCAAGACCGTGTTAATAGCATGTCCTAGTCTGATTGTGTTTTGTTTAGAATTGAAATGTATATGGAATGCTTATTTTTATTTAGAAATGATATGTTTATGAATGCTTATATGTGGTTATACATTACCTTTAGTAAGTAAATATGATGGCTACACAAATTTACAAATATCGTATGGGCGTACGTAATGTGTGATACTAAACAATGTACATATGATCTTTCTCATTCCTCTCTTGGAATCCATCTACTCCACCACATACTCTTCCTTCGTTGGTTTAGCTCGTCCATGCTCTCATTTAAAGTTTTCAAGATCTTTCTTTTGAGCTTAAGGACTGACGCAAGAGCATTTCTTTGTGCATTCGTTTTCTTCAGTGGTCATATTTCCTACAAACAAGTATAAAACATAAAAGTGTCATCCGATTCTGCTCAGCCAGATGATATTTTTGAAAGATATTCACAACTTTCAACTGTGACTAATAAAGGGTCTGCATTAAAGAGAGAGTCAAATAAATATATAGAACGGGCTCACTTACGAGGTTCCCAAACATCAGTGGACAACAAAAACATAAACTTGTCAACTTAATCAAAATCCAGCAAATTGACAGAAGTTGAATTGTGCATCAGATTCCACACATAATCATTTTTCCTCAAATCACACTACTAACACAAATTTATGTACCGAATAATATATGATACTAATTTGCGCATCAGATTTTACTACAAATACAAATTTCCACAAAAAAACACTAATAACAAAAATTTGTGTCACAAATAAACTAATTTGTGTATCAAATTGTACTACAAATACAAACTTTCATCAAATTACACTAATAACACAAATTACACTAATAGCAATAATTATGCATTAGATATTGTAATAACACAAATATGTGCATTAACTTCCACCATAAATCCATAATTACAGAAAATTACACTAAAAACACTACTTTATATATTAAATTACACCAATAGCACAAATTTATTATCAAATACACTAAATTACAACAAAAAAGCTTAATCTGATGTCGAACCAAAATTGATTTTAACGCAAAAAAAATACATACCTTGATTATCACTATTATGAATCGAAAACATTCTGGAAAAATTCGAAATTGAGCTTATCATCCAGGATTGTGAATTTGTGATTATGTTAATAACCGATTGAACATATCAACAAAAGTGTATAACCCCCAATTTGATTTAATGCTGGGAAACGGATTGAAGATTACGATTCAATGACAAAGAGATTAAAGTTGATTATGAAAGGTTAATTAGGATTGAAGTTTTTGTGTGTTCGTGTGTGTAGAAGCTGGGTTTTATTGTGTGCAGAAGCTGGGTATCATAATTATATAGGCCAGTTAGGATTATAGTTGATTGCGAAATTACTTCTATACCCTTAATAGTTAGTTAGGATTATAGTTAATCTCATCCGTTGATTTTAAATCAAGGGTCCAAAATCCTTCTTATTCTTTTTACCAAATTTTCTCTTTTTATTTGATCTCATCCCTATATATATATATATATATATATATATATATATATATATATATCTAGTCCAAATTAAATGTCACATTATCGCAATTCAATCCCAAACCAACTCAAAGCAATCTCGCCAATCAATCAATTAACCAAAAGTACTCAAAACTAATGTTATGACCCTAATGGTCATGACACGGTCGCGGTCAAGACCACGTGAACCAAACAAGCTCTAGAAGCTTTTCGGCTCCACGCCTCTCGTCCAAACCTCAACTACATCAACCAACAAGCTACCAAATTGACCTGACTCGGACCCATGACCAAGTAGGCAACGTACACCACCCCATGGGTCACGTACGTGACCATGGTGGTGCGTACGCCATCCCAATTCAATCCAAACACTACCAAATCCAATCCAAAACACTCAAATCCAATCATTCAAGCTCCAAACACTAACCAAACACAAAACCCATCAACTATTCTTAATCAAGAACATGCAACTAAACCCTAAATGCACAAACCCATCAAAATTAATACATGATTCACTCCTGAACAGTCAAGTTTAATCACTCAAGCTGACCACTTGTGAATGGTCAACCGTAACAAACTTAAAACAGCTCAGAAGGCAAATGCAATTAAGATCAGAGGAATATAGTGGATTCCTGG
Source organism: Chrysanthemum seticuspe (assembly GCA_019973895.1). Taxonomy (NCBI): domain Eukaryota; kingdom Viridiplantae; phylum Streptophyta; class Magnoliopsida; order Asterales; family Asteraceae; genus Chrysanthemum; species Chrysanthemum seticuspe. Next base: position 247,198,554 of record BPTQ01000002.1, on the reverse strand, counting down.
GTCGTTAAGTCCCAAGGAGGATGAATGGTGTTTTTAACACAGACAGATGTCGAATAATCACTAAGGATAGTGATCAGTAAGGATTTTGATTAATAATTATACCTAAAGAAAAGCTTTGTAAATTACAGGGGCTTAAATGCAAATTAAAGAAAATTAAAAAGTTAAAATATATTAAATAAACGCTATCACTATTTTTACAATGATGTTTTTCTGATTTTATAAAACAAAATAACTTAAATAAACTATTTTAATTAAAACTTAAACTTAAATTACCTAAAAACGTAACTTAAAATAAAAACGTAAGTTATTTATAAAAATTACGCGAGTGCGCAAGCAAAAACGTAAAATTTATGAAATAAAAGTCCTACGAATGTAAAACAATTTTCTTACGTACTATATGACAAAAGAAAATTTTAGAAAAAAGATTTATATTTTTTAGACTTTTATATTTTTTATTATGAATTAAATACTAATTTAGACTAATTAAATGATTAAAAATACTAAAACTATTAAGAAAAATCTGAAACTTTTTTATAAAATACTTTATACTAATACAAAGTTAAGAAAAATACAAAAGTTGAAAAAGCTAGATTAAATAAGCTAGAAATAAGCTAATAAGCTCGTATAAGCTTAAAATGAAAACAAGGGTTATGTATTTAATAGTGCAAAGAAAAACAGAAAAAGACCCAAGGGCGAGTGGTAGTGTGTGTGAGTGGTGAGCTGGGTGGCCAGGGTTCGAATCCCAGTAATGACCTTTTTGCTAACTTTTTATTTTTTTGATTTTTATTTCACAAACTTATTAAACTAACTGAAATAAGCAATTTATAAAACTATGACTTTTTATAAAAATGACTAATAAGCTCAGTATTGAGCTTATTATCTTAACAGTTAACAAAAAAACAAGAATAAGCACAAGTTATTTAGCCAAATGGCTATTTAAGCTAAAAATAAGCAAAAGAGAACTAGAAATAAGTTAAGAAATTGTGAATAAGCTAAAATTACAACTGAAAAAGCACAATTAATAGGAAATAAGCACTGAACAAAATCAAATAAGCACAAGTATAACTATTTGCACAGGACACTACTGTTTTTACTAGGCACTTTAAAGCTAGATTTTAAGCACTGAGATAAGCTATAAAATGAAAACAAATACTTGGATTAGCTAGTTGACCAGTTAAGCTTTCCAAAAAGCCAAAGTTCTCATAGTTTTGTCCACTAGAGAGCTTTTAATGAGCTTATTAAAAAGTGGAAAACCACTGAGTTATTTCTCAGTGTATACTGAGTATTTTTGGACAAACAAAAAGCACTTGCAGCCCTATCTAAAAAGCTACAAACTGAAATATTAAACTTGGAACTCAAAGATGACCATGTTAGCTTCACAAAAAGCCAAGAATCACAAGCTATGATTAACTAATGAGCTTTTTGCAAGCTTGTGATTCTGGGCTTAAAACTGTGCACAGGACATAGTTTTGACTTTTTAAGAAATTAAACCAAGTTGACTTTAATGAACTTTTGATTGATTCTATGGACTGATTAAGTTGTATTAAGTTATATTAAGACTAGATTAAGCAATTATAACAACTTATGAACAAGAAATCACAATCATGGATCATGAAATTCCAACAGTGAGTTAACAAGATTTGATCAAAAGGAATTTTGACTTTTTTAACAAATGACCACTGGTTTTGTTGCTTTGTTTGAGTTCTTAATGACTAATGAAACACAAGTCAAGCACAAGCAATAACACAAGAAACCTATAACTCAGTTAAACTAATGAATCCAAACAGTCTTTTAACTAGACTATTTTGAGATTTTCAAAACAAAACACTGATTTAGACCTTGCAACTGATTATAAACTTAATATTATTACTTACTAAGATTAAAGAAACACAAAATAACAATAATAACAACATAAAACCATGAAATTACACTTATGCTAATTAAACTGTGAAAATGAGATTTTTGCTAACTACAAATTTAAAAGAACAAACAACTGTTTTTATGGTTTGATTATGCTTAACTATAACTAATAAACATAAATAAACAGAGATTTGAGCTTATTACTGTCTTACACAGTGAAATGCCAAAATGGATCAAAATGGCTTACAAATGGATTCCAAGTGAAAAATGATAACCAAGGACTGAGAACAGATCCTATAGCTTCCCAAGAAGCACTAAACCCAAGGCCATCCATAATCAACCCTGCTCCATCTTCTTGACAACCTTCACCATGGATTTTTGATTTTTCAACTGTTTATTTGTATTTTTGGTGATTTTTCTTTTTTACTTCTAAACTGCTTTTAAAGGTCTCTAATAGATTTAATAAGCTATATGAGGAGCTTATATGGTCTACTCAGTCCTTAATAACAACAAGTAACAACATTTGCAGATTTTGAGAATTTGATCAAAAGTAAAATTTTGCATAAACTGAATATTGAACTTAAAACTGAAATTGATGTTAACAAAAGTTTTATTTCACACTAGTAACTTGAAATACAGAGCTTAAAGCTTAAACAAACACTGGAATTTGAAATTTAACTAAAAACGACATAAGCTAAATTACAATTATTCTAGATAGTCTTCACATTGCTTCCCATTGCTTCTTTATAGACTTTTGAGACTCTGTTTATGTCTCTGAATCTTTCCCACCTCAATCCAACCATTGGATTGGTCAAAGTTATCATAATCGTCCATGTGTAAATTTTGGCGCCAAAATAGTCAAGAGCAGGTTTGGGCAATTAAAGAAACTTGGGAGGTTGTGGAGGTGGAGGGGGGATGTATTCAAGTGGAAAAACAGGTGGAATTGCTGAAAAGGAGGTAAAACCAGCTCTGGTATTGGTATTACAGGCTATGTGAAGACGATGAACAGTACTGGTGGTTTTGGGCGCGCTTTGACTAGTTTTGACCGTGGGATATTATAAAGGGGGTTCACAATTGGGGGGTCAAGGGTATTGACAGGGGTTCTTTTTGAATTGGCAGGGGTTCTAAATACAAAAGGGGGTCCAATTGGCTTGTTATATTACAAGGACCATTTATGTAAATCTGCCAAACTTGAGGACTGATCTTGCCAATATTCCAAAGTTATCATAAGGACCAAACCTACCATATATGAATAGTACAAGGACCATAGTGCATAAAATTCCATTTTTAATAAATCCAAGGACTATTTTTGTCATTTTCAAAACTTGAGGGACTAAAGTTGTAATTTTGAAATTTTTGATTTCAAGGACTTGTTTTGACAACTTTATGAATCCCTAAGGACTTAAAATGATAGTTTTCTTTATTTTGATATACCAGGGACTATTTTTGACAACTTTTTAAACTTGGGAGACTAAAACTGCCAATTATGCAAACTTGATACGTTTTTCACCAGATTTTGATGTTTTTGCATTTAAAACACATAAAACACTTGTTTGTGATATTTTTATCATTTTGATGCGTTTCTGAGTGTTTTCAGATGTTTTTGGCATTCTAAACAGTATAAAAATGATGAGTATTTAGACACTCATCAATCCCCCACACTAAGATATTGCTAGTCCCTAGCAATGTTTTAAGAAAAATTAATGGATTTTATCTCTTTACCAAAAGCCATTACTTCTGGAGTAGCCAATTGTTTTAGTTCAAGTAAGAACCTTGGCACAATGATAACCAAATGATTTTGAGCAAATCATAAGCTGTAAACGGATTTGATTTGTCTTTACCAGAAGCCGTTTGCTTCTGGACTAGCCAACTCTTAGATAAATTATCAATATTATCTTTGGTGAGTAGATTATCAATTATGGATTTCCAACTGCCTTTACCACAAGCCATAAACTTGCGGGCTAGCCAACTTTTCACTAGTTTAAAGATATGGTGAGCTGAACACCATACAATTTTGGGCAAATTGCAAGCCATAAACGGATTTGAGATATCTTTACCAAGAGCCATTTGCTCATGGATTAGCCAATCCTTATGTGGGTTAGACATGGCGGACTGATTACCATTTGCTGAGTAAGTGAAAAACACTTACTCCAAAAAAAATTTTGGCCAAAAACGGAGGAATTGGGTGGAATAATTACATGATAAAATTCGTGAGAATTCCCCCCCACACTTAGAAATGAATATTGCCCTCAATATTCAAAATACCGGCGGTTATGCCGAAACAAAGAACATAAAAGGAAATTACTACGGCCATTATTTTGTTTTTGATATATACACTTTTTTTTTTTTTTTTTTTTTTTGAGAGGTTTATATACAACAGCGGGGGGCAACTCCCCCACACTAGGGTGGTAGAAAAGGGGTAAGAAGACAGAAACATGGGTGAAAACCCATATGGTGTGTGCTACTGTTTTTGATTCCCGAGTCACTAGCTTGACTCGATCCCCGCATTCATTGGTTCATGGGGAAAGTTTGTAGATCCGGGACAATCACGGGTGGAATGTCCTCTCCAAAGTAATGCTTCAATCGATGACCATTCACTTTAAAATTTGGACCATCGGGCTGAGATAACTCAATGGTGCCATAAGGATAAACCTTAGTGATAGTAAATGGACCAGACCAACGGGACTTGAGCTTTCCCGAGAATATCTTCAATCTTGAATTGAAAAGAAGGACTCGATCACCAACGTTAAAAACGCGGTTCTTGATTTTAGAGTCATGAATCTTCTTTGTATTTTCTTTGTAGATCAAAGAGTTCTCGTATGCTTGATAAAGGAGTTCATTTCATTCATTCATTTGAACTTTTCTGTGATCACCAGCTGTCTGTATATCGAAGTTTGCATGTTTTAAGGCCAAGTAAGCCTTGTGCTCTAGCTCAATCGGCAGATGACATGCCTTTCCGTACACTAGCTTGTATGGAGTACACCCGATGGGTGTTTTGTAAGCTGTACGGAAGGCCCAGAGTGCGTCATCCAGTTTATCCGACCAGGATGCACGATTTTCGCCTACTGTCCTTTCTAGAATTCTTTTAATACCACGGTTGGAGACTTCCACTTGCCCACTTGTTTGGGGGTGGTATGCAGTAGAGAGACGGTAGGTTACACCATACTTTTGCATGACACGATCAAATTGGTCATTGCAGAAATGTGTACCACGATCACTGATTATAGCACGTGGAGTTCCAAACCTGGCAAAAAGAGATTTTAAAAACTTCACAACAACTCGGGCATCATTGGTAGGTAAGGCTTTCGCTTCAACCCATTTTGACAAATAGTCAACAGCCACGAGTATGTATTTGTTACCTCGAGAAGATGGAAATGGCCCCATAAAGTCAATACCCCAGATGTCAAATATCTCACAAACTTGAATGGCATTTTGTGGCATTTCATTTCTTTGAGAGATATTTCCATGACGTTGACAAGCGTCACAGGTTTTGACAAAATCGTGGGCATCCTTATAGATAGTGGGCCAATAAAACCCGGAATCAAACACCTTTTTGGCGGTGTAGTTTGGACTATGATGGCCCCCGGTGGGTCCAGCATGGCAAGCTTTGAGAATGTCAAGAGCTTCTTGTCCATAAACACACCGTCGGATGACTTGATCCGCACAGATTTTGAATAAGTAGGGGTCATCCCAGAAGTAATGTTTAACATCTTTGAAGAATTTGTTCTTCTGCTGGGTTGACATCCCTTTCACTATGAAGTTACCCGCATGGTAATTTGCGAAGTCAGCAAACCATGGGGTAGAAGAGTTTCCACGAAAAGAAACCGCATTGAGTGTCTCGAGAGGAAATGTTTCATTTATTTCCTTTTTCTCGAAAACATCTTGGTGAGGGTTTTCTAGACGGGACAGATGATCAGCAGCCAGGTTCTCAGCTCATTTTTTATCACGTATAATGATATCAAATTCCTGGAGGAGGAGAACCCAACGGAGCAATCTCGGCTTTGCATCTTGTTTTGCAAAGAGATATTTGAGAGCCGAGTGATCCGTATACACCACGCATTTGGTCAAGATTAAGTATGGCCGAAACTTCTCAAATGCATACACCACGGCTAATAATTCTTTTTCTGTGGTAGTGTAATGAGTTTGAGCTTCAGTCATAGTCTTACTTGCGTAGTGTATAGGCTGAAAATGCTTAGCTCTACGTTGCCCTAAGACTGCACCGATAGCAAAATCACTTGCATCGCACATGAGCTCAAAAGGCAAGTCCCAGTCGGGAGCAACGAGAATGGGTGCTTCAGTAAGCTTTTTCTTTAATGTTTCAAAAGCTTTGATGCACTCGGGTGAGAAGATAAAAGGAGCATCTTTTTCAAGAAGATGGGTCATAGGCCGGGCGATTTTAGAGAAATCTTGTATGAATCTACGATAGAAACCGGCATGACCTAGAAAACTCCTAATACCTTTGACGGTAGTAGGATGAGGCAGTTTAGCAATAACATCGACTTTTGCTCTATCGACCTCAATCCCATTTTTTGAAATCTTATGGCCAAGGACTATGCCTTCTTTGACCATAAAATGGCTCTTCTCCCAATTTAGACAAAGATTGGTGTCTTCACACCGTTGAAGCATTTTTTCTAAATGGGAGAGACATGTTTGAAATGAGTCCCCAATGACCGAGAAGTCATCCATAAACACCTCGATTGTTTCCCCGATCATGTCGTGGAATATGGCCATCATACATCGTTGGAACGTGCCAGGAGCGTTACATAAGCCAAAAGGCATACGTCTGTAGGCAAAGGTTCCGTATGGGCAGGTGAATGTAGTCTTTTCTTGATCCTTTGGATCAATGGGGATCTGAAAGTACCCCGAGAAACCATCAAGGAAACAATAGTATTCGTTCCCTGCTAATCTCTCAAGCATTTGGTCCATAAAGGGCAGAGGAAAATGGTCTTTACGGGTAGCGTCATTCAACTTACGATAGTCAATGCAAACACGCCATCCCGTAACCAGCCGAGTTGAAATTAACTTGTTATCTTCATTTGTGATAACAGTTATGCCACCCTTTTTAGGAACACAATGAATTGGGCTAACCCAAGGACTATCTGAGATTGGGTAAATCAATCCTGCATCAAGAAGTTTGATAACCTCCTGTTTGATAACATCATGGATTTTTGGATTTACTCTTCTCTGATGTTGAACTGCTGGTTTGAAGTTATCCTCCATTAAGATTTTGTGAGTACAAAATTCAGGGTTGATACCCTTAATGTCGGAGAGTTTCCAAGCAATTGCTTGCTTGTGTGACTTCAAGATCTTTATAAGAGCAGACTTTTCATCTTTACTCAAATCTCGAGCAATAATGACTGGCAATTTATCATCACCTTCAAGAAATGCATACTCGAGATGAGGCGGTAAGTCCTTAAGTTCAATCTCAGGAAATTCTTCAGTTTTGTCAACTGACTTGACTTCCTTGTTATGAAGTTCGACGGGAGGGAGTGATGATGGATCATCATTAAGCAGCTTCTCAATGAGAAGTATTGTAACACCCCCAAAATACCGCAGCGGAAGACTGTGTCAATGGGGTGCTACTTCATAATACAAAGTACAAGGTATAGAAAACGACCTCTAAATGAGACGTTTTGAAAGGTTACCATTCGATTAATAAGAACAGAGTTACAACATAAGTTCTGAAGTACAATACATAAGTGTTTTTAAAACATATCGAATGGTAATAATAAAAGCATAAGTCTTCAAAATATGCCAAGCGACTCTATGCTCCATGCAACGGCTATCAACTTATAGACCTGAGATAAACATGCTAAAAAGTGTCAACACAAAGGTTGGTGAGTTCATAGAGTTTGTTTAACATGTAAAGCCTTTAAAGAATGTTCACACAGCAAAGGCATTGTAAATCCACTCAGTTCCAAGTTCCGCCCATACAAAACTTGCAACCTGTGTGTTTACAACCCACTGCTAAAATATAGTACATTTTATAGTTAAGCACACATACAGACATAATAATTCACATTATTGCACTTAGTGTTGCTCCGTCTATATTGGGAGACTTTCAAGTTGGACTGCTCCGTTTATGTTAGGAGACTTATCATCGTCGAACGAGGGGACTGCTCCGTGTATGTTGGGAGACTTATCATCGTCTTATCATGTGAACGAGGGGACTGCTCCGTATATATTGGGAGACTTATCATCGTCTTAAGTATAACACAATCAAGTATAACGCAATCAAGTATAACGCAATCAAGTATAATGCAATCAAGTATAACGCAATCAAGTATAATGCAATCAAGTATAATGCTTTGAGTATTTGTAAAATAGTATAAAGCAAATGTTTGAGCATGTATCTCCCCCAAAGAGTTTGTAAAACAATTAAACGAGTAAAAGTGGGGCTACGAACTCACCTTAAAAATGATATCACAACGTATAACGGAGTCGATGGATAAGCCTGAAAGTCTCTACGTATAACCTTGAATATGATGTCAACTCTTAGGTTCAGAATAATGCCTAAGAAAACATGAACGAGCCTATATATGCCATGACGTAGTATTTGTATGTTTGTTTATAAAAATGATTTTCGTTTGTATATCTCGTACTACCGTTCAGGCCATCATAATTAAGAGGTCATGCAGTAAACGTTCGAGGAGCTAGGACACTTTAATTCGTAAATCCAGCAACTCGTCGATCCGTTTACCCAAATGAACCCCTCACATGAAGTTCCCTAGTGTTGTAGTGCTTATTACGTAAAACATGTATTTTAATTATTTGATTATATGCTATATTAAGAGTTTATAAATATAATAAATAAACTAACAAAGTTTATAAGTATTTAAATAAGTTTGAGTTATATATACTTACCTTAAAATAGAATGCTTGATTATTATGGAAAAATAAAATATTAACGGAGCTTCGACGTAGACTTTGCAATCTTTGAAAACCCACGACTATTAGAAGATTATAACAACGCCTTCTTGAGAACCCGAAAAAGAAAAGAAGATTATAACGACGTCTTTTTGGAGACTTGAAGATATTTGAAGATTATAACGACTTTTTCTAGAAAACTTCCAAGAACGAAGATCAAACGCTAGTTTTCTTCAAGAACACATGAATGTTCTTACAAGATCTATAAGAAATGCCTTAGGGTTTTAGGACTTTGATAGATAAAGAGGTGTGGTGCAAGAAAATATGTAGTGTTTTGCTTGGTATTTATAGGAAAAATTTAGGAGTTAACTATATATTAGGTTAAAAACTAACCATGGTTAAGTTATATACTTGTAATGATCTAAAGAATGATCAAATATCCACCCTACATGTGTTTTTACACGTTTCAATGGTGAGGTGGTGATAAGTATGGAATTTCTTGATATTATCTTGAGTTTAGAGTAAGATTTGGTTCCGTTAAATGCCAACCGAAGTCATAAAACGTAAAATCGGGTATCGTAAAAATATGAATTTTGTAGGAATGATGAAACTCATCATTATACTCCATATAAAAATATAAAATGGTTGATAAGTCTCATTGGGTGCAAAAACGCTGCTTAAAGCTGGAAATACGGGTCAAAAACGCGTAATTCGCAGTTTATCAGAAAAGAACGAAATTTCAGGGAAACGACCGTGAATTTATTTAGAGTAGACTAAAATTAGTCTAAAAGTGATATGAGATATAAAACTTTGGTTTTCGTCGTACGCGGGATAACTTAACAGTTATTCGTGAAGTTTAAAAATTACGCGATTTAAGAAAAAGGTAGAACGTACAAGGTTAATTTCTTTATGGTCAAAGGAGGAGGGAAATATGTTTGACTTTTCCGAAAATATAAAAGTTTCTATTCATCTTAGGAAATATAGTGCAGGAATCGTTAAGTCTGGATGTAAGTAGAATCGTTTAAAACGTAAGTTTAGTTTCGTACTGCGCTGGACTTATTTGGTAACATAAAAATAAATCTTAAAAATTCTAAAATTAATCATGAGTGATCTAAAAATTTATCTGATGCGGGGAAAATTTTCGGAGTTGGTTTTCGATATGTGCGGGATATCTAAATGGTGTACCGTTCAAAACGAAACTTTAAAACGATGTTTTCTTAATAACTTTTGCGAAAATGATCTAACGATTGTCGAACTCTCAGGTCATTACTAAAATAATTTATCCTACGAGAATGTGAAATAAAAATTTTATGGATGAATAGTGAAAGTGAATAGTAAATTCTCGAAAATGCGAATTGTTACAGTACCTACCCCTTAAAAGAAATTTCGTCCTGAAATTTAATGCATCTAGGTTTCTAATCTATCAAGGCATGAATAAAGCTAAATTGTGTACTAGAATAGAACAATGCGGTAGGATAAGGCACGTACTTTTTTATGTATTGCGGGCTTCCTTAGTACCTAAATAGTATGCTCGACCCCGAGGTGGACTAACATTGACTCCATGGTTTGGGTTATTTCCTTCAAGCATTACGGCTAGAGTCGGGTTATCCAGTACTTGTCTCTGCGCCCCATTCAACTTAGGACAATTAATTCGGATGTGGTTTGGGCTGTTACACTCATAGCATGTCTTTTGGTTATTTCTCATATTGACCGTATTCATCGGTGTTACCTGCCTCACAACTGATTTACAATGGTTTGAAAAAATGGCCAATCTGTTTGCAATTATAACACGTAGGGCAGGGCTCAGACCCCTGATGATGATAAGGACATTTAACACATTTGGGTGATGTACCCTCATAACGTCTCTGACTAGAAACAGTTGCCGCAAATCCTCTTGCCTTCTTGTTATCAAACATTGTACCCATTTGCTCGACTGATTCACCTCCTCCCTTCCTTTTATCATTGTTCTTCAAAGCTCCATTCCTAACCATCTCATCGGTTAAGGTCCCTGCTCTTAGTATCGCACTTTGAATTGTAGAAGGCTCGGTTGTTTTTATTGTCCCACGAATCTCAGGAACAAGACCATAGATGTACCTTTTAATCCTCTTGGATTCAGGGGTAACCAGATAAGGAACTAGTTTTGCTAATTCATGAAACCGGTCCATGTAGGCTGCATGACCAGCCCCTACCATAGAGTGATGATAAAGTTCATCTTCTAGCTTTTGCATCTCATTATCCGGGCAGTACTCTTCTTTCAGCAGTGCTTTAAAGTCGTCCCATGTCATGCCTACAGCAGCTTCTCTTCCCCTAGCTTGAATTTGCGTGTTCCACCATGTCAATACCTTTCCTGACATCAAGCACGAGGCATACTTCACCCTTTGGTGGATTGCACAGTTACTGATGTCGATCACTGACTCCATCTTCTTGACCCATCGTGTATATGCCAATGCACCTCCTTTACCATCAAATTCAATTGGCTTACATGCTGTAAATTCCTTACATGTACATCCAGTCCTATTGTTGTTGTTATTACCATTCCCTCCTACATTATTGGTGGTGTCATTTATGCTTCCGTAGTTTCTCGAATTATTGATGTGATTGCCAACTTGGGTGACTATAGTGGGAAGTAGGTTTTGTAGTTGTTGAGCAATAATGGCGGAGAAATCAGGATTTCCACCATCGTTACTATGGTTACTAGTGTCGTGACCATCTCCTCTACCTTCACATCCACCAGTTCTTCCACCCCTTGGTGCTGCACCACCTCGGTTAGTGCTACGAGTTACTCTCTTTGGTCCCATGATTTCTACAAGGAAGGACATTTGTCAATGTCAGATATGAGGTAAGTTCCTGGACTACTTAGTCTTAAATCATTCCTAATTTGAGTCAACGCTGATTAATGCAAGCATGATCAGATATGTCCACGTGGGTCGTGATGCATTTATAATTTATGTTGGCCACCATAATTATAATTGCCTCCTTTCACACGTGTACATATTACCACACACGAATATCTCAGCGATAGACATTCCTTAAATGAATGGACATTCTACCGCTTGATCCTAAATGATGGAGGAGTGGTGTAGTGTGGGTATCTAGTAAGTGTTACACTCAGTACATAGAAATTTCCCTTAGGTGCTAAAATCACGAAAAGATTAGTCTCTAACATTTCTCAGAAGTATCTACAGGAGAACTCCCATCCTTGGGCAAATCATCAAATATCTACAGCTAAATAATAAACTTTATTTAACTTAATCTCGTGTCTCATCAAACAAGAACTGTCACAAGATCAAGTTAAATAACCACTTATTACCAAGCTTCACATTTTTGAAGACTTGACTGAATTCTGGGATTTCTCCATTAGTACAAAAACATATCATCCAATAGTGTAGATCTAACAAACAACTAACAAGAAGCATATGCGCACGAAGTGTGTGTAAGGCAAATAAAGAGGAGAGTCTTAATGTATAAAGTAGTTATAGTCTAGGTACTAAATGCAACCTAGTTCTCTATAACCAAGTCTCTGATACCAATCTGTAACACCCCCAAAATACCGCAGCGGAAGACTGTGTCAATGGGGTGCTACTTCATAATACAAAGTACAAGGTATAGAAAACGACCTCTAAATGAGACGTTTTGAAAGGTTACCATTCGATTAATAAGAACAGAGTTACAACATAAGTTCTGAAGTACAATACATAAGTGTTTTTAAAACATATCGAATGGTAATAATAAAAGCATAAGTCTTCAAAATATGCCAAGCGACTCTATGCTCCATGCAACGGCTATCAACTTATAGACCTGAGATAAACATGCTAAAAAGTGTCAACACAAAGGTTGGTGAGTTCATAGAGTTTGTTTAACATGTAAAGCCTTTAAAGAATGTTCACACAGCAAATGCATTGTAAATCCACTCAGTTCCAAGTTCCGCCCATACAAAACTTGCAACCTGTGTGTTTACAACCCACTGCTAAAATATAGTACATTTTATAGTTAAGCACACATACAGACATAATAATTCACATTATTGCACTTAGTGTTGCTCCGTCTATATTGGGAGACTTTCAAGTTGGACTGCTCCGTTTATGTTAGGAGACTTATCATCGTCGAACGAGGGGACTGCTCCGTGTATGTTGGGAGACTTATCATCGTCTTATCATGTGAACGAGGGGACTGCTCCGTATATATTGGGAGACTTATCATCGTCTTAAGTATAACACAATCAAGTATAACGCAATCAAGTATAACGCAATCAAGTATAATGCAATCAAGTATAACACAATCAAGTATAATGCAATCAAGTATAATGCTTTGAGTATTTGTAAAATAGTATAAAGCAAATGTTTGAGCATGTATCTCCCCCAAAGAGTTTGTAAAACAATTAAACGAGTAAAAGTGGGGCTACGAACTCACCTTAAAAATGATATCACAACGTATAACGGAGTCGATGGATAAGCCTGAAAGTCTCTACGTATAACCTAGAATATGATGTCAACTCTTAGGTTCAGAATAATGCCTAAGAAAACATGAACGAGCCTATATATGCCATGACGTAGTATTTGTATGTTTGTTTATAAAAATGATTTTCGTTTATATATCTCGTACTACCGTTCGGGCCATCATAATTCAGAGGTCATGCAGTAAACGTTCGAGGAGCTAGGACACTTTAATTCGTAAATCCAGCAACTCGTCGATCCGTTTACCCAAATGAACCCCTCACATGAAGTTCCCTAGTGTTGTAGTGCTTAATACGTAAAACATGTATTTTAATTATTTGATTATATGCTATATTAAGAGTTTATAAATATAATAAATAAACTAACAAAGTTTATAAGTATTTAAATAAGTTTGAGTTATATATACTTACCTTAAAATAGAATGCTTGAATATTATGGAAAAATAAAATATTAACGGAGCTTCGACGTAGACTTTGCAATCTTTGAAAACCCACGACTATTAGAAGATTATAACAACGCCTTCTTGAGAACCCGAAAAAGAAAAGAAGATTATAACGACGTCTTTTTGGAGACTTGAAGATATTTGAAGATTATAACGAATTTTTCTAGAAAACTTCCAAGAACGAAGATCAAACGCTAGTTTTCTTCAAGAACACATGAATGTTCTTACAAGATCTATAAGAAATGCCTTAGGGTTTTAGGACTTTGATAGATAAAGAGGTGTGGTGCAAGAAAATATGTAGTGTTTTGCTTGGTATTTATAGGAAAAATTTAGGAGTTAACTATATATTGGGTTAAAAACTAACCATGGTTAAGTTATATACTTGTAATGATCTAAAGAATGATCAAATATCCTCCCTACATGTGTTTTTACACGTTTAAATGGTGAGGTGGTGATAAGTATGGAATTTCTTGATATTATCTTGAGTTTAGAGTAAGATTTGGTTCCGTTAAATGCCAACCGAAGTCATAAAACGTAAAACCGGGTATCGTAAAAATATGAATTTTGTAGGAATGATGAAACTCATCATTATACTCCATATAAAAATATAAAATGGTTGATAAGTCTCATTGGGTGCAAAAACGCTGCTTAAAGCTGGAAATACGGGTCAAAAACGCGTAATTCGCAGTTTATCAGAAAAGAACGAAATTTCAGGGAAACGACCGTGAATTTATTTAGAGTAGACTAAAATTAGTCTAAAAGTGATATGAGATATAAAACTTTGGTTTTCGTCGTACGCGGGATAACTTAACAGTTATTCGTGAAGTTTAAAAATTACGCCATTTAAGAAAAAGGTAGAACGTACAAGGTTAATTTCTTTATGGTCAAAGGAGGAGGGAAATATGTTTGACTTTTCCGAAAATATAAAAGTTTCTATTCATCTTAGGAAATATAGTGCAGGAATCGTTAAGTCTGGATGTAAGTAGAATCGTTTAAAACGTAAGTTTAGTTTTGTACTGCGCTGGACTTATTTGGTAACATAAAAATAAATCTTAAAAATTCTAAAATTAATCATGAGTGATCTAAAAATTTATCTGATGCGGGGAAAATTTTCGGAGTTGGTTTTCGATATGTGCGGGATATCTAAATGGTGTACCGTCCAAAACGAAACTTTAAAACGATGTTTTCTTAATAACTTTTGCGAAAATGATCTAACGATTGTCGAACTCTCAGGTCATTACTAAAATAATTTATCCTACGAGAATGTGAAATAAAAATTTTATGGATGAATAGTGAAAGTGAATAGTAAAAGTGAATAGTAAATTCTCGAAAATGCGAATTGTTACAAGTATGTCCCCCTCGATGTCGATGGGAGCGTGATCAATTTCCCATGGAACAGAATCACTAGATAAGTAGGCTTCAATCTCTTCCAAGATGAAGTCACTTTCCTCAAATGGGGTGAGAGAAGGAGTAGAATTGGCGATGATAGGTTGAGATGAATGAGTGAGATTATCACTCGAAGAATTATGATCATAACCAAGAATTTCTTGAGAGTACTCTTCAGAAGCAACATCAATGATATCTATTCGGTTAACCGACTCAGAATCATAGTTTGCGGAGTACCTCGAAGTTTGATCAAGTTTAAAGGTGACAGCTTCATTACCAACACGTAATGTGATTTCTTGCTCAAATACATCAATGAGAGCACGGCCCGTTCTCAGGAATCCTCGACCAACAATGAGAGGAACCCGATGATCGGCATCAAAATCAACAACTACAAAGTCAGCTGGAAAATGGAACTTTCCTACTTTCACAAATACGTCCTCGGCAATGCCAAGAGGACGGGATATTGTACGATCTGCAAGCTCGAGAGTCATGCATGTAGGAGTAAGTTCCGGAAGAGAAAGTTTCTTCCATACTGAATAAGGCATCAGATTGATGCTTGCACCAAGATCTGCTAGGGCAAAGCATTCAACCATTCCTGGAAATACACAAGGTAAAAGAAATTTTCCAGGATCTCCAAGCTTTTCTGGAAGCTTCTTCAGGATAACTGCAGAGCAGTTCTCGTTAAGAGGAGTTTTAGCCATTTCAAACAGCTTTTCCTTGTTGCTTAACATGTGTTTGAGAGTTGATGCAAACTTGGGCATCAGCATGATAGCATCCGCAAAGCTTATGTCAAAATGTAGTTCTTGGAAAATTTGAAAAAATTTGTCCATTTGATGACTGGCTTTTTCGCGGAGCTTTTGCTCATTCAAACGTGATGGGTAAGGAATAGAAGATTTGGATTTGGTATTTTCAATGGGAGCTCAGGTGGTTCAAAAACAACTCCTGGATTGGATTTGGGTTTCTGGACAACTTGAGGATGGACATCATTGGTTCCTCCGTTATTAACAGGAAGTTCCTTGTCCTTTGTCGCCTCAGGTTCACTTTCCACTACCTTCGGGAGAGAAGAAGAAGAGGTAGTAGGAATAGCGGGTCCATTGTATGAAACACCACTTCTGGTTGTGATCGCCTTTGCATCTTCCCTCGGGTTAGCGATCGTGTTGCTCGGAAGTTTTCCTGAGCCCGAGGGTTGATCATTTAAAGACTTCTTGAGATCAGCGATCTGACTGACCAACAACCTGTTCATTTCATCTTGGGATTTCATGAACTGCTTCAATAACTCATCAGATGATGGTACTGGAGGATGTGGAGGGAAATTTTGAGGTCGGATGTTTTGATTATGACCTTGTTGTTGAAAATTCCCTTGATTAGGATTCACATTTCCCTGAAATTGATTCCCTCGATTGAAATTGTTTTGATTAAGGTTTCCTTGATGTTGGAAACCTTGATTGGGTCCAGGATAGAAATTACCTTGGTTTTGATAACCTTGGTTCATTCTAGGTTGGTTCTGATTTCGGTTTTGTATGTTAGGATTCTGGTTAAAACCGGGTGGTGCCTGATAAGTGTTAGCTCGGTAACTTGGATCATTCTGAGGACGGTATTGATTACCTCCTTGATGTGAAGTACCGGCTATAGCATTTGCTTCAAACGGACTACCATCTGTGGCAGTACAGTTGTAGTATGCATGAGGACCACCACAAGTAACATAAACTTCAAATTTCTTCACTTCACCATGTGATGGTGTCTGCGTGAAGGTGACTTTCTTTTGGTTTGCAAGAACCAAAGCCTGAACAATATCCGTGAGTTTGTCAATCTTAGCATCGGTGCTAGATGTACTCACGGGAAATGAAGTAGCAGGTCCAGCATTAGACTGAGTCTGATATGTCTTTGTGCGGAAAGAACGGACCTGGGACTTGTTTTCAATGATTTGCAAGGCTTCTTTTGTGGTCTTGCTCAAGAAATTACCTCCCGCGGAGGCATTCAAAGAGTCTTGGTCAGCTTGTCTCAGACCATTGTAGAAAGTATCCATTTGCATTAACTCGGTAAAACCATGATGTGGACACTTGCGGAGCAATTCTTTGTAACGATCCCACGCCTCCCCGAATGATTCATCAAATCTCTGAGAAAATTTCATTATCTCATTCTTAAGACTTGTAGTTCGGGATGGAGGATAGAATTCGTTAACAAACTTGGTAACTAGATCCTCCCATGTCTCAATGGAACGAGGGGGTTGTTTCTCAAGCCAATTCCGGGCTTGTCCCTCTAGAGAGAATGGGAACAGAAGAAGCTTAATGGCTTCATGTGGGACATTCTTGTATTTGATGGTAGATGCAATCTTGTTAAACCATCGAATGTGTGCATGAGGATCATCCCGCTCAAAACCATAAAATTGGCTTTGGGTTACAAGATTAAGCAACCCGGTTTTGAGCTCAATGGTATCAGCCACGATGGCTGGGACAACAATGGCATCTCCGTATCCCTCGATGGGTGCCTGGAGAAGCTCATTCATAGGTTTGTCTTCTGCCATTTCGACAGGGGGTGGTGGTGGTAGACGTTCCTCAGTCACGGCTGAAGGTGCAGAACGTCCTCTACGTCTACGAGGAATATTTGCAAGCTCAGAAAGTGGACTTGTAGAACTAGAAGAACGAGTGCGCATGCACTAAGTATAAAAATCAGTTTTCAAAACAAATGCGAGGCAAAACGACAAGTGAACTTAACCAATAATCACAAATGAAATGACTTCTTTGAAAAAGGTACACCAAATCACAAGTGACACAAAGGCAAGTTTTAAATCTGTTGTTCGGGAACTTATTATGGTCACACCCCCAGTTGGTAGGTGTACTGCCTTGATTTGCGATGGTTGATTTTTATGTATTTAAGTACCACTGAAAAGACGTAGGTAATGATTTGTGCAAAGGGTTTAAAAACTTTTGGACAATATTTTTGGTATCGTCTCGTTTAACCAAATCGTATTTCTTTAAGAATCACCTTAAAAGAAACACAAGCTAGAAAACGTTACGATTGTTTTGTTGTTTTATATTGTTTTTGGTGTTGTTAACACTTTAGGAAAAGTGTTAATGAACTTTTTGATTTTGATTAACTTTCCAAAAAAACTGTTTACAAACGGTGGTATATGTGCAAGTACGGGTCTGAAAAATGTTTAAAACACGCTTACAGCCTCCCCGGAAGTGGCGCCAAAATTTGATTCACTCCTGAACAGTCAAGTTTAATCACTCAAGCTGACCACTTGTGAATGGTCAACCGTAACAAACTTAAAACAGCTCAGAAGGCAAATGCAATTAAGATCAGAGGAATATAGTGGATTCCTGGGTCGTTAAGTCCCACGGAGGATGAATGGTGTTTTTAACACAGACAGATGTCGAATAATCACTAAGGATAGTGATCAGTAAGGATTTTGATTAATAATTATACCTAAAGAAAAGCTTTGTAAATTACAGGGGCTTAAATGCAAATTAAAGAAAATTAAAAAGTTAAAATATATTAAATAAACGCTATCACTATTTTTACAATGATGTTTTTCTGATTTTATAAAACAAAATAACTTAAATAAACTATTTTAATAAAAACTTAAACTTAAATTACCTAAAAACGTAACTTAAAATGAAAACGTAAGTTATTTATAAAAATTACGCGAGTGCGCAAGCAAAAACGTAAAATTTATGAAATAAAAGTCCTACGAATGTAAAAACAATTTTCTTACGTACTATATGACAAAAGAAAATTTTAGAAAAAAGATTTATATTTTTTAGACTTTTATATTTTTTATTATGAATTAAATACTAATTTAGACTAATTAAATGATTAAAAATACTAAAACTATTAAGAAAAATCTGAAACTTTTTTATAAAATACTTTATACTAATACAAAGTTAAGAAAAATACAAAAGTTGAAATAGCTAGATTAAATAAGCTAGAAATAAGCTAATAAGCTCGTATAAGCTTAAAATGAAAACAAGAGTTATGTATTTAATAGTGCAAAGAAAAACAGAAAAAGACCCAAGGGCGAGTTGTAGTGTGTGTGTGTGGTGAGCTGGGTGGCCAGGGTTCGAATCCCAGCAATGACCTTTTTGCAAACTTTTTATTTTTTTTGATTTTTATTTCACAAACTTATTAAACTAACTGAAATAAGCAATTTATAAAACTATGACTTTTTATAAAAATGACTAATAAGCTCAGTATTGAGCTTATTATCTTAACAGTTAACAAAAAACAAGAATAAGCACAAGTTATTTAGCCAAATGGCTATTTAAGCTAAAAATAAGCAAAAGAGAACTAGAAATAAGTTAAGAAATTGTGAATAAGCTAAAATTACAAATGAAAAAGCATAATTAATAAGAAATAAGCACTGAACAAAATCAAATAAGCACAAGTATAACTGTTTGCACAGGACACTACTGTTTTTACTAGGAACTTTAAAGCTAGATTTTAAGCACTGAGATAAGCTATAAAATGAAAACAAATACTTGGATTAGCTAGTTGACCAGTTAAGCTTTCCAAAAAGCCAAAGTTCTCATAGTTTTGTCCACTAGAGAGCTTTTAATGAGCTTATTAAAAAGTGGAAAACCACTGAGTTATTTCTCAGTGTATACTGAGTATTTTTGGACAAACAAAAAGCACTTGTCGAATTGACCAGTTGATCGATTAGGTTCATAAACAAAAGTAAAATATCGAATAGAGTCACGAATTTTAGATCGAAATTTCAAGGATCATTTTTGTCATCACAGGACACGTTTGTCAATATGAACACGAATAAACTAAAACAAGTCACGAATAAAGAATAATTAATACGAAAAAGTAAACATTAAAATCGAATAAGTGTTAAAGAATTGAATAAAGATCAAGAGAAAACGAATAAAAATCGAATTTATCGGTAAACCGATTTATTGAACACGAATAAGAACAAAAAACAATTGACAATTCTATTATTCGAGTTATGACTCGAATAATCAGTAAAAATATTTTTCAGTATCAAAATATTTAACGAATAAAGTCAATCAAATTATTCAAACACTTTATTTTTAGTTTTTTTTATTTTTCAAACGTTTTTCCAGTAACGACCCTAAGCTTGGGACCGGTGGGTCGAGTGGTGTGTGTGTGTGATGTTGAGCGGGAACCCAGAAAAAGACAAAAAGAAACGTGATAATTTATGTATTGAGAACAAAAGTAAAATTCGAATATGCTCGAATAATCGAATAAAGATCGAATAAATTAGATCGATAAAGTTGAAAACATAAAAAGAATTGAAA